>CM061063.1:149661450-150160950 GCA_030762895.1 Sophora flavescens
ACTTGATCCATGGTTTTGATTCAAGAAGTTCTCATTTTCTTCAAAATATACGTACTTACAATAGTATGTTTGCATTTACCTCAATGGGGGTAAGGTTCAAACCGTTGAGAATGCTGGTAATGGGCCACCGCAATTTATTGTTGGTGGACAAAATTATCATCGAATAGGTGGTTTGTTGCCTATTGATGGGCAAGTCCCTAAATTTGCGCAACTGTATATATATGACACACAAAATGAAGTATCAAATCGAATGTCACATTTCAGGTAATAAAATAAAGTTTCCTATTCTATTTTTCTTTATTAGAGTATTATCAGTGTTCACCATGATATGTGATTATTGAATGTTATTGATATAGTTTGGCTATTTATTTTGGCATGTTGTACTTTATTTCTTTTTTGTACTCCAACTAACAATATTAATTCTTGCCTCATTATATATATGCTTGAAATAAATTGTTTTTATGTTGTGACAACATTAGTTATCACATAATTAAAACCCATACTATTTAAGAAAACCCTAAATCATCAGAATCTGTTTCAGGTCTGATAGTGATAAAAAAATGGTTGATCCATCTTTGGTGAAGGATTTAATGGAAATGATAGATAAGAATAACAAGCTAGCAAAGTCTTTTAGACGTGTTAGGGATGTTATTGAGGCTGATGCAAATGCTACTGTATCCATGAGATTGTTTCGAAGCCGACCTGTTAACTCCCGTATGTATACTTTACCAACTGTGGATGAGGTAGCGGCACTGATTGTCGGTGACTGGGATTCCGTTGACTGTGGTAGAGATATCATTCTACGTACGTGTGATGGTGCTTTTCAACGGATTTATGAGACATATGTTTTATTTATTCCTTTGCAATATCCATTGTTGTTCCCATATGGAGAATATGGTTATGAGGAAGACATTCCCTTAATTGTGAATGCCACGTCTATTGCACTTCATCCGAGGACTAGCGTTTCTTTTAGAGAGTGGATTGCATTTAGGTTGATGGAGAGAACTTTTGAAGACACTATATTGCTGAAAAGTAAGAGGTTATTCCAACAATTTATTGTTGATTCTTACTCAATGGTTGAGGCAGAAAGATTGCAATTTATTAGACGCAATCAGAATATTATAAGATGTGATTTTTTGAAAGGCATAGAGGAAGCTGTTGATAGAGGTGATGTACAAGCAAATTCTGTTGGAAAGCGTATTATCCTTCCATCTTCCTTTACCGGTGGTCGACGATATATGTTTAATAATTGTCAGGATGCTATGACGATATGCAAGAGATATGGTTACCCAGATTTATTTCTAACCTTCACATGCAACCCAAGGTGGAATGAAATACATCAGTTTGTTACTAAGAAAGGTCTTACAGCGTCTGATCGTCCGGATATTGAATGTAGGGTGTTTCACATTAAGTTGGAACGATTATTGGTTGATCTTAAGAAAGAGCAATTCTTCGGAAAAGTTGTTGCAGGTTGGAATCCCACAAAACCTACAATGTAGTTTTGTTTTTGGGTTTCCATACAGTAGAAGTTGTCTTATTTATAAATTTAACAAACTTAATTTATTTTGGGTGTTTCTGTAGGCATGTATACTATTGAATTCCAAAAAGAGGCTTGCCATATGCGCATATAATATTGTGGCTAGAAGATAAGGATCATTTGCAAAGTGTGGACTTTATTGATTCTATTATATCAGCTGAGTTACTAGACAATAACAAGTATCCAGAGTTACATAAAGTTGTGACAAATTTTATGCTTCATGGACCCTGTGGTCATCTTAAGCGTAACTCTCCCTGCATGAAAAATGGTAAATGTTCAAAGTACTTTCCTAAGAAATTTGTTGATTGTACAAGTTTTGATGATGACGGATATCCAATTTATAAGAGAAGGGATACTGGAATTGTTGCCACAAAGGGTGGTGTCCAACTGGATAACCGATATGTAGTGCCTTATGATCCGAAATTATTGATGAGGTACCAGGCCCATATTAATATTGAATATTGTAATAAATTTGATTGCATTAAATATTTGTTTAAATATGTTAACAAGGGTCCGGATCGTGTCATGATGGCTATCACTGCTGGTGTTTCTCCTCCTAATCAGAATGAAGTGATTGATGAGATTAAGGCTTATTATGATTGTCGTTACTTGTCTCCGTGTGAGTCTGCTTGGAGACTTTTTGATTTTGATATTCATCTAAGATGGCCTACAGTTCAAAGGTTGACCTTCCACCTTCCTAAAGAACAGTTCGTAGTGTTCAACGATAGCGATAACCTTGATGATGTTGTTGATAGAAGTAAAAATAAGCAGACCATGTTTAAAGCTTGGATGGACGCTAATCGCAAATACACTGAAGGTAGGGATTTGACCTATGGAGAATTTCCTTCAAAGTTTGTTTACCTAGCTCAGGAAAGGGAATGGCGTCCTAGGAAAAAGGGGCACATGATTGGTCGATTGAATTTTGTTCCTCCGGGTACTGGAGAATCGTATTATATGAGGTTGTTGCTTAACGTTCAAAGAGGTTGTACCAGTTATGAAAGTTTAGCAACTGTTAACAATCATAGATATGATACTTTTCAAGCCGCTTGCTCTGCCTTGGGATTATTAATTGATGATAAGGAGTTTGTTGATGGTCTACGTGAGGTTGCATCCTTGTCTTCCGGGTTATATATTAGGAGGCTATTTGTCACGTTGCTATTTTCTAATAGTCTTGAAAATCCTAAACATGTATGGGAAGAGATGTGGGAGGTGTTAGCTGATGGTATTCTATATGATAGAAGAAAAAGGCTGCAATTTCCAGGTAATGCATCTTATTTTTTAAAAATACAATTCAGCTGACTTATTGTTTGTTTAAAAGTTTGTTTTTCTATTTTAATTCATAATTATTAATATATATAAAATTATATATTACATCTTGACTATGTTTGCTCATCTGTATCTATATAACCATGTTTATATGGTTGTAAATGTAGGGTTGATTTTGGAGCAAGAACAATTAAAAGTATTATGTTTGGTTGAGATTGAAAAACTATTGCATCTGAATGGGAAGTCTTTGAAGGATTTTCCTACCATGCCTTTCCTGATTGTCATGATTTGCCTGATTTTAGTAATATCTATATTGTTCGGGAGCTTCACTATGATAGAGATCAGATGTTTCATAGCCATGTTGAATGTTTGGGTCAACTAAATGTTGGGCAAAGGACAATATATAATGAAATCGTTGCTGCTGTGTTAAATGCTACAAGTGGTTTCTATTTTGTTGATGGTTTTGGTGGAACAGGCAAAACGTTTCTATGGAAAACGTTATCTTATAGGTTTCATTCTGAAGGTAACATTGTTCTTAATGTTGCATCTAGCGGCATTGCTTCACTTCTATTATCTGGGGGGAGGACTGCTCATTCCCAATTTTCAATCCCTTTAGTGTGCAATGAAGACTCATGTTGTAATATTAAACAGAATAGCTTTAGAGCTGACTTACTTCGACAAGCAAGTTTAATAATTTGGGATGAGGCTCATATGGTTAATAGGTGGGCTTTTGAGGCATTTGATAGGAGCCTTAGAGATATAATGAAGGTTGTTGGTGCAGATAATTTGGATAAACCATTTGGTGGGAAGGTTGTTGTTCTTGGCGGTGATTTTAGACAAATATTACCTGTAATCCCTAAAGCATGTAGGGCTGATATTGTTATGGCAACAATCAATTCCTCTATACTATGGAAACATTGTAAAGTGATGAAATTAACACAAAATATGAGGTTGCGAACTACATCAGATGTTGTTGATCTACAAGTAACCATGGAGTTTGCAAAATGGATCATTGATATTGGTGATGGGAAGTTGGGGATTGATAATGATGGTGAAGCTGAAATTCATGTCCCTGAAGACCTTTTGATCCTAAATTCTTTGGATCATATTGAAAGCATTGTCTCTTCCACGTATCCTAACTTGCTGGAAAATATCAATGATTACAAGTTTTTTGAGGATAGAGCGATTTTGGTTCCAACTTTGGAAATTGTACAAAATGTCAATAACTATGTCTTAGCTTTGCTACCTGGTGAGGCGAAGCAATACCTGAGTGCTGATACTATTTGCAAGATGGAGGAAACTAACGGCATTAACCCTGATTGGGTAACAACTGAATTTCTTAACCAGATCAATTGTTCAGGCCTACCTAATCACAAGATAATTTTGAAACTTGGAGTCCCCGTTATGTTAATGAGAAACATTGATCAATCTTATGGGTTATGTAATGGAACAAGGTTAATTGTCAGTGAGTTGGGTTCAAATGTTATTGGTTGTAAAGTAGCTACGGGAACTCATCTTTGGGGAGAAGGTCTATATTCCTAGGATGAACCTGATTCCTTCAGATTCTGGAATTCCTTTCCAGTTTCAGAGAAGACAATTTCCACTCATTTTGAGCTTTGCAATGACCATCAATAAGAGTCAAGGGCAAACATTATCCCATGTTGGCTTATATTTGCCACGACCGGTTTTCTCTCATGGGCAACTATATGTAGCTATTTCTAGGGTTAAGAGTAAGGCAGGGCTTAAAATTTTAACTTGTGATGATCATGGTGAACCAACCTCTATTGTTAAGAATGTTGTTTACAAAGAAGTATTCCAGAAAATCTGATGTATTCAAACTTATGCCACCATCGATCTTACTGGTTTTTTTTTTGTTGACATGTGTTTATATTATAAAGGAACTGGGCATGCTAAGTTAACGTAGTTTCATGAGTTATTTGCTTTATTTAATGCAAAGTTATCTTTAGTTCTCTTTACAATTATTTGTTGTTTACCCTCATTTCTAATCCAACTAACTAATCCAAAAAACAAAATAAAACATAACGCTTTCATGATTAGGTAAATGTTTCATCGAACAGCCAAATTCTCAAAAAAATAATAACACTCACACATTACCCTATTTTTAAATCAATCCTTCTTTAATGAAATTAAGTACTTCAACTCAGGTAAAGAGAAAAAAAAAGGTTACCTAAATTCAATTTTATATTTGTGAAATAGTTGTACATAAACTTATTATAAGGGTTTGATTGATGATTTAATCCTTCCAAATTATGTATATTTCGGTTTTAATTACATTCGACTTTTTCACACTTTTTTATCCATCCAAATATCAAAGTCTATGAATAGGTCCGTATTGTCACCTGTTCACCATTAAAATAACTTGACCATTATGTTCTTATGTTGTAGAAATATTCATCTTTCATTAATTTAAGTTGTCACTAATTTGTTTTCTTTCGTCAACTTACCGTCAAAACATATTTACAACTTTATAAAGATTATCCAAATCAACACGACTGTTTTAGGAACTAACAACTAATTTATACATGTTATACATAATAAGTACTCACCTTCCCCTGGTAATTGAACATTAATTAAAAAATCTAATAAACTCTAATAAAACAAGTGAGCGATGGTATCCAACAAAAAGAAAAAAACTATAGCATCAATCTCTACCAACAAATACTTGAAACAGATAACTTTATACAACTTTAACCAGCACATATCAACACTGCCATAATAAAAAACATTACTATCAATTTAATGGTTATTACTATCCAAACAAACAAGTATCTCTACTAATGGTAAATCACATAGAACTTAAACAACCTTATAACGAAGCCCCTTAGCCATCTAATAAACTGCAGTGAACATGCGAAACAAGAATTAATACAACCAATGAAAATAGGAATAGTTTGGTCAAGTTATAAAATCACTGTTAAAGCTTAAAATCAAGTCTCAAATTAAGTTACCTTACATAATTAAAACGCCAAATATACGGCCGGATACGTAATGCTTGAGTAGCCAAGGTGTCTCGCTAATGGTAGCATTAAGATGATGTTTCCACGCTGCCTTGCATCTTCCAACTTGCTTTGCGTCTTCTTCTTCTTAAAATGAGTTACTATGCATTTTCTTCTTCTTCTTTAAATGAGTTAGTGTTGATCAATGTTTTACTAAAAAGTAGAAATTGAACCATATTTTATAAGGCCAAGTTCTCTTCTGAAGGCCCAAAAAGATTCATAGTAACAAACTATTATATTCTCTATAATATTTATACACCCATTTAAAATTAACCTTTCCAATGTTAGGGCCCGTGCGTAGCGCACGGGCTATTACACTAGTATATTACTAAGTCTCATCCGAAAATTTACTGTAGGTGAACAGTAAACTTAGGTTGGTTTTTTTTTTAAAGACTTAAGTTGTATAGTTTTTCACATTATTTTATTCTTCATCCATCATTTTATATTATTATTTTACTTAAATTTTTATTTAATAAGTTTTTATAACTTAATTTTATCATTACAATTCCACCTCTCTCACCAAAGCTTTTTTTTCTCATCGATTTATTTTATGATATTATAATTAATATATTTGAAACTAATATAATCATTTTAACTTTTAGATATTTTAAAATTAACATTTATGTATATTAATTTTTTTTATAAACAAAATTCAGAATCATAATTTTTAATATTTTTCTCTCTAACCTACAATTAATATGATCGTTTTTTATTTTTCCTCTTCTCAAGTTTTTTTACCAGATTTATTTTAATAACTATTTGTGAGAAATAACAATGATGTTGATTTGTCAAAACATTATTGGATGTCTGTGTAAAAGTCATTTACACTGACAGTGCATAGAAATTAGACTCTTTTTTTATTTTGGCCTAATTGTACTTTTTGATCTGTACTTTTGATCCCAATTGTCAATGTAACACCCCTTTTTTGTTTAAGCGCTTGTGTGCGTATGCCTTGTTTGCCTAGGAATGTTTAGAAAAGGGCTAAATGGGACTTTTCAAGTAAGAAATCCGTTCCTGATACATGAGCACGACCGTGCTCAGGTATCAGCACACCCGTGCTTGATGCACGTGTCTTGTGGTTGCTTGACCACAAGCATGGCCGTGCTTAATAGGAAGAACGACCGTGCCCAGGAGCAAGCGCGTCTCGTTGACGCTAATGTAAGCACGACCGTGCTTAGTGGGGTACACGGCCATGTTCGGGTCACAGAGTCTTTAAATAGAAACAGTGTGCGAGGGTTTTCGTGTGAAACCCTATTTTGGCACATTGGGCAATCCTAATGTGGTAGAAACTTCTCCTCTCTTCCTTCCGTTGAACCCCTTGAAGTTATTGGCGTCATTGTTCTAGTTTTGGGAGAGTAGTCACATGCTAGTGTCAGTAGAGGTAAGCCGGTTATCCCTCTATATTAATCTCTTTTCCTAATTGTTGGATTGGGATTAATTGGTTGTTCTTGTGTTTGGCCAAGGCTTGGGAAACTCATCGAGCCGCTTGAGGAACGCGACCGGTTTTACTATCGAGTCTGATCTTCATACCAGGTATAGGGAGAAGGAATAATATGAGTATGTAGGCTTGGGGGTAGCATAAGACGAAGGGTTACCCATGAACCTATTATATGATAACATGTTTAAATGCTTAACTGCCATATGATAGTTAATTGTTTATTTGTTGATGATTGGCATGACTGTTTTATTAATGAATATTGTCTGTTATGAATATATGATGTTATGATGCCATGAATGAAGGTCTTTAATGTGTTGATATGATGATATTAACGGTTGACTGTTGTTGTGAACGTTAGAATGTTTGTAACAGCCTGATTTTAATTACACTGTATTGACGGTAAATATATATTTATTTATATTTTTATCTGCGACCTAGGAAATGATTTTTGATAAAAAAAAATCATATTCCTATTATATCTTAGGATATAAGGTTACGGTGAAATTTTGGGCTTAAAACTCAAACGAAAACCGGTATGCGTTTTTTTAACTGACAGTATAATTTTATACTAACAGAAAACCCAAATTTGAGCCGAAAACTGAAATTTGAAGATTTTTTATATTTTGTCCGTGAGGAATTCTACTTTCCAAATTTCTAATCAGAAATAAAATTAGAAATTTGGAAAGTAGAATTCCACACGGACAAAATATAAAAAATCTTCAAATCTCATTATCTAGGTTCGGCCATTCAATTCAAATTAGGTTGATATTGATGCTAGATAGTGAGATTCATACAGAGGCTTTGATGCATATACTTTTTCAGTCTATGACGTGTTGATCTGATTTATCCTATCAAAAGATAGAAGTGCACTATATCGAGTCCTAACCTATCAAAAGATAGAAGATCACTAAACTGAATCCTATCTTATCAAAAGATAGAAGAGCACTATACCGGATCCTATCTTGTCAAAAGATAGAAGTGCACTATCTTAGGTCTTATCCTATCAAAAGATAGAAGTGTACTACACTTTGAGTTCTTTGCATCGGACAACCAGGGATTCTTGTCGAATATGAAAGGAATAGAGACAATTATGTTAGCATAAGGATTTAGATGGCATGAGTTGAGGGTAGAGGACAATATCATAATTTGAGGATGATTGCTAATTATGGGTGTTAATTGTCTGTGACATTTATTGTATGATATACTATGACTCTTTTCCGTTTTATGATGATAGAAATGTTTCTTATCCCCTGTATGCTTTCTGTGTGTGGTATTTTATTTTATTATAGGATCGTACAAGAAGACCATGTGGCGGAGTTGAATGGGGAGGAATTGGATGGAACTCCTTATGAACCCGGAGGGCATGAGGTCGATTGTGATCCATGGTGATTAGAGTATAGATAGTATAGCCAATGTGTCTAAGAAGTATTTTTATATGTTTCCGCTAAGCATGACTTTTAGTTAAGTTTATGCCTGTGAGGGGTCCTATTGAGAGGATACCCTCAACAGTGTTTTGTAATATGTATAAGACATGTGGTTGTTTTCGTAATATAATTATGGCATGAAGTTTTAAGTAATTGAAAATTGTACGCTCCTTAACTTAAGTTTTTAATTTTTACGTCTTTTCATGTTAAGCGAGCGATTAAGGAATTAGTTAAGAAGGCTTTAAACTAATAAAACACAGGGGCACACCGGGGTGTCTCATTTGGTATCATAGCAGTTTGATTCAGATTGGACTGCGAGGCTAGGATGTTGTTCCTGGCCGTGTCTAGTTAAATCTACCTCGGATTTTGACTATGCTTAGAAGTTGGGTTGTCTGTCTGACTATTTTGCCTATGTAGTATTATATGTCATACTAATAAGAGCGGATGATTTCTGTTCCAGAATCATGGCTCGAGGAAGAGGACGTCCAACCAACAGTGGTGACAGGACTCCAAAAAGAATTATAGGAGCTGTCAACAATGACACCAATGGAGGAGAGTCATCTACGACTCCCAATACCATAGAAACAATAGCTGCTGTTATGTTGTTACAAACCCAGCAGAATGTTGAAATGCTGTAGATGAACCGAGATCAGCTGGAACTAAAGAATCAGAGGAGGGCTATAGCAGCTGAAGAGGCAGGATTGGCTACTTTTATGAAAGGGAAGCCACCTCAGTTACGAGGAGAGTATGACCCAGAGAAGGCTGAATGGTGGATACAAGAGATTGAGAAGATATTTGAAACTGTACGTTGTAACGAAGAGAGGAAAGTGACTTATCTTTGCTTTCATGCTAAGCGAAGGAGCAGAGTTCTGGTGGAAGGGAAAGAAACGACTATCGGAGGATGAGGGAAGAACGATTAACTGGCAGTTATTCACCGACTGCTTCTTCGAAAAATATTTTTCGCTTCTTGTTCAACGCGAGAAGGAAAAAGAATTCACAAACCACTACAAAAAAAAGGTTGTTTAGCGACCGAAAATAGTGACCGAATTTTTCGGTTGCTTTTTGCGACCGAACTAGCGACCGATTGTAGGATCTACATGAAATAGTGATTAGAGATAATACTGCGACCGAAATAGCGACCGAAATAGAGCGTAGCAGGGTTATCGGTCGCTATTTCCGTCGCTAAATAAAGGACTTAAAAGTCAGTAATTTTATCCCTTCTTAGCGACCGAAATAGCGACCGAATTAAATGCAACGGTTGAAAGTCAGAAATTTTATGTATTCTTAGCGACCGAAATAGCAACCGAATTAAATGCAACAGTTAAATTTTATTTACATTTGCGACCGATATTAATTCGGTCGCTAAACGGCGCGAAAAAAAAATTAAAATCGCGCGTGCTAGCGACCGATTGAGTCTTCGTCGCTAAATTTATGAATTCAAATTTCAAATTAACTCATCCCGTAACCGAATTTAGCGACCATTTTTTATTTAAGTGATTGGCGACCGATTTAGCGACCGATTATTTCGGTCGCTAAATTATAAATCCATAAAATCGTGAAATCTTTCCCTTCTTCCTCATTTCTGCCTTCTCTTCCTTCCTCCCTCACCCATCTTCGATCTTCTCCCTCGCGTTCAGGCCGCCACCACCGTGCAGTGGGCACCGCCACCACCGCCGTCTCCGGTAAGCCTCCGTCCTCCTCCTCCTCTTCTTCCATCTCTTCCCTCTTCCTCTCCTCTCTTCCTTTCCCCTCTTCCTGCTCTATTTTTAATCCCCCCCCTCTGTTTCAGGCCGCCATACTCCGCCCCCTCTGTTTCAGGCCGCCATACGCAGCTCTCCGGTCACCACGCACGCGCAGAGCTCCTCCTACCCTCTTCTCTCCTCATTTTGTGCATTCCCTGCTCTGCCTTGAGGTAACCATGCATGGACTCTCTATGTATAATTTTTTATTTTGCTTCATTGTTTCATTGCTTGCTTTATTGCTTACTACTGAGAAGAGCTACTTGTGTATTTCATGTGAGTTGTGATATAGGTGACTGTGATTGAGTAGAACAGCTTACCATTGTTTCTAATGTAAGTTGTGATTAATGTTGATGTAAATTCCTATTTAAAATTTACTGTGGTTTTCAATTTTCATTCATATATTTATATCATGTAATGAATATTAAGATACATATAATAGATGTCATTATATGATATGTGAGATTTGTTTAAAATAAGACCTTACCATTGTTTCTAATGTACACGACTTGCTTGTTTATAAAAAAAAAATTATGGTGGTTAGTGGTTACTTGTCAAGTTTAATTCTTATGGGTTATAAATACTTGTTTGGGGGAATTGGTAAAGGTATATGAAGGGGTGACATTAATTGAGATGTGTTGTAGAGATGTAGAGATAATGGCAATAAATTGTGGATAAAAGAGATTGAGACTGATATTACAGACATTAATTTGTAATTAATCTTGTTAATAGATTCATATCTTATATTTAATACTGAGATTTGTGGAAGATATGTTTTGATATGAGATATGTGAGATTTGTTTGAACTAGAAAATTAAGAATATGATACGGGTTGCTTAAGAGAAGGTAAAATTACGGGGGATAGCAAAGAGTTTTGACAGGAGAGTAAGTGTGGCTACTTTGCCAATTACGTTTTTTTTGCTTGAGTATTGGTAATTGTTTCCTATTTATTACCCATCTCATTTTTTTGTTTCGTTTTGTGAGAGAAGTCATAAGATTAATTGTTGCACGGTTGCGAATATGAGGGGTATATATGGTTATCAAGCTTTATCTATTAATTTAATTTAACATTTGTTACTTGAAGTCTATAACTTTATGTAAGTAATTTAAACCATTCTATTGATAGGCTATTCACCCATGGTTCTTGGTTTCGAATCACTTCTTTTTGGTGATTGATGATTTCAGAAAGCACATGAAATGACCATGGTCTATTTCATTGTATTTGAGTGTACCTTATTTTTATGGTTAATAATATGTTTTCTTAATGCAACATAGAAATAAATTTGCTGACTTTTTTGGTCTTACAACACTTCTTAGTTCAAGACTTTTACGTAGTCATCTGACCAAAATGGTTTTATTAGCAACCAGGATTCATATAGGGAAATATGCATTTATTGATGGTGGAAATTTTATTTTTGATGGTATCTTATTTGGTTGATTCCATTCTAAAATTGTGCCTTAATAGGATATGATTCCAAGATTTCCTTTTTTTTTTCCTATGCCCATCAATCTTTTAAGTTTGAAAAAGGGGAAGTCATGTTACTCAGTCTCATTGTCACACTAACTTTAACTAGCCTACAAATTCTACAATTAAAATGTCTTAATTGTTATAGCAATAAAATAAGATCACTAAACATGCTTATGTTGTACAAACAACATTTTATGTTTATTTAAGTCAGATACCTGATTACAATAGTATACACATGCCAGAATAAGATTAATGGGTTTTTAACTAAATGAAAAATGAAGAAATTTGTCAAGTAAAGTTTTGTGATTTATAAATTTTAATATTTGTATTGGGAAATTGGTAGAGTGAGAATGAGTGTGAAGATCAAGGTTTTAAATTGTGGACTGCATCACGTGATGCGGCCGCAACATCTCGGTTGCGGTGGCCACTGAAACCGCATCGGACCGTGATTGC
Source organism: Sophora flavescens (assembly GCA_030762895.1). Classification (NCBI taxonomy): domain Eukaryota; kingdom Viridiplantae; phylum Streptophyta; class Magnoliopsida; order Fabales; family Fabaceae; genus Sophora; species Sophora flavescens. The sequence continues at coordinate 149,673,793 of CM061063.1, forward strand.
GGACTGCATCGACCACAATCTGTTTATCTTTCCATATCTTGGCTGAATTTATGTCTTTGAATATCTCACAATTGTACGATCTATAGCCTCTGTGATGCAGCTGTTTACTTGAATAATTTCATATCGTATTGTACGTGTATGCATTCTGATTGTATTGTATTTTGGTTCGTTTGGAATCCATGAATTTGTTGGTTCTTGTCTGAATCTGTTTCAAAAATTTCAAAAGAGGGTTTTAGGGATTTCAAGTTCTTGTTCACTTCTTTGTAAACAAAAAAATATTCTTTGTTGGAGTATGAAATGATCTAAAAACATTATTGTAGCCTGTAATTCCAAGAGAGCTTTTCACTCATTTTGAATCGGATTCATTTGGTAATTCTACTTATCTCTTTTCTGTTTGATGATGTAAATTTATTGAAGGCTGGTACTTATATCTGAGCATGTTCATACATTTGGATTGCTATATATGAAGAATAGTTTATTCTCTTTAAAATAAAAATCTTTTAATAACAATGAGCTTAATTAGAAAGTCTCTTCTTGAAGCCAACAAAAGCGAGTCTCTTAGATAATGAAGGATTAAGTATAGGGTTAGATAAAATGAAGGGCTAGGCACAGTTTGCCAGGCACATGCTTGACGGGCCGTCATCATTAAAACATTATTCACATTAGAAAGCAGCTTTGTACACAATATTATGAAAACAACTCTGGTTTTTTACTCATTTGTTTTATTAGGAAATGGAGCTTTCCAGAAATAGTTGTTGATGACCATCCTTACTAGGTTATCTAGGCACTTCCGGTAGGAAAAGTCCTCTCTATGACCATCCTTCAAAACGACGTAAAAGCATCTGCTTTCCTGAAAACTACTATGTTTGCTAATATGTAAAGTTGCATTTGAAGTTGCATTTCTTTGTTCTATTTTAACATGATATATAGTATGCTACATGGATCTTTCCATCTTTTCTTATTATCACTTGATGAAGTTTAGACATATGACTTGTTTTCCTTATCGTTTTATCAGAAAATGGACCCGACTAAATGTTTTGAGACAGCCATCCATATAGACCAGGTACGATTCTCATCAACTTAAGAATAACGATCGGATTCACGTAATGATGGTTAAGGCATAAACTAATCATTTACTAAATTGTTCTTGTGTATTTGCAGGATTTGATTTCAATCCCGTGATCATTCTACCGTCGTTGGGGACAACAAATACCGCGTGTTGTGACTATTGAAGACAAAAGCGGAAATCTGTTCAATGGGAATATAGTAATCTATGAGGATCGCCCATATTTTGCAACAGATACAAATGGTATCAGGGAGTTGTATTTGTTGTCCACTGGTGCATTGGCAAAGTTTAAGTACCTTGGGGGTTCTCGTTTCTACATGTTCATCCCTTTGGAAGATTGATGAGTTTTGATATTTTGATTAGTACTTATTGATTTGTGGTGTATTTTTATGTTTTGATCGTTAATTAATACTTATTAAACTTTTTTTTATAAACCATTATTAAACTTGCGTTAATTAATGTATATGTTTTCTTGATCATATTGACTGTGGTGTTTTGGATCGTTAGTACATCATATTTATGTTTTCTATTTATTTTAAAAAAATATTGGTGTATTTTGTTTATATCAGAAATTAACAATCAATGGGGTAATAGTTGAAAAACTATATTTGGTCGGCAGGATCATTACAGGAAAAAAAAATCAAAATTTTGCGACCGAAATAGCGACCGAATATCGGTCACCAAATTAGGCGAGCTGGTATGCGACCAACTATACGGCGACCGAAATATATACTTTTGCAACCGAAATATCGGTCGCAGATTTGCGACCGAAATATAAGTTCGGTTGCTAAACATTTAGCGACCAGGGTTTCTGCTACCCCCTTAATTCGGTCGCTAATTCGGTTGCTATACAGTATAGCAACCGAATTATCATGTTTAGCGACCGAAATCTTCGGTCGCTAAATAGGTTTTTTTTTGTAGTGAACCTTTAACAAGGCAACATGTCTGTAGGTGATTACGCATCACGTTTTGAGGCGCTGATCAAGTTTTCAGAGTACTATCAGAGGTTTCTGAATGAATAATGGCAATGTAGGAGATTTGAGGAAGGACTTAGAAATGAGCTGTAGAGGGCTGTGGTGTCTCTCGACATTCAGTATTTCCCGGAACTGGTGGAGAGATGCAGTGCTATTGTAAGTATAGATTTGAGGATGGCTGCGGAGCAGAAGCAACAAAGAATGGGAGGTCTTATTCGATCAGATGTTCAGAGGAGAGTAGATAGTGGTTCTCAGTGGAGACGGGAACAATATAACAAATCAATGCAGACAGTTCCACCAGCACCAGTTCCTACAGCCCCGATGGGTGGAGCAGGTCAGCAGCAGCAGAGAGGTTTAGGTTGTTAATTATGTGGAGGACCACATTATCTACGGGATTTCAAGGAGAGACCCGGTTGTCTCCATTGAGGTAAATCAGGTTATTTTGCTCGTGAGTGTAGAAAGAGAAATAGGCAGCAGACTGTAGCTACTGGTAGAGAAGCTGGAAGTAATGGAGGTGAAGCTGGGAGAAGAGATCCAGGAATAGGTCAGTGGATGGCAAGACCCTCAACCACTAGGAGAATTTTTACCATGAGGGGAATTGATTCCTCTCACCCTGTAAATATCATAGAAGGTATGTGTAATATTGTTATAATCAGAATAGTGGAATACGCTCCAAGGATCTAAGAATTGTGATGTGATACTTTGAGTAGGCAGTTAAGGTAGTATTGATCTTGGTGCTAAATATAAGAAGTATATGTTGAAAGAATGCTTTCTAGGGGATTAGTAGAAAAAGAATTAAGTTTTGATTAAGCCTGTGCTCAACAGTCAGCACGACTGTGCTTGATTGTGAGCTCAGCACGCCCGTGCTGAAGGGTGAGCACGCCCGTGCTCACCTGTACAAACCAGAATGCTGAAACATTGCAGAAAGCAAGGGTTTCACCACAAATGCCTTAAAATATTTAATAAGACACTCAACGAACTTGAAGACAATAGACAAGTGAAAAGAGAATGTACCTTGGTAGCCTAGTGGCCAATGGCTAGAGTGTTAATTAAAGATGATGATGTATAATCTCTGGTGCAGAATGGTCAGAGTGTTTAAAAGAATAAATACGAAAACATAAAGATAATCCTCTATAGCCAAGTGGTCGAGGTGTTGATGGTGATAAAACTTGGATAGCCTAGTGGCCCAAGCGGAGGTGGTGGTTGTGTTTGTGTTTGTGTGTTATGTTGAGCATGCATTCATGCATCGGAGATATTAGTGGGGGATGTTCAACATAGGAGAGGTCGTCCGAGAGTAAGGCGGTCTGGCCATCAGCGGTGTCGCACCTGAGAGTAAGGTGCGTCGGCTATCCTAGGGGTCCACCCATGGTAAGGTGAAATTCCCCGGCATTAGTGCTTATTGGCCAATATGGAGATTTAACTCTGAAGTTGACTTCCTGAGGTAGAATGGATCCAAGTGCATAATGGAGTAGTGGGGCAGAACTGCACTACATAGCATACACATTGTATGACAATGACTGTTATGTTTATTGTTGTTTGTTATAACATGCTTGTTTGATGTATGCTCGTCTTGCTAACTGCTTCCTTGCCATTATATTCATATACATATTTATTACTCCCTATTTCTATGTTTCTTATTTTGTGGCAAGTATCTTTTATGCAGAGGTCAGATGTATCCCAGTTGTTTATCGGATTGGTTATACCAGCTCTGTAATGTGACATCGGGGTTGGGTTTTAGTTATTTTATGCTATGTTATCATTTTAAATGTTTTGTTTTACTTTCCGTGTTTGTTACAATGTGATATTCTCTATCTGTTGTTGGTTTTAATTTTCAATAAATGATACAATGTTTTATTTTATCTTTCTTTTTTTATCTTTAATGCTTTATATGTTTGCGGGGTAGAGGGTATCACATTTAGTGGTATCAGAGCAGGTATGTCCTATCAGGCCGTCTTATGAGTCTGTTGCGAGTCTTCTGTGTGCTCTTGTTTGAATTATCTATATTCATTATAGATAATGAGAACCGTTTCCTGCTTGGTTCCCTGTATTTAATAGTTGTCTTGGATAAATGCCGGAACCAATGGCAGGAAGAGGTAGGGATGACCAGGCTATCGCCGATGCTTTGGCATTGCTTGACAATGTCATATGCTAGAACCAAAACAACAACAACAATGATGGACCATCTGAGTTTCTGCGATTGGACAAGTTCCAACGAAACAACCCGCTTTGTTTCAGGGGAACTTTTGACCCGGAAGATGCTTTGTTGTGGATGAGGAAGACTGAGAAGATCTTCCGAGCTATGGGATGCAACGAACAACAGAAGGTCATCTTTGGGTCCTTTATACTGACAGAGGAGGCTGATCACTGGTGGGAGAGCTGTCGTCAGTGTATACAAGCTGATGGTATTATGGTCACATGGACTGTATTCAAGGACATGTTTCTAGAGAAGTACTTCCTTGCAGATATCAAGGACAAAATGGAAATGGAGTTCTTGACACTGAAGCAGGGAAATATGTCAGTATGGGATTATACGACTAAGTTCGAGGAGCTCGCCCGTACTATACATTGTACTAGTATGTGGCGGACGACCGCTCCAAGTGCGTAAAGTTCGAGGATGGTCTACGCCCAGAAATCAAGCAGGCTATCAGCTACCAAGAGATCCACGTCTTCCCAATTTTAGTGAACAAGTGTAGGATCTTTGAAGATACCTACAAGCCCAGTAGGGCAAGCCACAACATCTTAGAATCACAAGAAAGTGAGAGGAATGATCAGAAGGACGAAGGGAAGCAGCGCCTGGCTCCAGTCGGTCGGGACTTCAAGAAGAGTGGAAAGGAGCAACGGTTCCCAGCAGGCAAGCTCAAGGATTGGGATTCTTCTAGGCCCATCATATGTGGTAAATGTGGAGAAGGTCACTATACCAATCAATGCAAGGAGCCGGACATATTTGTTTCAAGTGTGGCAAGTATGGCCACTTCAGCGGAACTGCGAAGAAGGGAAGTCAGAACCACAGAGTGCTAGCAGGAATCAGAAGCCTCAAGTCAATCAACTAAAGACCACTGGGAGAGTCTACTCTCTTAGTGAAGCTGTAGTCTTCGAGTCCAAGGACTCAACCCAAGGTACGAGCCTAATTGGAGAAAGTTTAACCAGTTAAAGTGATAGAAATTTCAAGGACGAAATTTTTATAAGGGGGTGGAATTATAACACTCCGTTTTTCATTTAAGCGCTTATGTGTGTATGCCTTGTTTGCCTAGGAATGTTTAGAAAGGGCTAAACAGGACTTTTCAAGTGAGAAATCCCTTCCTGATGCATGAGCACGACCGTGCTCATGTATCAGCATGCCCGTGCTTGATGCACGTGTCTTGTGGCTGCCTGAGCCACAAGCACGACAGTGATTAATAGGAAGCACGACCGTTCTTAGGAGCAAGCACGTCTCGTTGATGCTAATGTAAGCACGACCGTGCTTAGTGGGGTGCACGGCCATGCTCGGGTCAAAGATTCTTTACATAGAAACGGTGCCCGAGGGTTTTCGTGTGAAACCCTATTTTGGCACATTAGGTAATCCTAGTGTGGCAGAAACCTCTCCTCTCTTCCTTCCTTTAAACCCCTTGAAGTTCTTGGCATCCTTGCTCTAGTTTTGGGATAGTAGTCACGTGCTAGTGTCGGTAGAGGTAAGCCGGTTATCCCTCTCTATTAATATATTTTCCTAATTGTTGGATTGGGATTAATTGGTTGTTCTTGTGTTTGGCCAAGGCTTGGGAAACTCATCGAGTCTCTTGAGGGAACGTGACCAGTTTACTATTGGAGTCTGATCTTCATACCAGGTATGGGGAGAAGGAATAGTATGAGTATGTAGGCTTAGGGGTAGCGTAAGAAGAAGGGTTACCCATGACCCTATTATATGATAACATGTTTAAATGCTTAACTACCATATGATAGTTAACTATTTATTTGTTGATGATTGGCATGACTGTTTTATTAATGAATATTGTCTGTTATGAATATATGATGTTATGATGCCATGAATATTCGTCTTGAATGTGCTGATATGATGATATTGACTGTTGATTGTTGTTGCGAACATTATAATGTTAAAGTGTTATAACTGTTAAACAATGTTAATGGAGGTTGTTCCCTTTTGTTCATAATCTGAATCATAGTAATGAGAGGTAGGATTAATGGTTGATGGTCTTGACTAGACCGCATGGATCAATCTTTGAGCGATTAGGGACAATTTAATGGACTGAGATTAAAGGATTAATTCTCCTTCAATTTGGAAGACATGGACACTTAATCAAAACCAATAAACCCGATGCCTATGGATTAGTAAAAGCTAGTATGATTGAATCTGTGAACCGTCCCAAGAATTTGGCAAAAGGGTCTGTGACCCATCTACCCATATCAGTACGGTCACGATCCATTGAGCACGGTCGTTCTTAACAAGGAGCACGCCCATGCTCCAGTTGAATCCCAGAAAAGGGCACGCTGCTTAAGCACGCCCGTGCTCAACAGTCAGCGCGACCGTGCCTGACTATGAGCTCAGCACACCCGTGCTGAAGGGTGAGCACGCCCGTGCCGAAGGGTGAGCACGCTCGTGGTCACTGTGCGGTTGAGAATCTTTGAAACATGTAGAAAGCAGGGGTTTCACCCCAAATGCCTTAAAAGACTTAATAAGACACTCAACGAACTTGAAGACAAAAGATAAGTGAAAAGAGAATGTACCTCGGTAGCCTAGTGACCAAGGGGGCCTTGATGCCTGATGGTCAAGGTGGTAATCTCTAGTGCTTAATGGCTAGAGTGTTAATTAAAGATGATGATGTACCTTGGTAGCCTAGTGGCCAAGGGGGCCTTGATGCTTGATGGTCAAGGTGGTAATCTTTGGTGCAGAACAACCAGAGTGTTTAAAAGAATAAATACAAAAAGATAAAGATAATCCTCTATAGCCAAGTGGTCGAGGTGTTGATGGTGATAAAACTTGGATAGCCTAGTGGCCCAAGTGGAGGTGGTGGTTGTGTTTGTGTTTGTGTGTTGTGTTGAGCATGCATTCACGCATCGGAGATGTTAGTGGGGGATGTTCAACATAGGGGAGGTCGTCCGAGAGTAAGGCGGTCTGGCCATCCGAGGTGATTCATCCGAGAGTTTGGTGAATCGTTCGCCCCCACGGTGTCGTACCTGAGAGTAAGATGCTTCGGCTATCCTAGGGGTCTACCCATGGTAAGGTGAACTGCCCCGGTGTTGGTTCTTATTGGACAATGTGGAGATTTAACTCTGAAGTTGACTTCCTGAGGTAGAATGGATCCAAGTGCATAATGGAGTAGTGGGGCGGAACTGCCCTGCATAGCATACACGTTGTATGACCTTAACTGTTATGTTTATTGCTGTTTGTTATAACATGCTTGTTTGATGTATGCTCGTCTTATTAACTACTTCCTTGCCATTATATTCATATACATGTTTCTTACTCCCTATATCTATGTTTCTTGTTTTGTGGCATGTATCTTTTATGCAGAGGTCGGTGAGCAGCCAGTTGAGGAGTGATCCTGAGGAGCCGCAATTCGTAGTTAGGATTTCCAGTTTTGTTAGTTAGTTGTTTCAGTTGTATCCGAGTTGTTTGTCGGATTAGTTATACTAACTCTGTAATGTGACATCGGGGTTGGGTTTTAGTTATGTTATGCTATGTTATCGTTTTAAATGTTATGTTTTACTTTCCGCGTTTGTTACAATGTGATATTCTCTATCCGTTGTTGATTTTTAATTTTCAATAAATGATACAATCTTTTATTTTATCTTTTTTTTATCTTTAATGCTTTATATGTTTCAAGACTTATCAATTTTCACAATATTTATATTGTTAGGAAAATTGGCTTTGATAGAGATGAGATGACTGACAAGCACGTTTATTGTCTTGCGAAAGTAAATTTTGGACAAATATTGATATATGATGAGATTGTGGATGCCGTGTTAAATGAATATGGTGGATTTTTTCTTTTTAGATAGTTATGGTCGGAAAACTTTCCTTTGGAAGACTTTGTTCTACCTATTTCATTCTAAGGCTAACATTATTCTCAATGTTGCTTCCAGCCGGATTGCTTCTCTTTTATTTTTTGGGGAGGATTGTTATATCGCAATTTACTATTTTTCTCATTGATTTATTTTATGATATTATAATTAATATATTTGAATACTACCATATATTCAGTTATAAAAATATGGCTAAATCCATTGAACATGAATGTTACAATTATTTTCTTCAGGTACTTATTCATGCTATTTAAAAAACTTCCTTAAAAACACAATATATTAACCTGCATATTTTTTGGGTGTATCTTGCAATTTGCATAGCTTATGTTAAAAGTATCATTTGAAGGGATATTTATTTGATTCAAAATAATCTAGAACATATATAACTTTACTATTGCTCATTCTAAAAAACACTATAGATCCACTTGGCAAGCTATAAAATTGTTGTCGTTATTTTTGTCACAATAAAATGTAGCAAGATGTAACAAGATGAAGTGAGATGTAGTAAGTTTCAAGTGAGGAAACTATTTTGGACAAAATTATTTCAAGGATGGGATATACAACCGTAAAACATAAATCAGGGAATGAATGAATTATTTGTTCAGATGGTGGAAAAGCAATCACAGGTCAAGTTTTGGTTTTCTGACTCAACATTTTGGTCTCTTGCAATCCTAAGTTTAACATCAGTAGACTTAAAGACCTCTTTACGGAGCCCTACCCCAGGGACTCCATTGAAAATTTTATATAAGTTCAGGGACCCAATTAAATTTTTTTTTAGTTCAGGGACCCAATTGAAAACTTTATAAACATTCGAGGACTCAATTACAAATTTTTTTAGTACAGGGGACCTAATTATAAATGAAATAATAGTTTAGTGACCTAATTATAAATTTTAAAAGTATAGGAACCTACAGAGTAATTAAACCTTTATAATTTTAAAATATTTTCAGCTGGTACATACGTTGGAAGGGGGAGGGGGTTACGTGGGATGGGGAAAGGGTAATAGGGAAGGGGGAGGGGTTACGAAGGGGAGGGGGAAATGGGTACGAGGGGTGGAAAATAAAAATAATTTTTATTAATATTTATTATAAATGAAATTATTTTTATAATATATTTAATTATTTAATATATAAAATAAAAAAATAATATATTACTTTTTTGACAAAAATATATAAAATAAAAATAATATATTACTTTTTTTAATTAGGGGTACTTATGTTATTTTATATATTCATCATCATCTTTTTAAAATTTCTCTCAACTTCTTCCTTTTCATTTTCTCATATATTTCTCTCTTATCAACAACAACAACAACAACAACAACTAAGCCTTATCCCACTAGGTGGGGTCGACTACATGGATAATACGGCTTCATAATGTTCTATCATGAATCATGTTAATAGTTAAATCTTTGGCCTCTAAACCTTTCTTAATAGTTTCTCCTATAGTTTTTCTTGGCCTACCTCTACCTCTAGCGATTGGATTGCCCTCCACCTGGTCCACTCTCCTTACTACAGAATTTAAAGGTCTCCTCCATACATGCCCAAACCACCTAAGTCGAGATTCAACCATCTTTTCTATAATAGGTGCTACCCCAACTCTCTCTCCAATGCTATCATTCCTAATCCTATCACGTCTAATTTTTTCGCTCATCCAGTGCAACATTCTCATCTACGCTACATTGATTGTACTCTCGTGTTGATTTTTTACCGCCCAACACTCCGTCCCATACAATATCGTCGGTCTAATAGCTGTACGGTAAAATTTTCCCTTTAGCTTAAGAGGTACCTTTTTATCACACAAAAACCCTGAAACTTTCCTCCATTTCGACCACCCTGATTGAACTGATGGTTTACATCTCCCTCAATTTCTCTGTCATTTTGTATAATAGACCCAAGATATTTAAACCGTGTGACTTGTGGTATGTTGTGGTCTCAAACTTTCACCTCTAAGCTAGAGGTGTTTCGCCTTTTGCTAAACTTACATTCCATATACTCCGTCTTGCTTGTACTCAAACTGAAGCCATGTGCTTCTAAAGCTTGTCTCCAACCTTCCATTTATATCCTCTATCGACTCTCCATCTAGAACTATATCATCTGCAAAAACATGCATCGAGGTAATGGCTCTTGAGTGTGCTCCGTAAGCACATCCAAGACCAAGGTAAAAAGATAGGGGCTTAAAGCTGACCCTTGGTGCAGACCTATGGTTATTGGGAAATCTTCTGTGGCTCCACCCTACGTTCTCACCCTTGTCATAGCCCCCTCATACATATCATTGATAGATCAAATATAGGCAATTCGAACACCTTTCTTTTCTAGGACTTTCCACAAAACCTTTCTTGGCACCCTATCATACGCTTTCTCCAAATCAATGAAGGCCATATGTAAATCTTTTTGATCCCTTCGATATTGTTCCATCACTCGTCGTAGCAAGTAAATTGCTTCCATGGTCGACCTCCAGGGAATAAAACCAAATTGGTTGTCGGTGATTTTGATTTCTTTTCTTAGTCTCCGTTCAAGCACCCTTTCCCATAGCTTCATATATGACTCATAAGCTTAATCCCCCTATAATTTGTACAATTTTGTATATCTCCCTTGTTCTTGTAAATCGGAACTAAAGTGCTTCTCCTCCATTCGTCCGACATTTTCTTTGACCTCATAATCTTGTTAAAAAACTTCATGAGCTAACTAATGCCTCTATTTCCTAGACTCTTCCATACCTCCACATGTATATTGTTCGATCCAACTGCCTTGTCATTATCCATCCTTCTTCAAAGCTTCTCTTACCTCATGCTTTTGGATTCTACGATAAAAAGTGTAATTTTGATCCTCCTCTCTGATGTCAAGCACCCGTGAGCATGATAAAACTTCAAATCCTTGATTAAATAACTTGTGGAAATAATTCTTCCGTCTATCTTTAATATCTTATTGCTTAACCAAAACTCTACCTTCTTCATCCTTAATACACTTCACTTGGTCCAAGTCTCTTGTCTTTCTTTCCCTATTTTTAGCAAGCCTATAAATAGATTTCTCACCATCTTTGGTGCCTAAGGATTGGTACAACCCGTCAAAAGCTTTAGTTCTAGCTTCAGTCACTGCCTTCTTGGTCTCTTTTTTGCCGCCTTATAATTTTCCCAATTTTCAGCATTTTTACATAAAGACCAAGCTTTAAAACATTCCCATTTAACCCGAACCTTAGCTTGCACACTTTCATTCCACCACCAGGATTCTTTACCCCTAGGTCTGAATCCTCTTGATTCACCAAGCGTCTCTATAGCTACCTTCCTAATCCCCTTGGCCATCTTGTCCCGCATATCATTTGCACTTATGTCTGCCTCTCAAAACCCTCCCTCCAAAACCTTGTGTTGGAAGATCCTTTGTATTTCACCCTTCAGTTGCCACCACTTGATCCTTGAAACCTTTTCATGTCCTCTTCTCTTCACACTCCTCTTAATTCTTACATCCATAACGAAGACTCTATGTTGGGTAGTCAAGCTCTCTCTAGGCATGACTTTACAGTCGAAGAAAATCTTTCTATCCGATCTCCTAATAAGAAAGAAATCTATTTGAGAGCTTGTCACCCCACTTTTGTACATGATAAGATGCTCCTCGCGTTTCCTAAAACATGAATTGGCTATAGTAAGATAGAAAGCATATGAAAAGTCCAGGATAGACTTACCCTCACCATTTACCTCCCCTAGGCCATATCCCTCATGCAAACCCTTGTAACCTCTAGGTGTTGGCCCTACATGCCCATTTAGATCACCTCCTATGAAAATCTTTTCACCTAGAAGTATTTCCTAAATTAGGCCTTCTAAATCCTCCCAAAATTTTACCTTGAAGTGCTCTTCTAACCCTACCTGAGGTGCGTAAGCACTAATCACATTAAAGGTGTCTTGTTCCACTACAAATTTTAGGGCAAACAAAGCAAACAAAGCATTAATCACATCAGATTTTTTCTCACCATCTTCTCTCCTCTCATCTTCTCTATTTTCATATTCTCTCTTCTCATTTTCTCTTTTATACCAAACAAAGCATTAATGTATGTATCGTTGGAGTAAAAAAATGAATGGATTGCTTAAATCTAATGTGATACGATGAGGACCAAAGTAGGGCCCACTTAAGAAACCAAAGTGGGTTGCTTGTCAAGATAACATTGGATAAGTGTTATCAAGATATCATTTGATCATCTTTTCAAAATGGGTTATATTAGTTATTAGAGCATCTCCAACGCATAGCAACTAATGAGTCCTTATGAATAAGGAACGCGCCTTATCTAAATGTTGCATTGGAGACAAATGATGTGACAGTTCCTTAACTTTCAGGTTGCTTAAAGTTAAGCATCGTTGCTTAACATTAAACTATGATTTTATTGCATTTCATCCACCAAAAAACAGCAACAGCCAAGAAAATGGAGGAGAAAAAAGAACGGAGTACATAGAAATGGAGATGAAGAAAGTGATACAGATCCAAGATCCAAATACATAATCAATATTTTTTGTATAAGTTATGATTGCTTTAGATACTATAACCAAACAAAAAAACTGTGTTACCAAAACATTTGTATGAATTTTAGAAAGATATTTAAATATGTTGGGTTCTAACGCATTTATGAAATACAACAAAATACAGAATAGATTTTTTCATGTTTTGTACCATAGATAAAAATCCATTCTATGACTTTGACATAAAACTTGCCCTGGAACAAATTTTCCAATGAAGCCTCTAAGTTTTGTTTGCATGTTTGACATCGTAAAAAAACATTTCATGAAAGGAGGTTCCCAGGAATGTAATTTACACAAAAACATAAACATTCTCAAAAGTAAACACGATATAAATTCCAAAATTTTCAACCACCGTTTAAATCTTAAAATACTATTACTATCAGTGTAAAATACAATCACATTAGAAAACCCTTTTTTTTTTGAATTTTTTTGTCAAAATTGTATTGAGCTACTACACTTAAAATATTAGAATTTATAATCCCCGATACACCTCGTACATTGCATGAGAACATACACTAGTTTCGCACTGGGGTCTTGGGAGGGGGGGGGGGGGGGGTTAGAGCACTGGACCAGGAGTGTTTTGGCTTTGTATTTTGTATTTTTTTTTCTCAGAAGAACAGAGACCGGACTTTGGAGGATTGCGATCTCCTAAATTTGACGCGGGAACGTCACGATAACTTCCCAATCTTCTGAGCCGTCGGATCAATCCGACGGTCCAGAAGATGACACATGTCCTTAAGATATTTTTTTTAAAGAAAAACTCATGAAAACGCAAAACCCCAATCCCGTATGAGAGCTTCGTTCTTCTTCCCTGATACTTTTCCCTCCTGTTGTGCCACCACGTCGACTTCCACTAGCCCGCCCACCATCGTCGCCGTGGGTTACGGCCGTTGTCATCTGTCACGAATCGTGCTCCTCCTTTCCCCTCCTCCGGATCTGCCCTCCGCCGCAGCAGCAATTGTGTCAGCAACAACAACGAAGCCCACAAACAACAAAATGATTATGATGATGATGATACAGAAAACGATCAAGCTGGTGGTAGGGACAAAGATGTAGAAGAAAATCAAGTGGTTGCTTGGAGATGTACACCTCCACCACCAGTTTCATGTTTTTGAAATAGTGCAACTTTTACCTTCGGTTTCATTTTCCGTGTTCTTTTTTGAACCAAGAACTTTTACCTCTGTGATGGTTGGAGCGGCAGCGACGGAGTGGTGTCGTTGGTACAACGGCAGCGACAGAACAATGAAAAAAACAATGATCAGGCCAATTACTATGATGATTCAAGCTTGTAGATAGAACCAAAACCGCCCTCTCCAATTTTATTGGCCTGACTAAAATCCTTGATGGCTTTTATTAGTTCTTTGTAGGTATAGAGTGTAACATTGGAAAATGGCAATGCAACCAAAGATAAACTCAATTTCTTGAAGGAATTTGGCCAGATTTAAAAGTTGTAATAATAATGAAGCAATGAGACAAATCCCATCAAGGTGGAAAGGAGTTTGCCAAGTGGGAGATGTAACGTCCCCCCCCCCCCCCCCCCCCTGGGCATTACTACATAACACATACGAAAGTAAATTAAAAGACAATTTACTGGTTGCTTTCGGAAAATTTGTTTTCTCTTAAGTCAGAAAACTGGGGTATAAAATTTTCTTCTATAGGGATAACTCTGAAATCCATCATACATACATTTAACACGTAAAGTCACGTTCGTAACAAAGTTACCATGACATATAACATTTCTCTAAGTTTCCACTTTCGAAAGAAAAGTTCAAACTACAGATGGATGTATATAACACTACATTTACCGACCTCTTTAGATATACAACCCAACTCAGACTCCTAAGCTGGTCATTCCATCAAATATTCATTGGAGAGACCCCCAATCCGAATACTTTCCCAACCTCTAACACTAGGTCTTCAAGTGACTTATAAAGACTCCTCTGCAACATCGGTACTGGAGTACCAAGGTACTATAGCAAAACCCGAAGAGACGTGATATAACTATAAGAGTGAGACACCGACAAATGGATATATCATACAACAGCCATACACATGATACATAAAACACCTTGGCATATTAACATTCTAAACATTGCTCATAGGTAAACGACAAGTACTATTTCAGTGGGTCTCATACCTGAATCAATCAATTTTATAAAGATAATGCATGACACTTCTATCATCAAGCTCTAATCTTAATCTCCAGAGATCCCAACATCCTCCAAATGAGTTGATCAGGCTCGATACACCGTCTCATTGGCTAGCTAAGCACAACGATAATACACCGTCTCATTGGCTAGCTAAGCACAACGATAATACACCATCTCATTGGCCATTTAGGCACAACGATTATGCACGCCGTTTCATTGTCCATTTAGGCACAACGATACATGTATACCGTCTCATTGTCCAATTTAAGAACAACGATAATACACCGTCACATGATACCTTTCCTGTTAAGGACTCACGTTAAAACCAAGTCGGGCACGTCTGCCATAAATGCAATTGTAAAAGTTCTCGATGTTTTTTTTGTGTTCGTTCTCATTCGTTGTCGAAGCTCAAAGGCTAGAGACTATTCATAAATTTCACCATTTTGAAATTATCAACATCAACACGGGACACGCAGTCCGAGTGCTCAATCACAACACCTTAGACCGATGCGCCAGTCCTAGGCTTGTGGTCGTAGAAAACAACATTCACCTTTAACAACGTTCATCACAACGTGGTTAGGACACACGGTCCACAACAACGTGATTAGGACACACAGTCCACAACAACGTGATTAGGACACACAGTCCACAACAACGTGGCATGGATCAAGGATCAACGTGCATATTACAGAATACTAGAAGCGACGTCTCGCGAACTAGATTCAATTCACATGTGTTTACTTTTTGCTCAGTGAAAATTAAATCCAAAACAAAACCTCGGTCACTTATCCTAGTAACCGGAACGTTTCCAAATCATTTAGGAGAAAATCCTTTTCCTTTGCAAAATCTTTTCTAAAACATTTAGGAAATTCATTTGTATTTGAAATTCCTTGATGGAATAAAGTCAAATATTTTCAAGGGTTTTTCCTTCATAAAACACATAGTTCGAAAAAGGTTTTCTCTTGTACCAACTTTAGATCATAAAAAGGGTAGTTTCTATCGTCTTAAAAACACTTCAACGTTTCTTTTCAAAATAAGAATCTTATTTTCTTGAAGTAAGCGTTTTAAACAAGGAACTTTTATAAATGAAACCAATACTTTCAAAGTTCTATTCAAGGCTTATTAAAGCTTTTAATCCTTTATAATCATTGTGCACAGACTCAAGTCTGGCTTCTCAAACTTCAATCAACAGTAATATATTCTCAACAATAATATCACAGTTAACGACAATTCATCACATATATATAATTCATAACACTTTAAAGCAAGTAATGTTCAACTTCAAGTAATAACCACGATAGTTCAAGTAAACAAGTTATTCAAGTATTGACTCAATATCACAATAATATTCAAATCACTCAAGTAAACACATACACACATGCATATAGTCATTGAATATCCCTAGGCAATCCCCTCTTACCTTCCGTGAAGGTAAGGATATTAGATGCTTGGAGAATTAAACCATGAACGTCCTTGTTTCCTCAGCGATGAAAGTCTAAGGTTATGAACACAAAATCATAAGTTAAAATCAAACAAGAACACTAAACCACAAGGTATAGGTTCAGCCAAGACTAGTTCTTAGGGTTAGAGATTCCTGAAAATTATACAACTCATGGATTTATGATCCTTAAGTGTTAGGAGTTCATAAACAATGATATTCTAACAAAGTTGAATTAAAAATCCCACTACTTGACTTAGGGTTTCAGCCAAGCATAGATAAATAGGCTAGAAATTTCTAAACTTTCCAATCCCTTTAGGTTAGCATCCATACATAGTAAGGAGCTTGAAACCATGATCATTTCGAAAAATGGAAAAATCAAATGTCTTAGACCATGAACTCTTTGGTTCGGCCTTAACAAGTTTGTGAGGTTAGAGATCTTTAAATCACCCAATCTTTTGGACATAGCATCCTTTAACATGAAGGAGCTTTAATCCATAGTCATCTTGGAAAACAAAATAAAATAACACATCCTAAGTCAAATGTTACATTCGGCCATCATAGGAAAATAAAGCAAGAAAATATTTCAAACTTTCCAATCACTTTAGACATAGCATCCTTTATTATAAGGAGCTTTAATCTATGATCATTTTGGAAGAAAACAAAACTTAATATTTTTGCCAAAAACCTTTAAAGTTCGGCCTTGATTCAAAATAAAGGTTAGAAATTTTCAAACTTTCCAATCCCTTGGATTTAGCATCCTTATACATCAAGAAGCCTTAATCCATGATCACTTTGGAGAAACATCAACTAAGCACCAATGTCTCAAACTACTTAAAGTTTAGGCCTTTACATGAAAATGTGTAAAATCTCTAAACTTTTCCAATCACTTAAACCTAACATCCTTTAGTACAAAGGAGCCCTTGGTCATGATCATCTTGGAATAGAACTCAAATACAAGTCCATACAAGCAAAGTTAAACAAAACCCACCAAAACCAAAAAGCATGGTTTCGGCCTCATCAAGAAAAAAGGGTTAGAATTTTTTTTTACACAACCTTTTAGTATGTTGTAGTAGGAGTAAAAATAAGAACATAGAAACTGGTTTCAACTCAAACGGAGTTTTCTACCATTTTAAAGAGATTTTAGAAGTTAAAAGCACATAAATGACATATGAAGAAAACTTTGAAATAAAAGATGAAACTTTGAAAAAGAACTACATAGAAGTATTAACCTTAACAAGATGAACAACTTTTATGAAGAACTTTAAGAGAAAAACTTGATAAAAATGTAAACTTTGTAAGAGAGAAGAAGAAGAAAAGAAATGTAGTGAAGTGTAAAGGTGAGAAAATGGAGGAAAGTGATGAATGGTGGAAATGAAGGGTATTTATAGAGAATGGGGGAGAGGGGCACGGTTTTGGAGAGGAAGAAGAGAAGAAAGAAGAAGAAAGAAGGTGGGTTGCTTGTAGAGAGGATAAGGAGTTAAGGTGATGTGATGTGATTGGAGAGAGAAAAATGAAAAAGTGAGATTTTGAAATAAAGTCAAGATTCACTTTTTGAGGTGTGTCATAGCCTTCACATCAAGTCACTCCATGTCACTTCATCCTCTTGATGCTCCGCTCCATTGCATATCAGATGACTTCCCCGATCGTATTTCCCAACGATTTCGCCCGGGAAATCCCCAAGATTTGGCCCCGAACAAGATTTTTCGAAAAACTCCAAACCCACACAAAACACCACAAAAATACTAACCGTCTCGTTCACGAATTAAAATTTGGTCTCTAGCTCAGTAAACCTGTACTGGCAGTGAGAACCCAGACCGGTTTTCGTCTGAATTTCGATCGAAAATTTTACTGTGACTTCATGCGGTAAAACAACACAAGAAAATGATTTAATTTTAAATAAAATGATCCTCTGGATTTTATCAAAAATAAACACATTAAAGCATGTATTTACTGATAAAGAAGCATACGAAAAACAGGGTGTTACAGGAGAGCTGAAGAATGAAGAAGTCAAGGCTAGCAGTGAAGAGATGCAGTGGTTTGGCTCGCATGGAAAGATGCGGTGGTTTGGAAGCAGCGACGGTGGTCGGAATTGATGATAACGGTGGCGGTCAGAGTCGTCGGTGGTGGTTTGTTGCGGTGGATTGGACGATGATGACCTGTGACGGTGGGAAAAGAAGTCTATGCGTTTTGTCCTTTGTAATTTGTAGTTTTTGTAGAAAAAGACACGTGGCATTTTATGAACCATTCGATTGATCAGATGATCCAAAAACATGGAAAGTCACCTGCCTTTTGCGCGAAAACGTTAGAGAATCTGAATCCGACTTTGGAGTGTCTGACACGATTGGATGCTGATAGCAACATGCCACCTGCTCTGATTTGCTTCTATAGATAACAAAAATGCACTGTTTCTTCTCTCTTTTCGGACACCCTAGCCCAATTTTCCTTTCCCCCACTTCCCTCTCTTCTTGAACAGCCATCCGCCCACGCCACCACTACAGTGCATCGGACCCCAGCGACGCCGTCGGCATCACGTGCAGCTACGTTGACCTCCTCAACTTGCCTCTGTGTATGCTTCTTTTACCCTTTTGTCTTTTCAAATTTTACATTTTGCTACCTGAGAAGAATTGACAGTATTTCTTTTGTGGTTTACTTAATGTATTCAAAATGTTGCCGCTGTTGTTGATTTCTCTTTACTTTTTGTCTATTTTGTTCTTTGTTTTCTTTTTATTTTTTGGATAAGAGGCCTTTGTTTGCTTGCCGAACACCCTCTCAAAGAAAATATTACTATTCACCCTTTTTATTTATGCTCTATTTAGGTTTGGTCAAAAAAATATTGTGACCTTTTTCTTTAGGATTAGGGGAGGGTGGGAGTGTGGGCTATGTGAACAATAATTGTGGTAAATACACCATTGAGGGAAAAAAGTTAACTTCTGATGTTTTCAAGAAGTTATGGTTTGAATTGAGAGAATTGTTCTCCATTCCTGAATTTGAATGTACATTATCTTTACACTTGCAGGGGAAGTAAGATCTTTTGGTCTTTCGTGAGTTTTTTGAAGACCAAGGATCCAAACGATGGAACAGAGCAAGCACTGTAACACCCTACTTTTTATTTTCCGATTTTTATTTTTTCAGTAAAAATATTTTCGCTGTATTAACCGGTATAAATGTATTTATTTATATTTTTATCCGAGTTCATGGAGATTGATTTTTATGAAATAAAAATCATATTCATACTCTATCTTATGGTAGAAGCTTATGATAAAATTTTGGGTTGAAAATTCAGACGGAACCCGGTCTGCGTTTTCACTGACAGTATAATTTTACTGAGCAGAAAACCTAATTTTGACTCGTGAATGAAATGGTTTATATTTAAATCATATTTCCAACGAGTTTGGTTAGTTTGAAAATTTTCAATAGAAAACGAAATATAAAGCTTTTACGCAGGCTTAAAACCCTAATCAAGAAACCGACGGAGTCGAAAACGGAACTACAGAGACCGTTAAGAGATCGGGATAACGAGTCATACATGATGATTCATGGGGATGAGTCACACTTTTGAGTCTAGAAGATTCTACAAGTCAAAGTGGCAATTTATGGATTTTGCACTTAAGTCCTTGAACTTTCTCTTAATTGCACTTTGGGCCCTAAGTTAGTTCCTATGTTTTTCAAAGTGAATTGGGCCAGAATCCTTGCTTCAAATCCATTAGTGGACGTGGCCTTGAGGCCCAAATCCTTGTCCATGAATTTAATTTCATGAAGCCCATCAGAAATCATATAAGTTTCCTATGTTATGTTTAAGCTTTAAGCCTTTTGGTGGGCCCCACAAAAATAAATTCAAGCCCAAGTTTTCAAGGCCCATGCGCAAGCCCAAGAAGGAGTGGAGGCTGCCTTAGTTTGGAAGAGTCAAGTTGATTCTTGAAACTTCCACCATGTTCCACAATGTTCCACCATGTTCTCCTAAGTTCTACACTTTTCTAGCAAGATCCAAAGTGTTCTAGGTTCTTCCCAATTAGCTTCAAGATAATTCAAAAGATGAGTCACTTTGTGTGGCCCAAAATCAACCTCACCTCCATCAAATGTGAGCCACATATTGATTAACCATAGTTAAGCAAAGTAACCCTAGTTAAGTTAATTATTAACTATGGTTAAGCTTATATTAATTAAATAATCACAAAAACCCATTAATCTAAAAGTTAAAAACCAAACAAGGCCTAAGATTTTAACTATAAAATCCCTCCAAACCGTGGCCTCCCTCACCATTTCACTCATATTCTTCATTCTCTTCATCTTCCTCACCAACTAAGTTGCAAAACTCATAAGAACACCGAATCCCCACCAAAAATATGACCCTCTTCCTTTCTGAAACTCGGAAAACTCTCAACATAAAGGTTGTTCTCCTTTATCTCTTATTTCCAACAAGATAAAGATCATCAAAAACGGATAAGTGTATTGGGAGATAGGATCAAAATACCGAAACTGCCCAGAATTCTCAGCAACCCACGAAACAGCAGAAAGAAGGCCCTTTTCACCCCTGTTATGATCCGAACCAAATGAAACCTTCAACACCAAAGTTGTTAAGTTTCTTCTTATATTTCTATCAAGCCAAATTTTGTGATTTTTGGATGAGTATATTGTGAGATACACTCACAATACCATCACACCCTCAAGCTGTCCAGTTTTCAACTTAGTGAAGGTTGATCATTTTCTTCATTTCTTCAATCTTCAAGAGGTAAAAGCTCTTATCATTAATCATCTAAGTCTTATCCTTCATTTATTTTTTAAGATCAAGCCATGATCATCAAGTTTTCATAAATTTCCATTCCTAGATCTAGAACTTCAAATAATTCTAGAAAATTGTAAAAAAATCCTTTTAATGTGAAACCAATTTCTATGATCTTGTGATGTCTTTCACTTTCATTATCCAAGAGCATGTAATCAAAAACATTTTCCTTCCCTATTTTCTTTAAGTGGCAGAATCCCACTCAAAGGAGGGTTTGATGATTTTGTTTTCATTTTTGAAATCTAATGCTTGATTTGATCTCTCTAGTACTTATATGATCTAAATCCAAGAGCTTGAATCCAACTAAATTTCCTAGTCTATTTTTCTAATATAGGCCGAAACCCTAACCTTTGGTGTTAGAGGATTTTGTTTCAATTCTTTTAGTTATGATCATTGGTTTTATAATTATAAATGCTTAAGGATCATTGATCTAAGAGTTTGTGAAGTTTTGAAATCCCTAGCCTTATTTTGGGTTGTCATAGCCGAACCTAGCCTTTTGTGGTTAAGGATGAATTTTGTTTGATTAGTTCATTCTTATGTTGATTGGTTGAAGGTTGATTTAATAACCGTAGGGTCGTGACGAGGAGTGGGAAGTTCGTGTTTTCGGAGATAAGCTCAGGTGGGGGAAAGAATCATTCTACCATCGAAATCGATAAGTAGCATATTATATAATAATTGTGTAGGGCGACCTAAACCCTACTAGTAGTTGAGTAATCGACAATACCAAAATCACATTGGAAACCTTTTCTGTAAAACCAATGGTGATTCGGGGATTGTAGGTTTATCGACGTTAGGATGATTTTATCTTATCTGAGGTTGATTGAATTTATTATTATTATTGCATTTCTTATGTGATATTTTGTGGTATTTGAATTATTTTCTGATATTGTGTTATGCATGATCTGCCTGATTTTTAATATTGTGCTTAGCTGATTTTTAAGTAAGGATATGTGTTGTTCGGGAGATAATTGTTTGGGTGAGAGAATAAAGGTGATTTAGAGGTGCCTAGCCTAATTAAGTGGTTTTATCTATGAGGAAAAAGGTGTTGAGACTTTGATGGAAGGTTGAGGCACTAGGTTGTTATTGATGTAATTTAGGGAGATTCATTTATAGATGTATTGTTATTCACAGCATTGTGAGTGGATCACACGAGGTCAAGATATCCTATTTTGGGATATCGGATATTGCGGGTGAGTGCCCTACGGATGTGGATGCCGAGGTAGACTACCGTAATATTCTTTTAGTTCTTGACACGTTTGCATAATCTTGGCATTGGACAGTTCTGGATTGATACTCCTTGACGCGTTCGCATATTCTTGGTACTGGACTGTTTTGGATTAACACTCGCTTAGTCGTTGACGTGTTCGAAAGTTATTGGCACTGGAATGTTTCGGACTACTGACTAATGTGACAGGAATAAAGATGGCCACATCAGTATAAAGTCTTAGTTGCAGGGGCTGAGGGTAGAGGATGATATAGTGAATTGAGGATGATTGTTGATTTTGAGTGATGCATGTCTGTGGCTATTATTATATTATGTGCTATGTATTATGTTCCGCTTTTTGATGATAGAACTGTTTCTTATCCCCTATATCTTCCTGTGTGTTGTATTTTATTTCTGATGTGATCGTACAAAAAGACCCGATGGAGGAACCAATTGCTGAGGAGTTAGATGGAACTCCTTACGAACCAGATGCTGGAGGTCGAGCTATGATTCATGGTGACTAGAGTATAGACATTATGACCAGTGTGTCTAAGGAGTATTTATATTTCCGCTAAGTATGCCTGTAGTGAAGTTTATGCCTGTGAGGGATCTTACTGAGAGGGTACCCTTAACAGTGCTTTGGTATTGTCATAAATAAACAGGTGTGTATTTATATATATAAATATATATATATATATATATATATATATATATATATAAATATATATATATATATATATATATATATTAACGTTGGTGTGTTTTAAATTTGAAGAAGTTATATGATAATTAAGTAAGTTTTAATTTTTACGTATTTTCAACGATAAGTGCGAGATTAAGTAAATAAATATTAAGGTTTTAATGTAATAATACAATGGGGCACGGCGGGATGTCACAAGCACTGCTTGCTGAATTGAAAACTTCGGATGAATATCTTAAGACCCATGTATATACGTGAATTTATAATAAATAACCTTTCTTTTTGTTATTGTTTACTTTCTCTTGATAGCTGTGCTAATATGCTGGAGGTGTGGTCAGGGTCCTTATGTTGCGGGGGAGACGGTTACTGCTGCAGACTTGAGTTTGGCACCTAATATAGTTAAGATCAATTTTGTGCTAATGTTGATCTGTTCTGGTTATACTTGTGAACTTATAATGTTGACGAGTTTTAAAATACTGTACTTATTGATCTCTGTTCGTGTCTTCTTCTTCTTTTTCTCACTTGAGCTAGGTTCATACTTTGCTTTTTTTTAGCATTCTTCATTTTTATTCTATAAAGTTTCACTTTGGTTTGTTCTTCTTTGATTTCAGCTTTTTTTTTTTGGAAGAAGAGTAAGGTTTCAAGGTTCATTTTTTCCCGCATTCCTCATTTTTTGATTAAATAAGTTTCATTTCTTCACTTCAGTTTGTTCTTTGATTTCAGCTTCTTGGAAGAACAAGTAACCTTTACCTTTAGCTTATAATAGGTCAATTATAACTCAGTTTATCTCCTTTAGCTTGCTCTATATAATGTGTGTTAAGTGAATTTATACTCTCTTTTGAACATAAACAAAAAATTACCTTTTGATACTCAACTTACAATTCTATGGAATATGTAGAGCTTCAAATTGTTCCTATTTTTTGGAAAGTTTATTTCATATTTTATATGTAATGCAATTTTGCTCCATTATGTTACTATTGGGTGCAGACCTTGGAAAGGAATAAGTTAGCTGAGGAAGCTACATCCAAAGAATCTATCAAAAGCACAAAAGGAAATGACCAGGGGGTTGAGGATGAGGTATGTTCGCTTTTACTGTAGCATTATCCTTTTTACCTCTTCTTCTATACAAGATGTTGTGTTCACTTATTTTGCCTGTGCTTCACTTAATTATTTATTTTTAGTTATTTATCTATTCTATATCAATTATTTTTGGATTTGAATCTTTTTCTTTGTTCTTTCCTTTAATGCAAGGTTATGATAGATTTCTCTACATTGTGGGGATGTTGACCATGTGAAACAATAGAACCTTTTATGTATGTGAGCTGCATGTTCATAAGAAGGAGAAATTAAGGGATTTTTGTAATGACCAAGGTGGCCTATTTTGTGGAAATTGCTCATAAGAGATATTGAATGTTGTGTGGGTGTTTATCCATGCGGACATTAATAGGTCCAAAGGAAGGTTGATATTTGGTTGGATTGCATTCACACATGTATGATAAACACTTGACGATTATAAGATTTATATGTGAATGATAAATGAACCAAAAGAGGGATTCATTATTTGACAAAATTAATTGTAAGTGTTTGATCATTATAACAAAATATCACTAACAAATAATGTTACTGTCCGATGACTCTATTTGGTCTCACTTCTTGTGCCAAAGAGTCATGTTCATTGGCCTTCCCGATTCATAAGATAAGGCAGGGGCTATTACCGTCTAGCTTCCCAATCTACTTGCTCGAAATTGGAAACAAAAGCAAAAATATTCACTTGAGATGAAGAGTGTGGTAGTGGTCTGACGGAGTGTGGTTGTGAACTTTGGGGTTGAGATGAAGCCGAGCTTGGTCGTCTCTAAGCACAATGATTGCAAATGAGAGAGGGAGGGGGGAGCGAGAGAGAGAGAGGGAGGGAGGGAGAGAGAGAGTCCGTGTGGTTGTGAACTTTGGGGTTGAGATGAAGCCGAGCTTGGTGATCGTCTCTAAGCACAATGATTGAGAATGAGAGAGGGAGTGTGTGTGTGTGTGTGTGTGTGTGTGTGTGAGTGTGTGAGAGAGAGAGAGAGCGAGAGAGAGAGAGAGGAGGGGGGAGTCTCAAGGGTGTGGTCGAGGGATGGTTCTCGGGTAGAGGTGTTTCAGAGTGAAGTGAGAACGGTGGTTTGCATCCTGGATTTAACGATTTATATTTTAGAAACTGATATTAACAAATCGATATCAATGGTCGCTAGCCCTACTTTGAATTTCCATTTCCTCTGTGCAGTGAATGAACATAAGCCGATCTCTAAATATTGTAGCCAATAAACTGAATGCCCAGCTTTGAGACGTATTTAGCAACCACTACCTAGCAATCAAGTAGCTTGGTCGCTTTACCAGACATCTCTAAACCTTTTAACATTAATGAGTATGGCTTAGAGACTGGCTGAGATATATGGTATACTAACCGATATAGTAATCGATTATTTTGCAACTACATGGATCATTCTCTAGATCGATTTCTAACCGCAACAAACCATTTTTTCATGGTTGCAATCATCGATCGCTAGATCGATCACTAACAGTGATCAGTTCCAATGGTCACTAACATCACACAACTGCAAAATATGCATTTAACATCGGAGATTCTACATCAGTTTCTCAAAAACCGATGTGTAAAACGAGGCGGTGGCATTTTTGAAATTAAAAGCAAAGGATTCCACATCGGTTTCAAAAATAACCGATGTGTAAATATTTTCCACATCGTTTATATTTTAACCGATGTTTAAAGTTAAAACAAAAAAAATTAAAAATTTAAATTTTTATCTTTTCACATCGGTTCTTTTGGAACCGATGTCTAATATATAGATTAACCACATCGGTTATATTATAGCCGATATATAAAATTAAAAAAAAATTAGAATTTAAAATTTTATCTTTCCACATCGGTTCCTGATGAACCGATGTCTAATATAAATTAACCACATCGGTTTTTATATAACCGATGTAATAAATTAAAAAAATGAAATTTTAAATTAAATCGTAAGTTTCTACATCGGTTACTATAGAACCGATGTGAAATATACTAACCACATCGGTTTTTGGATAACCGATGTGTAATATTTGACAAAACCCTACTGTCACGTGTCATTTTCCTTTGTTTTTGCTCTGCTCTTCCATATACTATATCACGAGCACACTACCGAGTCCCACGAGTACACTAAGGAGAGAGGAACTGCGAGCAGAAATCATGTTTGCTTGCTTCACCGTCAACAACCTTCTGTGCTTGCTATTAAGAACTTACATTCCTTTGTTTTTCATTCCCTCCCTCATTTTGTGTTGGATTTCCACTCGTGATTTCCATTTGCTCCAGGTATTATTCTTCTTCTTCCACTCGCGTTTTCCTCTTCCGTTTGTGCCAGGTATTCATCTTCTTCTTCTCTTTTGACTTAGCTTCCTCTTCTATTTCATTTCTTCCTCTGCAGATCAGACTGAGATTTCTTTTCTTCCTCTATGATTTTGTTCTTCAATACTGAGTTACGCCTCAACAAGGTTTGAACGAAAACCTAACATCAGTGATTTTGTTCAGATTCTTGAGATTTTTTAGATTTTTGAGTTTGTGTCTTTGAAAACCTGGTTATTGAGAGGCTAATGGTCTAGCATAGATAGATTCACTTTGTGAACTGCATGTCTAGGCTCTATCATGAGGTTTTGGTATTGGTGTCAACCTCTCTGTTCATGTTTACTCGTGTAGCAGGCCCATAAGCATTAAATAATTTTCTTCCTTGAGATGATCTTTAAATTATCTGTGTTGTTTGATAAAACCAGAAGTTATAACTCATTGCAAGATGTTCAAAATACATATCATTAAGGTGGATGATATCATTAGGAAATTGCCTTTAATCCCTTATCATTAACGTGTATAATAAGTTCATACTAGTTTGCTAACTCATTCTCATTTGTACAATATAATGTCAACAAAGTAAGAGCTTTAATTAGACAAAAGATATATTTGCTTTGTTCTCCTTGAAAGTGCTGTAACTTTTGAATGAAGGGTTGTAGCAATTTTTTTTCTATGTACAAAATTACTTTTAAATCAAAGAGTTGCAGGGTCCAAGGACATGGTAAAGTTACGTGCCTATTTTTCCATATATAACTAGTACTTGCAGATTATACAAATGGTATCTACCACGACAACTTCTTGACCTATTATCTTGACCTTGACATTGATGGTGAAGCAAACTCCTTTGTCAAGACTAGTTTGGAGACTGTAAGAGTGAAAGATCACAGCTCACCCAGGAAAAGTTATTGGACGGTTGTGAGTGAAACCGCTAAAACTGAAGCTGATGCCAAAATCAATTAATTAATTAGCCCAGCTGGTGATTGAATCCACTTTGCTTTTTAGGCTTATTACTGTGAATACATCCTCTATTTTCTGTATGATGTGGGTTTACTTTGTAACAGGTTTTGTGGAACATTTCACTTTGGTTTGCTGTTGTTTGTTGCTTATTAGGCATTGATTGAATATATATGATGGCCTGATGGATTTAGTTTTTTTCTTCATGTTCTTTGCTTCCTGCCTGAATAGCCATAGCTCTTCGCTACTCATTTTCTTATATGATCTTTTGGTCTTAAATAAGCTAACACTGTATTTTTCATGCTTTGATTTTAGACTCTACGTGAGGGGCACAATCCTTGGATACAAAAGGTAAGAGCTTCTTACCCATAGTAGTTTTACCAATTTTGTATTTTATATCATCTTATTTATGGATGCTGGGAAATTGAGAGTTGAGATTCATCGAGAGAAGCATTTAAGATTATACTTTCACGGGTTTTGTCAAGTCATTTGGTTTATGATGAGGCAATGTTATTTTTTCTGATCCAAATCAAACCTGTAACTATGGCTTGGGTTTGACAACTTGGAGTCCACTTACATGCGGTGTGCTGACAGGAAAATACAAGAAAGGAGTTATTCCAGCAGATAGCCGCTTTGCATTGGAAAATAACAAAGTAAGGTTTGATTTCCATCGTTTTGGCTGAAAAGCTTTCATTGGAGTTTTATTGTATTTGTTTGAAAATTTATTTGATCCGAGAATATGCCCACAATAATTAGTAAAGTCTTAGTTTCCTGTTTGAAATGCAATACTAATGAGCACACGTGTACGTGCTTAATGTACCGCTCATTGTATTGGATCTTGAATTGTCCAAAGTTGGACAGTTTGGGAAAAAACTTT
Source organism: Sophora flavescens (assembly GCA_030762895.1). NCBI lineage: Eukaryota > Viridiplantae > Streptophyta > Magnoliopsida > Fabales > Fabaceae > Sophora > Sophora flavescens. Next base: position 149,701,834 of record CM061063.1, read on the forward strand.
TTCTTTATTCAATTAAAATAGTTATTCACTGATTCTAATGTTATATACTTGATGAAAGTTCGGATTGATACATTTCCTTTCGTTCTCTGGGTGCATACTTTATAGTGGTGGATGTCATCGCGTTCAAGTCGTGTGCGTCGGAGACCGAAGGGAAATACTGTCGAAATTTCGTCGAGTATGAGCATGAGAGTTAAGGACTAACTGTTAACCGAATGTTGAAAAATTTTCTTCTCGAATGGGATAGGGTCATACCCTGTCATAAGAAGTGGTTGATGAATATGTTGGACTAAGTATGAAGTTATTGGTTTAGTCATGGATCGCGGTTGGATGAATTCTAGCGGACAAGTGATGAGTATGAGAATGGAGTGGAATATGTTCTACAGTTTGCAAAAACAAATGCTCCTGATAGTGGTAACGAAAGGTTTTATTGTCCTTGTGTTAACTGTTTGAATGAGAGACGACTAGAAGCTGATGAGATATGTGATCATCTTGTTTGTGAGGGGATTTGCAAGAGTTATACAACATGGATATGTCATGGTGAATCGTTAGACAGGCCGAGGGTGTCGGATAGAGAGGAAGTTGATGATGTGGAAATTGACGATGGACTAGAGGAGATGATCCGTGATGTTGGGCAAGAGTCTTTTCAGTACGCACATGTGTATGATACTTTGTGCAGTGATGCGGAAGTGACTTTGTATCCAGGGTGCACTAATTTCACATGGTTGTCAGCGGTGTTAAGATTGTTCGATGTGAAGGCGAGAAATGGGTGGAGCGATAAAAGCTTTACCGAATTGCTTGAGTTGTTGAAAGACATGCTTCCAGAAAATACACGCAGAGATATTGTGTCCGATGGGTATGGAGTATAAGAAAATACACGCTTGCCCCAATGATTGCATACTGTACAGGAAAGAGTTTGAAGAGATGCACGAGTGCCCCAGGTGTGGGGTATCACGCTACAAACACTACTAGAAATCCATCTTTTTCGGACGGATTTTCGGACGGATTTCGGACGGAATTCGGACGGATTTCGGACGGATTTCGGACGGATAATTCATTTCGGACGGATTTCGGACGGAATGGCATCCGTCCGAAAAAGCCCCGTGGGAAATTAGAAAATCCGTCCCAAATTCCGTCAAAAATATTTACTGGACGGATTTGGACAACTTGGAAATCCGGTTTGTGGTTATTTTTCTGACGGATTTGGGACGGATTTATTTTTATTTTCGGACCGATTTGGACGGATTCCGTGATTTTGTTGGTTATTTTTCGGACGGATTTCAAACGAATTAATTTTTATTTTCGGACGGATTTCGGACGGATGAGGTGATTTTTGTTGGTTATTTTTCGGACTGATTCCTGACGGATTTATTTTTATTTTCGGACGGATTTCGGACGGATCTTTGTGATTTTGTTGGTTATTTTTCTGACGGATTTTGATTTGATTTATTTTTATTTTCGGACGGATTACGTGATTTTGTTGGTTATTTTTCTGACGGATTTGGACGGATTTATTTTTATTTTCGGACGGATTTGGGACGGATCTTTGTGATTTTGTTGGTTATTTTTCTGACGGATTTATTTTTATTTTTCGGACGGATTTGACGGATTCCGTGATTTTGTTGGTTATTTTTCGGATGATTTCGGACGGATCTTTGTGATTTTTTCGGACGGATTTCGGACGGATCTGTGTTTCAAACGTTTATCCTTTTGAGACGGATTTTGAACAAGTTTAATAAAAATTATTTTTTTATAAAGGAAATTGACTCAAATTTATAAATTGACTTAATTTACTTTTGAAACAACACTGAGATGAAATATCAAAATCATTAATCAAGTTTTAATTTCACACAGATTGAGATAAAACTGAATTGAAAATTGACATAGTTGAACAAATCACCAAACAAGACATTAACCTGTGAAGAACAATCAAGTATACATGTTAACATTTTTACCTAACAGTCAAGATCAATCACATAAACTAAATTCATAGAAGTGTTTCATCATTCTAGTTCTAGCACAATAAAACAAACCACTATGATCAAAGTACTCATTAGTCAAACAAAGTAACACAAACTAGAGTAATATGTTTATCGATCTAAAACAACATAAAACTAACTAGTGTCATCAAGGTGTCATCAATCTATATTAAATCAAAACAAAGTAGAGACATTTAAGGACTCACAAATCTAGATCAAAGCCATCAATCAACATTAAAATTATCATCGTTGTCGCCATTAGAGGGCTCACTTGTCTCATTTGATCCATCTTGCATAGTTGTCGCAGAAACAAAGTTTGGAGGTAGTGGCACATTTAACTTCCCAAATAAAGCAACAACCAAACTTTCGAGTTGATTCAATCCTCTTTTGTTGCTCCTCCAACTTACGCTTTTGCTCCTCCAACTTATGCTTTTGCTCTTGATTTATAAGTTCTTGCTCTTTAACCTTTTCCTGCCACTTTGCTAGCTCTTGTTCCGTGTTTGTGTCCTTAGATGCACTTGAGGATGAATTGACAGCATACTTTGAAGAGATATTTGTTCCTATAGAACCTAAACCATATAATGTCCCCTTTTTGCCTTTAGGAACTACTTCTTTCCAAATAGTCAAGTCATCTGGCATATTTTGGCTTTCACAAGACAACCCGTCACCATCCTCACGTTGACACAATGGCGATCTTGAAAGCTCTGATTTTCTCTTTTTAAATTTTCCCTACAAAAGATTACAGTTTGACTTGTGTTAGTCATTTCACTAACAAACAATTTTGAACCATGCATGCAACAAAAGTTATAGAAAAATTAAAGTTAACACCACATACCATGGCATTCTCAGATCTATTATCAACCCAAGTGTTGTCCTTTTTCAAATGGCATTTAGCAAACACTTCTTCTATGGAAGGTTTGAACTGTAGCTAGCTACCTCCTACACTTTGTCATAACTTCAATGAGAAAATTCACAATAGTTCATAAAATTAAATACTCAAGCAAACAATTTCAAGTGTCTTACCATTCTACGTGCATGCTCACCCATAGATATAGAACCACCAAGTATGCACAGAGCTACCTTCATTTGAAGCACGATTTGCGATGTTTGCAACGAGACAAATTCTTAAACTTCTTATCGATGCCCAATAATGTATTAGTTGATTCCATATTGGTATAGGAATGTACTTTGGCTTGTATTCTTGACTTTTTTCATATTTTTTCCTCTCTTCATACATAATACTCCTAAATCGAGCTTCTCCCTTGATGTCAAAAATTTGACGAATCCTTGCATCATATTTTGGTTCCCATCTACGGTTCTTCTACAAAAGAAAATAAAATTGATATGATATGTAAGCAACCATAAATTCTGCAAAACCATCGTTGATACAATATATTAATGACATATATTATCTAATATCATATTTACCTTAAATTCTTTAAACCACAAATCTCGCATATCGGTAGTTGAATGTCCCCAAGTAGGACAAAACCAATCTAACTTGCTCTTAATGGCGGCGGTTAAGAAACGAACAGTGGATGATGGATTAAACTTTGTTAGTGTAAAAGACATTGTAAGAAATATATGCACGTTAATCATACTTTACAAAACTATAAGTTCATAGCTTTAGCTTAATAATATTGTTGTACTTACTCATATCCATAAGGCTTTATTTCCGGAAGACATTCTTGATCAACATGTCCATCAACCTCGAGATTCGATGATGGATGATCAACAATAAATGGATCATATTTCCCATAACGTCTATTGTGCCGAACTTGAATGATACCATATTGTTTATCCACCTTTGTTCCTCTACCAATTGTAGGATCAAACCACTCACATTTGAACAACACAACCCTTTTTAATGGTAATCCGGGATATTCAACTTGGATAATTTCTTCAAGTTGGCCATAGAAGTCTTTTTCATATTCACCATATCCTGTACCTTTAACACATACTCCACAATTCATAGTAGACTTTCCAATTGAATGTGCTTTTGTGTGAAATTTGAAGCCATTCACAAAGTAAATAGGCCAAGTTTTTACAATTCTTAAAGGACCCCATGACAAGGCACGTATATTTGAATCTAGCACATTATTTGAAGGATTGTCAACCTACATAAAATCATTCAACAATAAGAGTGTTACTAAAATTACATTCAAAATATAGTATCTATGTAGATCTATTTCAAAATAATGGCTTACATAATCTTTCAACCATGTTGCAAAGTCTTCTTCAATGCACTTATCAACTTGTTCATCACTCATATTAGGATGAACAATACGCAATGTCTCCACAAATATCCTATTGTGACATGAATTTCATTCAATTAAATTCATGACATTAGTCAAACTATATTAGCAAATGATGTATGTCCATTTTAAAAGTACATACTTAATATATGGTTGAATCTCATCGCAATCAATTAATATATGATTCATGGCAGCGAGTAAATTCCTTATCCTCCAAAAAGCGAGTTTTGCATCCACCAAGAAACGGCCAGGCAAATTGAAAATGGAAAAGGGCGATTGTACCAAATCATCTTGATCGTAGAATCTTTTCTTCCAATGCTTTGGTATGGTACGATTGTACTTTTGGCTCAAAATAGTAAGTACAAAATTGAGAAATCTCCTCAATAAGGTATGACTCAATTATAGATCCTTCAACACGAGCCTTGTTCTTAACCTTCTTTTTAAGGTGATGAAGGAACCTACCATAAAGAAAGAATGGTTTCATGTGAGACTAAAAGGGACACACAAAAAAACTACAAAAGAACACAATAAACTAAACCTTTTTTTTGTTACATGTGTGACGAGTCAATACCTCTCAAAAAGGGTACATCCATCTATATTGCCTTTGGACCACCGAGCCTTTGCTTCATATGACAGTGAATAGGTAAATGTTCCATTGAGTCAAAAAAAACCGGGAGGGAAAATGCGTTCTAGTTTGCACACCACAATTGGAATATTTTGTTCAAGTCTAATAAGGTCATCTACCTTTACGATGTTGAGCATAAATCTCTAAAGAATTGATGAGCTCGGTTAAAACCTTCCATATTTGCTCGGCAATGTGTTAAAAGCAATTGGAAGCAAACGTTCCATGAACACATGACAATCATGACTTTTCATTCCATGTAACTTTCCCTCCTTCATGTCCACACATCTAGCCAAGTTTGAAGCATATCCATCTGGCATCTTTAAACCCTTCACCCAGTCACAAATTGCTCTTTTTCTGTTCCAAAGTAAATGTGTAGTTTGCCTTGGGCTTTTTTATCCTCCCATTATTTTGTTCATGTAGTTCTAAATCCTTGCGTTTGCAATACTCTCTCAAGTCCAGTCTTGCCTTTAAATTATCTTTAGTCTTGACTTGAATGTACATAACAGTGTTAAACACATTATCAAATACATTTTTCTCAATATGCATTACATCGAGATTATGGCGTAATAAATTAGTGCTCCAATACGGTAAATCCCAAAATATACTTCGCTTTGTCCAATTATGCTCAATTCCATACCCAGGTATTTGACTTTGAACAAACTCGGTTATCTTTGGTTTCATATGAATTTGCTTTGCCATATTTGCTCCCCGAGTCAACCTAGGAGGCGGTTACGATCTCTCAACCCTATTCTTGTAAAATGCATCTTTATTTCTTCTAAATATGTGATCATTTGGCAAGAATTGTCTGCGTGGCAATCAAACCATGATGCCTTCCAACCATGCTTGATCGGAATGCCTTTGAGTGTTCCATGCAATATGGACATGCCAACTTCCTGCTTTGTCATCCATCCCGACAACATTCCATACGCAGGAAAATCATTAACTTGTCCACATTAGTGCGGCTCTCATTACAAAATTTTGCTTTGTAGAAATATCATAGGTTAAAGTGCCCTCTTCCCACAATAACTTTAGCTCATCAATCAAAGGCCGCAAATACACATCTATCTTACTTTTGGGATTACGAGGACCAGGAATGATCATGGTCAAAAACAAATAAGGAGTTGTCATACACATCCAAGGCGGAAGGTTGTAAGGAGTCACAATTACTGGCCAACATGAATATTGTGAACCAGATTGACCATAAGGAGTGAATCCATCAGAACATAATCCAAGTCTCACATTGCGTGATTCAGAAGAGAATTGTGGATATGTTTGATCAAAATGCTTCCACGCTTCTGCATCAGATGGGTGTTCAAGGACACCGTGAACTTGTTGATGCTCATAGTGCCATCTCATATGACGTGCAGAGTTCATAGAAGCATATAATCTCTTTAACCTGGGTGTGAGTGGTAGATAATGCATACGCTTTAAAGGCGCCTCCTTACCACCCTTACCTACCTTGTACCGTGGAGCTTGGCAAAATCGACAGTCTTTTTTTAGTAGGTCATCTTTGTAGTACAACATACAACCATTAATGCAACAATCTATTTGTTTACTGCCCATCCCAAGTTTTGATACCAACTTCTTCGCTCTATAAAAGTTAGGGACGAGCAAGTTATCCTTAGGCATACCTTCCTTCATAGCTTGAAGTATATCATCAAAGCTTTGTTGTGATATATTCCCTTCGACTTTAATATTCAACATTCTAACTGCCATAGATAATTACGAGGTGGTCAACACAACCTTCCCATAGTGGTCGTTGTGCGAGTGCAACAAATCATAAAATTTCTTTGCTTCCCCATTTGGAGGCTCCTCCATGTGTCTCTCGATCCGGCCCATAATTTACGGCCCATGACATCAAAAATCATTGATTCACATGGATTTCTTTGTGGCTCGAAGACCTAACGACTGACTACATGTACCTTCTTCGTGCACATTGCTTGTGTTTCTATCATTTGAACTCAACGAACTTTCTCCATGTGAATCCCAACACCAGTAGCTTGGCTTGAAACCATGCTTATACAAATCAACCATAACCTCATCCGGGGTTAAGAAAGCTTTGTTTCCATGTTTTTTGCAAGGACACCTAAGTGTACTACCATTAAGAGAATATTGAGGTTGCCTAGTTGCTTGGTTAACAAAATCTCGGACACCTTCTACAAATTCCCTTCTTAATCCCCCCCGATTTGGAAGAAGTCTATTATACATCCACTTTCGATGCTCCGGAATTTCCATATTCTGTATCATGTAAATAAAAATTTAACAAGGCATATATGTATCATTGAATAGAATTGAAACTAATTCATGTTATATATAAACATAGGATATTAATTATAATGGAAAAAGCTGAAGCCTATAAGTATCAAAATCAATATCCAAAAACATCATTCATCACCACCAGGCAATAGTTCCAAGACAGTCAATGAGCTCTTCTTTGGTCATTCCAATACCAGTGTCTCTAAAAAAAGGTCAACAGCTAACAGTTCAATAATCCTCTTAACATACCCAGAAACAATTTAATAAAAAAAAAACACAAAATATTCAGAATAAATAATATGCATACGTTATAGTAATAGTCCCATTGTCTGGATCAGACTTGATGCGTATCTCTAATTCTCCAGCATCTCCAAGCAATGAAGGAACAAGTATAACAAGCAAGGACAACTAGTGCATATACTAAAGCAATATTTATTACCCCATCCCCATGTAAGCCTCCATATCAAGTTCTACATAACATGCCACAAAGTTAAAGTACTAATAGTAAATCATTCTATCAAAAGCAACTAACTAGTAACACTGTTCAAATAATAAGAGGAACTCAGTTTGTGGATCAAATGGAATAGTAAACTGTTATTACCTCACAAGTTCTCGAAGGAACACTTCCTTGTGGCTATACAAACTGTGAACAATCAAATCCAACAACCTACTCACCTGCAAAATAGAGATAACCCCAACAAGAAAAACGGTGTTTTTAAAATAATAAATATACATAGACTTGCAGTGTCTCCAAAAAAAAAGATAGAGAAAAAATCCTTAATTTTTCAGGTGTTTAACACATAAAGGTAAAATCATTGATGCAAGAAAAATAAGATTTGAATGGTTAGGGTTTGAGGAGAAATTGGGGCTCTTGAATCTGAACAAAGGAAGTGAGAAAACCACTTACCCAAGGAAGAAGGCAAGCTTATGGTGGTGCTGCGGTGGTTGACGCGGCGGCGGACGGTGGCCGTGGCGGCGGTTCGCTTTCTGTGAACACCAAAAAGGGAGAGAGATAGAGTAAGACCAAAGGAAATAAGAAGAAGGGGTTGGAAGGAACTCACATGGTGGAAACCACCACAAAAACCGGCGGCTCGCGGTGTTTACCACGATGGATGGCGCGGCTTCGCGGCGGAGCTCGGCCAGAGCGCGCGGCTGTGACGCGGATCCTCCTGGCAGCTTCCGGCGGTTCGATGGGTGGAGGGTGTGGGGCGGTGGCTGGTTGGAGGAAGAAGAAGAAGGGAGAAGAAGAGAGAAGAAAAAGAAAGAAGGAAGAAGAACAGAGAAGAAAAAGAGAAAGGGCGCAGAGAAGAAAAGAGAGTAGGCGTCGAGAGAGACAGAAAAAAAAGAGAACTTAGCTTTTTAAGTTAATTATCTAGTAATAGGTACAAAATGAGTGATAAAATATTAAGTCTAAAATAAACATATTTTTATTTTTTGGACTCTAAAACTAAAGATTGATAACTATAAGTTTTCGAAATTCAAATTAGAGCAAATACTAATAGTTGGACTGATCAACTAAGAAAATACTCAGTCCAAAATTTAATCTCCAATAAATGTCAAATCATTTTATTTTCAACTCTAAAATTAAATATAATGAAAATATGAAAATGTTTTTCTCTTAAACATATTATTTAAAATAATTTTCTGTACTGATAATTATAGTGACAATAACGTAAATTGCAACACTCGTTACATGTAATTGAAAATAAACAACCAAGTAAAGGATCCTCGTCTTAATGTTCACGTTAGCTCCAAGAATGTAATTATCTACTCCATCAAGCAAGCATAGCCGTGTCAAAATGAGTGATAAAGTGTAAGAATTTGGGTTTTTAAACTAGTTATTTAGTGAAGGGTACAAAATGAGTGATAAATATTAGGTCTAAAATAAACATGTTTTTACTTTTTGGAATCTAAAAATAAAGATTGATAAATATATGATTTCGAAATTCAAATTAGAGTAAAGATTAATAGTTGAATCGATCAACTAAGAAAATACTCGGTCAAAAATTTTAATCTCCGATTAAAGTCAAACCAATTTATTTTCAACTCTAAAATTAAATAGAATGAAAATATGAAAATGCTTTTCTCTTAATCATATTATTTAAAATATTTTTCTGTACTGGTAATAATAGTGACAATAATGTAATCATATGTGTAAAAACTAGGGTGTTACAAGGAACATAGAAGTTCAATTGGGCCGATCGGGGCAATTGGCCCAATTAGGTCCTAACAAGTCAAATTGGGCTCTATTAGGATCAAACCAAATCCATTTGGGCTCCATTAGGATCAAAGAAGTACAATTTGGCCCGATTAGGTCGTTTATGACCTAAAAAGTCGATTTGGGCTCTATTAGGATCAAACAAGTCCATTTAGGCTTCATTAGCACCATAGAAGTTCAATTGGGCCGATCGGGGCAATCGGCCCAATTAGGTCCTAACAAGTCGAATTGGGCTCTATTAGGATCAAACCAGTCCATTTGGGCTCCATTAGGATCAAAGAACTACAAATTGGCCCAGTTAGGTCGTATATGACCTAAAAAGTCGATTTGGACTCTATTAGGATCAAACAAGTCCATTTAGGCTTCATTAGGACCATAGAAGTTCAATTGGGCCGATCGGGGCAATTGGCCCAATTAGGTCCTAACAAGTCGAATTGGGCTCTATTAGGATCAAACCAGTCCATTTGGGCTCCATTAGGATCAAAGAACTACAAATTGGCCCAGTTAGGTCGTATATGACCTAAAAAGTCGATTTGGGCTCTATTAGGATCAAACAAGTCCATTTAGGCTTCATTAGGACCATAGAAGTTCAATTGGGCCGATCGGGGCAATTGGCCCAATTAGGTCCTAACAAGTCGAATTGGGCTCTATTAGGATCAAACCAGTCCATTTGGGCTCGATTAGGATCAAAGAAGTACAAATTGGCCCAGTTAGGTCGTATATGACCTAAAAAGTCGATTTGGGCTCTATTAGGATCAAACAAGTCCATTTAGGCTTCATTAGGACCATAGAAGTTCAATTGGCCCGATCGGGGCAATTGGCCCAATTAGGTCCTAACAAGTCGAATTGGGCTCTATTAGGATCAAACCAGTCCATTTGGGCTCCATTAGGATCAAAGAACTACAAATTGGCCCAGTTAGGTCGTATATGACCTAAAAAGTCGATTTGGGCTCTATTAGGATCAAACAAGTCCATTTAGGCTTCATTAGGACCATAGAAGTTCAATTGGACCGATCGGGGCAATTGGCCCAATTAGGTCCTAACAAGTCAAATTGGGCTCTATTAGGATCAAACCAGTCCATTTGGGCTCCATTAGGATCAAAGAAGTACAAATTGGCCCAGTTAGGTCGTATATGACCTAGAAAGTCGATTTGGGCTCTATTAGGATCAAACAAGTCCATTTAGGCGTCATTAGGACCATAGAAGTTCAATTGGGCCGATCGGGGCAATTGGCCCAATTAGGTCCTAACAAGTCGAATTGGGCTCTATTAGGATCAAACCAGTCCATTTGGGCTCCATTAGGATCAAAGAACTACAAAAAGGACCATATAGGTCGTATATGACCTAAAAAGTCGATTTGGGCTCTATTAGGATCAAACAAGTCCATTTAGGCTTCATTAGGACCATAGAAGTTCAATTGGGCCGATCGGGGCAATTGGCCCAATTAGGTCCTAACAAGTCGAATTGGGCTCTATTAAGATCAAACCAGTCCATTTGGGCTCCATTAGGATCAAAGAACTACAAATTGGCCCAGTTAGGTCGTATATGACCTAAAAAGTCGATTTGGGCTCTATTAGGATCAAACAAGTCCATTTAGGTTTCATTAGGACCATAGAAGTTCAATTGGGTCGATCGGGGCAATTGGCCCAATTAGGTCCTAACAAGTCGAATTGGGCTCTATTAGGATCAAACCAGTCCATTTGGGCTCGATTAGGATCAAAGAAGTACAAATTGACCCAGTTAGGTCGTATATGACCTAAAAAGTCGATTTGGGCTCTATTAGGATCAAACAAGTCCATTTAGGCTTCATTAGGACCATAGAAGTTCAATTGGGCCGATCGGGGCAATTGGCCCAATTAGGTCCTAACAAGTCGAATTGGGCTCTATTAGGATCAAACCAGTCCATTTGGGCTCCATTAGGATCAAAGAATCCGTCCGGAATCCGTCCGAAAATTTCGGACGGATTTGACAGGATAATGGAAAATATATGAATTAACGGAATCCGTCCAAAATTTCGACGGTTTGGACTGATCAAGGAAAATATATGAATTAACGGAATCGTCAAAATCCGTCCGAAATTTCGGACGGATTCAATTTGACGATCAAGGAAAATATAAGAATTAACGGAATCCGTCAGAAATCCGTCCGAAAATTTCGGACGGATTTGGACGAATAATGGAAAATCTATGAATTAACGGAATCGTCAAAAATCCGTCCGAAAATTTGGGACGGATTTGAGACGGATCAAGGAAAATATAAGAATTAACGGAATCAGTCCAAACCGTCCAAAATTTCGGACGGATTTCGGACGGATAATGGAAAATATAACAATTAACGGAATCCGTCCGAAAATTTCGGGCGGATTTCGGCCGGAAAATGGAAATTCTATGAATTAACGCAATACGTCCGAAATCCGTCCGAAAATTTCGCACGGATTTCTGACGGATCAAGGAAAATATATGAATCGTCAAAATCCGTCAAAATTTCGGACGGTTTGGGGACGGATCAAGAATAATATAAGAATTAACGAATCCGTCCGAAATCCCTCCTAAAATTCGGAAGGATTTCGGACGGATTCCGGACGGATCATGGAAAATATAAGAATTAACGAAATCCGTCCGAAATTCGTCCGAAATTTTCGGGAAATTTCGGACGGAACCATTTCCGTCCGAAAATTCCGTCCGAAAAATCCATTTTTCTAGTAGTGAAAGTGAAGGATGGTGATTCTAGTTGTGACGTGGTCACCAAAGGTCCTCCTGCGAAGGTGTTATGGTATCTTCCCGTGATTCTGCGGTTCAAGCGATTGTTTGCTAATGTAAATGACGCAAAGAACATTAGATGTCATGCAGATGGGAGGAAGTGTGATGGACAGCTTCGCCATCCGGCCGATTCTTTGCAATGGAAGAGAATTGATAGTTTGTTTCTGGATTTCGGCAATGAGCCCAGAAACCTCACGCTTGGAATTGCTACCGATGGAATGAATCCATATGGAAACTTAAGTAGTATTCATACTTCATGGCCTGTTCTCCTGGTAATTTACAACCTGTCTCCTTGGTTGTGCATGAAGTGCAAATACATTATGTTAAGTATGATGATTTCGAGTCCTATTGGGCCAATGGCAGAGCAGTTTAACAGTTTTGTGGCGACCCTTGCTAGAAGCATGCCTAGTATACTTATTGATAATTGGAAAGATGTACCGGCGGATGTGATGGATCAGATATGGGAGAGTATTCTGGTATCTATACTTTTACGTCATGTGTTTGTCTGTACCTACTTTATTTTAATCTTATTAATATCATACAGTAATTCGTTGATTCTTTTGGTGTTAATGTAGCTCACCTTTGACATACCAGATACGACGGATATGAAGAAGCGTTTGATAAAGTATACTTGTGCGCGTTGGAGGGCTTTTAAGATCGACCTGGGCAGATACTATGTATTCAATCCAACATGTGAAAAGAACCCACTTGAGGTGTACCCGTTTCTTGACCAGGCGACATGGGATCGCTTTGTTCAGAGTCGACATGATCCCAGCTTTCAGGTTAACTTATTTGATTTGTCTCTAAATTTATGTAATTTCATTAATTTTATTTACTTATGTAATTTAATTGTCTTCTATTTATAACAGGAGAAGAGGAAAAAGGGGCAGGAAAACCAAAGCAAGAATGTCTACCCCCATGTCATGTCTCGGAGGGGATATAAAAAACTTGGTCAGATAATGGTGGAAGAGGAAAAGAAAGCACTTCAGAAGCGACATCTCAAAGGGGCGGATCCTAACGCTGAAAATCGTCCAGAAGTTGTTGATCCACCTCCACCCCCACGCCATCGTAAATGGAAGAGGGCCCGACAAAGAAAAATGGAACAATATACATCTGAGGAGGCCCGCCAAGTAGCTGAGAAGATTGTAAGTATAGTTTGAATTGTAATTGACATTTTAAGATTGTTACCGAATTGTAATGTGACCTGATATTTTATATGTTATAGGATGCCTTGGACAAGCAGGTAACCCAAGGAACCTTTGTTCCTAGAGGACGCGATGATATCTTAGCTGCTGCCATCGGTAAACCAGACCACCCGGGCCGTGTCATTGGTGTTGGATGGGGCGTCGGCATTCGCCAATACCATGGTTCATCTTCACACCAATGCAACATGGATGTTGATGCAGATAGAGCACGGCTAAAACAGGAGATTGCATCTGAGCTTAGACAGGAGATGGCCGAGCAAGTTTGCCCAGCAGCTGGCAATATTGACTTCTATGTCCCAACAGATGACAGCCGGTGTCCAACCCTCTGTCCATGTGAGCACTAAGGGCTCATGTGATCCTCCTCATCATCCTGAAAATGATGATGATGGTGATGATGATGATGATGATGATGACGACGACCCTGATAGGTGTGAGCTGTATGTTAATGATCATCATGATCGCCGCTTAGTGGCATTGGGGAGGGCACATAATAACTTCGGTAATGCCATACACTATCGTTTATTACTGGATGATCAGGTGAGGGTTGTTGTTGAGATTATTCGAGATGCTGATGCTCGAGTCCCTGTGCCCACTGAGGAGGTTCAAACAGTGGGTCAGGCCCCCGGTAACTTCATCCCCTGGCCAAGAAGACTAGTTAGCTTTCTTGTTGCATCTGAGGTATTCAGTTGGTTGTGTTTTTCTATATTCATAATTGAAATTATTTATTATTGTTTAAAGATAATGCTAATTTATTTTTATTTGTTATAGGATGCTGGAAATGATATTCTGCCTAAAAGGTCGGATCCAGGAAGACCAGACATGTCTGCTCCTGCCAAGGTATTCATTTGACCATTTAATTAATTACGAATGAAATAACTTATCTGTGATTACTAATATATATCTTTGTTGTTTAGAGGATCGACAAAGGGGCACCTGGTGATGTTTTTAAACTTCTGGTTATACAGGTTGTTACCATGGAGAATGACGCAACTTTGGTAAGGTTGGAACATGATGCCAGTCCAGGTGACGAACTGTATATCCCAAAGAAGGAACTTATGGAGATTGTACTCGATAAAGAAATGGCTAGTTCTGCACACCTATCGTTATGGTGCACGTAAGTACATTTTATTTATAAGTTAAGTAATTAAATTTTAAATACTATGATAATTAACATGTTTTTTCAATATATTAGGTATCTGCATCATATGTTAGTTGATCAAGGTAACCTCGCCCTTTATGGGTTCATTGACCCCATGTTCATTCAGGGTGATGTTCTCCTAGCATCAGAAGACCCGGTCACCACCATACGTGATATACTTGCCCGAGACGATCATCAATTCTACCTTGCGCCTTATCTCAATAAGTAAGTATTAGTTATTTAACTATAACTATATATGACTTAGTCACTAATTGTTCTGCAAATACAGCAAGCATTGGCAACTGTTGATCTTGTACCCTAGGATGAATGTTGTGGTCTTCTTCTGCTCAATTGGAAATAAGCCGGTGAATGAACTGAAGATGATCATGGAAACGTAAGCATTAAAATACTTTATAATCAGTAATGCAGTTGTTTTAATTATCTGAAATCTATTAGATATACTTTAATTAATGTTTATTTTGTCATGACAGCTCTATTAATGCAAACCACATGTTGCGTGGTGAAAGGCGTCGGGCAATTAGATGGATTATTCCTAACGTAAGATATTTATTAGTTCAAACGCTTCAAATGCAGTGGGTATAATTATCGATTTCTATTTAATTCCTCATATTCTAATTGGGTTTCATTTGTACGTAGTCCCGTATACAACGTGGATCATGGGAATGTGGATACTATGTGATGAAGTGGATGTTCGTAATTATCTCCTCCAGGATCACTGAAAGATGGCACGAGGTAAATGTTAATTGGTAACAATTACAAGTAACAGTTATAGATTCGTTATATGTTTTATGTTAGTTTATTACTTAAAAGATATAATCTTTTGTCCAATTAAACTTGCAGATATTCAACAATCCAACTCCATTATCTGATTCCGACATCAATAACATAAGGAGGCGTTGGGCAACTTTCTTTCTTGAAGTGTACCAACCATATTTTGTATGTAGTTAGTTTAAAAACTTATCATGTACTAGCTATAGTGGACTTTTGACTGATCATATATATTTTGATATGAAGTCTATAATATATCATGTAGCTTTTTGGTTTCTAATTTTCTTTGTTGTCTGAATGTAATTGAACGTACATATGTATTGTTCATAATAAATTCATTATATATTAATTTAGTGTGTTTTTGTTGTACAAAAGTGATTGTGTTGAGAATATTTAGAATATGTTATACTGGTATTGATCTGGATTACTGAAACAGGGGAAATGAATGATAGAAGTGTAAAAAGAGTTTTTAAAAAAAAATGAGACTTAACGCATCGGTTACTCAAAAATCGATGTGGAAAGTTCACTTTTCACATGGGTTAATAAAAAACCGATGTGGAAAGTGAAATTTCCACATCGGTTTTGGTTAAAACCAATGTGGAAAGTTCACTTTTCACGTCAGTTATATTTAAAATCGATGAGGAAAGTGATATTTCCACATAGGTTATGGGATAACACATGTGACAAATGAACTTTTCACAACGGTTATTTAGAAAACCGCTGTTAAAAGTGTATTTTAAATATCGGTTTTAAAACCGATGTGAAAAGTAACAATAAACAACATCGATCTTTTCAACATCAGTTTGAAAACCGATGTGAAAAGTCAAAAATAATCGATGTGGAATCCCTTTTCTGTACCAGTGTCAGTTGTTAAATAGGTTTTTTTTTTTCTAGTAGTAACGGAAAAACACACAACAAAGAACGTAGTAGGAGCACAACAATGCATCTTTGAAAAGAAAAATAGTGCGCAGTGACCCAAATTGAGGCACTGGAAAGGATAAAATTTTCTCCTCGTGGGTTATTCATTAGAGTTAATTTGCTTATATACCCGACTTTTGTTCTTTCTCTTTTTACTGAGTAACTAACTTTTTTTAACTAGGAATATGATGTAGCTTAATTATTTTTTGACTTAGGGGTTTCCCCAGTTTTAACATAATTCATCATGTGTTTCCTTTTCAATTGGATTTATTTTATTTTGCAAATTGTAGGTCAGGGATTGACCACTCTTAATTAGCATGATATTAGTCGATTAATTGACTGATGACCATCCACAATTAGTTAATGGAAGTATAGAATAAATTAACTTTACGATTGTCGAATAACCAAATACAGTTATTAAATTAACAAACATCTTAATTTATTATATGTATACTTTTCTTAACTACCAGTTCCTTAAATGACAAACTGAGAACATGATAAAAAAAATTATTAGTAATGCATGGCCATTTTTATTTTATTTTTCTGACTACAAACAAATTTGGAAGGGGTGATTGGTAATTAACAAAAAACATGTATAATTCACCCACACTTGAACTTGTTGCGTTCCTTGCAATTTTGATTCCCCACTCTTTTCTTTTTTATTTTAATCACTTTCTCAGCCATTTTTGATTGATTGTCGGGATAACATAAGAGTATAAAAGACCTAGTAATTAATTCTCAATTAATTCTTGTGGTTTCAAAATATATGTGTTTGTGTGTGTGGGCGTGTCATGTTAAGTGTATGTTATCCACAATAGTAGAATGTGTTTAAGTAAACAACTTAATTAACTATTTATTCGATAAGCTTTTTCAAATAAGTTAAAAATATCTTATTTTCATAATTTTCTCTGACAAGTTTATTGCAATAAAATAAAATGAGCTTATATAAAAATCGTAAACTATTTATATAAACTTTTTTCATAAGCTATTATCATAATTAAGCTCAAATAAGTTTTCAAGCTTTTTCAAATCCATTGGTTCTGAATAGTTATTTGCACATTCTTTAGTTAGAGTTTATTATGGTTTCTTAAGAATAAAATATTATCAAAATATGATACATGTGATTTTGAGTTCCATAGATTTTAAATGGGTTACTTATCTGAGGAATCTTAAAAAAGAGTTCTATAACATTTAAATGTTTTTCCTTTTTTTTTTTTGCATTTGATAGTATAATGGTGGGTGAGAGAATATGAGATATTGAAAAGAGAGAAATTAATAAACTTAGCAATAGAAACCCTCGTTATAATAAAAATTGAGTGAGATCATAAAATTGAGTTGCATATATATACTAACTAAAAAACTTAAAATGAGTTCTTACAATTTTGGAATCGCAGATGCTTTAACAAAATAAAATGCCTACATATTGGTGGGTGAGTCCTAAGATCCGGTAATCTCTGTACCTTGCATTATTATAACGACCAAGTCCGTGTTAGAAAGACAGGACATCTAAGCCACCACACCTGTAAAGTTCCAGCACAACCAATAAGTTTGCCATTATACGCCGATAAGCTTCTACAATTGCACTTACGTGGCCCTGGCCCAGTAAGCTGGCTCCATCTGGTGTGATGGGGTTGTTCAAAAGTCAAAGTCAACTGATCGAAACTTTCATTCAATTTATTTCCCATTTCTTTAGATCTTCTTTTTATGTTCGAGGCGTTATTATGACATAAACTTAGATTGGGTTTCAAAATGTGTAATGGACATTTATCCATATGGCTTCAATCTTTCATATTTGGACACAAAAATAATATTTAATACTATATAAAAATATTAATCCCTATTTATTTATTTATTTATTTTTTCGTCATGTATTTCATCACTTCCAAGATACTCGTAAGTTATTTATAGTTCAAATTATATGTTCAAATATCTTTACTACTTTTTAAAAGACCCACAACAATTTTCAACTACTTATAATTTCACTTTTAATTACATATATACACTTCAATACATTTTTTGGGTACATAAATTTCAATATTGCTAGAATACTAATTTCAATATATGATGTAACAAATAAAATTATTATGCTAGAATCGTCAAAGATAACCAAGAAGAAGTTATGGAAGACACGAGCAGTATCACCTCCACCTTGAAAAAGCGAATACCAAAGTCACAGTTCTGTTTGTGATAGTACTATAGTGCCAGCAAGAATGCCTTGCTAGCTAGCTAGCAATGAGTTGGTCATCCATGCATCTACCTATACTCTTCATGACCCTATTTAAGACATCCTTCATCCATATCCATCCATTTCATTCAAAGAAAGTCACAACTGATTAAGCCAAGCAATTCTCACCAAAACAATCCATCCAAACAGTACTGATCCCAAAACATGTCTACTATTTTTCTCTTCAAGTTTCTTCTCCTGCTAATCCTACTTCTGAATCCTCTGGCCATCATTAGCGGTGCAAGACACTTGGAACAAAACCTTCCTAAATATACCAAGTTGAATCCTAAGAAAGGCAATGGAAGAGGTTTTCAGTGGCGCAACGTGGGAGCCTGTTTGCCAAAAGGGTTTCGACGCTCTTCTGCTCCCAGCAGATATGTTAATTATCATCCTTTAGGATCGACATGTTTTTCAGGCAAAGTAGTACTGAATGATCCTTGAGGGATGAATTTGCAACAATAAGCTTGCCTTAATAATATGTATAATCATAATGTATGTCTATATATGTTGTTGGGAGAGACATTGAGATGTTAAAGTACAATATGAACATCGTATACACGTACTTGAAAATGATACAACATATGTTATGTACATTTTCTTCATGTAGCAGGAGTGTTATTAACCTTTATATATGTTTTATAAATTTCTTTCTTTCTTAACTTTCCCTGTCATAAATGTTAGTGGCATGATCTTGCGTTCTTCTATGATTCTATCTCATGTTCGGGAAATGGTAGATTATTGTTAAGCCAATTACTAATTGGTTTAATTTGTTGGAGTCTATTTCATTAGTTGAGATCAAGAACAACGTAGAATAAAAACTATAAAACAAAAATAAAATGGGTATTCATTTGTAATGGCAAGGAAAAGTTTGGAAATGTCAACACATGATAAAGCAATTCACAAGGAAGTATCCAACTTGTATATTCTTTGTGAACGTCAATTTAAAGATAGAAAATATAAAAGCATATAACAAGGCTGATCATCAGATTTTGGGTGCCCCTGTAAATTGAGAAATTAAAGTACTCATTATTAAAAGCGCCCTTTTGGTATTATATATATATATATATATATATATATATATTGAATATCAAAAGGTGCTTTTAATAATGAGTACTTTAATTTCTCAATTATATATATATATATATATATCACTTTCAATTTGTTTTTTTTCTTTTCCATTTTTGATGACCAGAAACTTGTTTTTCACTAGTGGAAAATATACATTAGACGGTAAAGGTTTACGTCAGTTAACCAAAAACTAGACGTTAAAAAGGGGCGGTGGCAGTTTTGTAAATATCAGACTTCATTAATTCACTGTTAACGTCAGTTGTTTTAAGGACTGACGTTAAAAGTGAGGCGGTGGCAGTTTTGTAAATATGAAATCATTATTTGCGTCGGTTGTTTAATGAACTGACGTTAAAAGTGTTTTGCAAGAAATTATTAACACTTTTAACGTATAAAACTGACGTTAGAAGTGTGATTTTTACTTCAGTTAAATAAATAACTGACGTAAATAATCAACTCATTCCTATCTTTCTTTCGTTGTCATCTCCCTGTTGACACTCTTAACGCAGATCATCACTCCATATAGTGCAGTTTATTTCTAATCTTTTTTTTTTAAAAAGTTTATTTTTAATCTTAATTAATTAGCTTGAATTAGTAAATTAACAAATTCTTGTGCAAATTAAAATAAATAAACACTTAACATAAAACAAGTTATATATGTATAATCAAATCGTATCTCATTGAAGCGATTCATAAGTTACAATTACATGTTTAAAAGATAAAAAATTTCATGAAGATAGCACTAAAATATAAAAAAGTTTCTGCTTCAACATCATTTTCTGCTCAGTCCTGTCCTCAGAAACTCCAACATTGAATGCATCCCCTCCCTCATTTGAAGTCCTTGATGCTCCATCTGAATCCACAGTCATTTTGGAGCCGTGGCAGAGTGAAGAGTGCACTCGATCTGTTTCAGCAATATTCTTGGAACAGCCACTTGGTTCCAAAGCTGAGGTTTTGGAACTGTAGCTGCTGATTCTCCAGAAGGATGATGGTGTGTGCAATTCACATAATGCGATTTACACACCCTTATCACCCATGTAATGCGATTTACACAACCTCAGAAGTTGTTTGACCATTAAGACAGAGACATTTAAGTCTAGGTATAGGAAGAAAGAGTGATGAAGTTAATCTCCATGGCAGAGCCATATTGTGAAGCAGAAAAATTAAAGGAAGGAAGGAAGCTATTTATAGGAGTAGGGGATGAAGTTACTAGGCGTCGTAAGTTGCTAAAAAATTAAATTGTTCATTAAGAGCATTAGGTTCCAAGGCGCATTGGAAGTTGGCAGTCATATATTATAAACATGCAGAAAAGAAAACGCCCGAAGGATTAGGAAGAAATAGACCTTTAAGTCTAGGTATAAACTTAGTGCTCATAAAGAGGATTATAGGTTACAATGTGCATGGGTAAGTAGCACAGCGGTAATGGGTAATTTAGTAGCAGAGTAGTCAAAGGAATGAATGCTTTTGCAGAAACTTATACACTTTTAACGTCAGTTGTTGAATAAAACTGACGTTAAAAGTGTTTTTAAAATAAAAAATATTTATTTTTAACGTCAGTTGTTTATACAACTGACGTTAAAAGTGTTATTTTTACTTCAGTTAAATAAACAGCTGACGTAAATAATCCTATATCCCTATCTGAAATGCCCTGTTTAACACAGGTCTGTTAACGTGAGTTGTTGAATAAAACTGAAGTTAAAAGTGTTTTTAAAATAAAAATATTTATTTTTAACGTCTGTTGTTTATACAATTGACGTTAAAAGTGTGATTTTTACTTCAGTTAAATAAATAGCTGACGTAAATAATCCTATATCCCTAGCTATCTGAAATGCCCAGTTGTCACTCAATTAACACGGGTCTCAGAGCCATTTTTTGAAGGAATAGAAATATAGAGGAAAAGAAGAGGCAGTATTACAGGCTGATACAGAAGAATGTTACTTTATATAGAGACACAACACTTTTAACGTCAGTTGTATTCAACAACAGACGTTAAAAGTGTTTTTTTTATAAAAAGATTAATATTTAACGTCACTTTGTTAATAAAACTGACGTTAAAAAATTAATTGTAACGTCAATTGTTTAATACAACTGACGTTAAATGTTGTTTTATATAACGTTTACACCCGCGCGCCTTCTGCACTTCGCTCTGTACGTACGTCTCTTTTCTCTTTTCATCACGCTCAACACTAAATCACTCTCAACCCTCACTCTCACTCTCACCCAGCACAGAACCCTAATCGCGAGCTCATCTCCACCGCAACCACCGCGAGGGCTTCTTCGCCACCATCGTGAGGTACACTAGTAACCCTAACTCTGTCTTTCCATTCATTCTTTGCAATAACTTGACGTACATCTCTCTTTCCCCTTCCCGCGCACTAACTCTCCTTGTCCCTCTGCTCTCAGTAACCACATCGAACGTTGGCCACCACTCGAGCTCCCCTCCCCACCACCACGCCAGCACCGATTTCTGGGGAGTATTTAGGGCACATTTTTATATGTTTGGTTTTGAGTCTATGTTCAAACTGTAGTCTCGGTAGTTGAAACTTGAAAACGTGAGTTTGAGTTGTTTGGAATGTACGTCTCTGTTTTTGGTTTTGAGTGCATGTTGCTCTGCTGGTTGATCAGTCACGGCCGTGATCCTAATCACGGCTAGGCCGTGATCAGTTCTGCCTGTGATGGCATGGTTCATTCGATTGTACGTTACGGCCGTGATGGACATCACCGCCAGGCCGTGACCGATGCTTGGCAATTAATCTTTAAAAACTATAGTTTTCAATCTCCCGTATTGTCCTTATATTGGATATATATGTTTTGTATATCTACAGGACCTATCTAGTTATGGATCGTAGTTGGATGGTTTGTAAGCGTACTAGTGCTTGAGTATTTGAAGGGGGTGGGAGAATTTATAGAATTTACTCAAAGGAATGTTCCTAATAGTAATGGAATGTTCTGTTGTCCTTGTGTCAAGTGTTTGAATACGAGGAAATGTACGGTGAAGGATATACGTACTCATTTGATTTGTGAAGGGATTTGCTTGAGTTATACAAGATGGATATGGCATGGTGATATGTTGTTGAGTAGTAATACGGCGAGTGTCTCCCAAAGTGAGGACGTTGACGTAGATATGGAGGATGATCGAGTAGAGGACATGATCCGTGATATTGGACAAGAATCTTTTCATCGAGCGCATGTGTATGATAGGTTGTGCGGTGATGCGGATAAGCCTTTATATCCAGGGTGTACTACTCATACACGGTTGTCGACGGTGCTAAAATTGGTTTGTGTGAAGGCGAGAAATGGTTGGAGCGATAAAAGCTTCACGGAATTGCTTGAAGTGTTGAAAGACTTGCTTCCAGAGGACAACACATTGCCTGACCGTAACTATGAGGCCAAGAAGGTATTGTGTCCTATGGGTATGGAGTATAAGAAGATACACGCATGCCCCAGTGATTGCATATTGTACACCGGTGTTCATGAAGACAAACACGATTGCCCCAAATGTGGGTTATCACGATACAAAGTGAAGGGTGGTGATGATGATGATGATGTGAGAAAAAAGGGTCCTCCTGCGAAGGTGTTGTGGTATCTTCCAATAATTCCAAGGTTCAAGCGATTGTTTGCCAATGCGAAAGATGCGAAGAATCTTAGATGGCATAATGATGAGAGGAAACGTGATGGAAAGGTTTGTCATCCTGCTGATTCTATTCAATGGAAGAATATCGATACTGTGTTTCCGGATTTCGCCGATGAGCCAAGAAACCTAAGGCTTGGACTTGCTACGGATGGAATGAATCCTTATGGTAACATGAGTAGTATTCATAGTTCATGGCCTGTTCTGTTGGTGATTTACAACATGCCCCCTTGGTTGTGCATGAAGCTCAAATACATGATGTTGTCTATGATGATTTCGGGCCCAAAGCAACCGGGAAATGACTTAGATGTTTATCTAGGTCCCTTGATTGAAGACTTGAAAACGTTGTGGGTGGAAGGTGTTGAGGTAGTTGATCGGTATTCTCATGTGACTTTCAAGCTTCGTGCCATGTTATTTTGCACCATCAATGACTTTCCAGGATACGGTAACTTGTCTGGGTACAGTGTCAAGGGGAATAAAGCATGCCCTATATGTGAAGAAGGCACATGCTACACTCAGTTGCATCATGGAAAGAAGACGGTTTACCTTGGGCATCGGATATTTCTTAGACGTGATCACCCATATCGTAAGATGAAAAAAGCTTTTAATGGATGCCAAGAGACAGAAGAAGCGCCGGCGGCCTTAATTGGAGAGCAGGTTTATCAGAGGGTAAAGGACATCGATGTTATATTCGGCAAGTCCAAAAAGAAAGGTAAAGCTGTTGAGAAAAACATATGGAAGAAGAGGTCGATATTCTTTGATCTTCCATACTTTGGCGCAAGCTTGATGTCGACACAACGCATTGATGCGATGCATGTGGAGAAAAATGTGTGTGATAGTGTGATCGGGACGCTTCTCAACATTCAGGGCAAGACAAAGGATGGTGTGAATGCTCGTCTCGACCTCGTTGCTATGGGTATACGAGAGCAGTTAGCTCCAGTTGTTGAGGATGGTAAGCGGACTTATTTGCCGCCAGCATGTCATACTTTGTCAAAAAAAAGAGACAAAGTTTCTGCGGGTGTCTTCAGGGCATCAAAGTTCCACATGGTTACTCTTCAAATATGAAGAGGCTTGTCTCTAGTGATCTTAAATTGGTTGGCTTGAAGTCTCATGATTGTCACATCTTGATGCAACAACTTCTGCCCGTTGCTATTCGTGGCGTTGCTACAAAAAATGTGAGACATGCCATTACTCGGTTGTGCTCATTCTTCAATTCTATATGTAGCAAAGTCGTTGACCCCCATATGTTGGATGACTTGGAAGTTGAGGCTGCTACAATCTTGTACCAATTGGAGATGTATTTTCCTCCTTCCTTTTTCGATATAATGGTTCACTTAATTGTTCATTTGGTGAGGGAGATTAGATTACGTGGGCCGGTTTTTCTGAGACAGATGTACCCAGTTGAGCGCTACATGAAGATCTTGAAAGGGTATGTGAAGAATCCTCATCGACCGGAAGCATCTATTGTTCAAAGGTATGTTGCAGAAGAAGCTATTGAGTTTTGTTCGGACTACTTTCATAACACGGATCCTATAGGGGTTCCTAAGCCTCGGCATGATGAGATCAGATGTCAAGGTAAGGGTACACATGACTTAAGAATTAATAGGAAGGATCGGGAGGAAGTGCTTCAAGCACATTTGTATGTATTGAACAACATCGAATGTGTTCAGCCTTTCTTATTTGAACATAAAATAAAAGTCAATCAAGAAAACCCTCGAATGAGCGAAAGGTGGTTGTTGAACAAGCATAACAAGACTTTCTTACCATGGTTCAAGGAAGAAATGCTTAAGGATGGTAGTACTGCTTCTGATGACGTAAAATGGCTAGCACGTAGGCCTAACTTCAACGTCATATGTTGGAGCGGATACGACATAAATAACTTTTCCTTTTATACAAAGGAACAAGATAACAAGAGTACCATGCAAAATAGTGGGATTATGATCATGGCCGAAGCAATGCACTTCTCTAGTGCAAAGGACACAAAACCCGTTCTGAAGACCGAGACCTTACTTTGGATATATTGAAGATATTTGGGTGCTCGATTACACTAAGCTTACGGTGCCGGTATTTAAATGTAAGTGGGTTGATAGTAACGGTGGTGTACAAACCGACGAATTGGGGTTCACATTGGTAGACCTCAACAAGTTAGGTCATATAAATGAGCCTTTCATAATGGCTTCCCAAGCAAAACAAGTGTTCTACATCACTGATCCTTCTAACAAAAGGATGTCCGTGGTTCTCCAAGGAAAAAGCATGTATAATGGTAGTGATTAAAATGAAGATTCAAATCTTGATATTCTTGAGACTCCTTCTTTTTCAACAAACATGCCTACTATAATCGAGGAGATACAGGTGGACGATGTACATGCCACTCGTGATGATCATCACGAAGGGATATTGATATAGGTAGTTTAAACTTAGTATACATTTATAACCTATGTTAATAAATATATATTGTTTTGAACAGGCATACATATGGATCATTGTTCCATTTTTCCTTTGCAATTCTGTAATGTGTGTGCTATTACGTATTCTTTGGGATATTTACTGAATGCGGGGATGGCTTAGGGGAGTGATATTTTAAAACTGAATTTAAAAAAAAAATTAACGCTATTACGGTTGTATCATACAACCCGACGTTAAAAGTATTTTATAAAAATATACAGTACACTATTAACGTCAATTGTTTATTACAACTGACGTTAAAATTAAGACCTTTAACGTCAGTTCTTTATAACAATTGACGTTAGTTTTAACAAAATTAACGCCGGTTATGTTAAAGAACTGACGTTAATTTTGACAAAAATAACGTCAGTTGTGTTAAAGAACCGACGTTAATAGTGTTATATTTAACGTCAGTTCTCAACTGACGTTAAAAGTTTAACTTTTAACGTCAGCTGTATTTACGTCAGTCAGTATTCTGACGTAAAAAATCAATTTTAACTGACGTAAAAAGCACTTATTGCACTAGTATTTTAAGCAACATGTTCAAACAATTAGACAAAAAGTATAAATAAAATCACAAAATAATAATCTATAAATAAAACAAGGAGCCTCTAATGAGTAAACAACACTTGATTATTGCTGATTTTAAACCCTCAATTTGTTCCAAAATTCAGAGCATCAAACTTCAACTCAATTTTGAAAATAACCATCAAAATTAGTATTGTTTGAAATATAAGAAGATTAATATAATAAATTGAAACAAAAAGACATGAATGGAGAGGCTTATACCGTTTTTTACAACAAAATTGTTGTGTCTCATTCTGACTTGTATACAAATCACTGACTTATTATCTCGAAGGAGTAAAGGAACATATCATAGTGGTACACTAGTGGAAATAATGTAATATACGGGAACGTTTTACATCAGTTGATCATATGATTGACGTTAAAAATGGGCGGTAGCAGTTTTGTAAATATTAAATCACTATTTACGTCAGTTGTGTAATGAACTGACGTTAAAAGTGATTTGCAAGGATTATTAACACTTTTAACGTCAGTTGTTTATACAACTGACGTTAAAAGTGTGATTTTTACTTCAGTTAAATAAATAACTGACTTAAATAATCCTATATTCCTATCTGAAACCCATTCCTATCTTTCTTTCGTTGTCATCTCCCTATTGTCACTCTTAACGCAGATCACTCCATATATAGTGCAGTTTATTTGTATTTTTTTTAAACAAGTTTATTTGTAATCTTAATTAATTAGCTTGAATTAGTAAAAAAAAATTTGTTCAAATTAAAATAAATAAACACTTAACATTAAACAAGTTATATGTATAGTCAAATCGTATCTCATTGAAGTGATTCATAAGTTACAATTACATGATTAAAAGATAAAAAATTTCTGCAACATAGCCTTAAAATATAAAAAAGTTTATGCTTCAACATCATTTTCTTCTCAGTCCTGTCCTCAGAAACTCCAATGGATGCATCCCCTCCCTCACTTGAATTCCTTGATGCTCCATTTGAATCCACAATCACTTGCAGCCAAAGCGGAGTGAAAGGGATGAAGGGGATGAAATAAAGTGAGGGAATCGCATTATGTGATTCACTCAACCTTACCATCTATGTTATGTGATTTACTCAACCTCAAGTTTTTTGACCATTAAGACAGAAACCTTTAAGTCTAGGTATAGGAAGAAATAACAAAAGTCTCAAATATGATAGAGCCATATTGTGAAGGAATAGAAAATGCACGAAATATAGAGAAAAAAAGAGGGTGTATTACAGACTGATACAGAAGAATGATACTTTATATAGAGAAGAGAGACTACCTGATTTTCTTCAAAACTGATCTATAAAATTAATGTTCATTAAGAGGATTAGGTTACAAGGTGCATGGGTAAGTAGCACAGTAGTCAAAGCAATGAATTTTTTTCCAGAAACTTATACACTTTTAACGTCAGTTGTCTTCAACAACTGACGTTAAAAGTGTTTTTAAAATAAGAAATATTTATTTTTAACGTCAGTTGTTTAATACAACTGACGTTAAACAATGACTTTTAACATCAGTTGTTTAAGACAACTGACGTAAAAATGACTTCTAACGTCAGTTGTATTAAACAACTGATGTAAACTGTTGTTTTATTTTTTATTATAACGATTACACCAGCGCGCCTTCTTCACTTCGCTCTGTACGTCTCTGTTCTTCTCTTTTCATCACGCTCACTCTCACTCTCACTCTCACTCTCACTCTGCCCTAATCGCGATCTCCTCTCCACCGCAACCACCGCGAGGGCTTCTTCGCCACCACCGTGAGGTACACTCTTAACCCTAACTCTGTCTTTCCCGCTCATTCTTTGCAATAACTTGACATCTCTCTTTCCCCTTCCCGCGCACTAACTCTCCTTGTCCCTCTGCTCTCAGTAACCACATCGAACGTTGGCCACCACTCGAGCTCCCCTCCCCACCACCACGCGAGCACCTATTTCTGGTGAGTCTTTAGGGCACATTTTTTTATTTTTGGTTTTGAGTGTATGTCGAAACTGTAGTCTCTGTAGTTGAAACTTGAAACTGTGAGTTTAAGTTGTTTAGAATGTCTCTATTTCTGGTCGTGGGTTTTGTGTTTTCTCTTGTTTTTATTCTGCTATCATGACCTATTTCAAAATGGGAAGAAATTTAGAGTTGCTTGTAGCATGTGACATCAACAATATATTGCTCATTGGAATTCTGTTTTGTTAATTTATCTTCATCTGCTTATTTCTTTTCTGTCTTAAGAAACCTGAAAATGGTGTAAATTTGAAATAATTTTTAAACACCTTGCTTGTATATATCATGCTCTCTTGATCGATTCATATGGCTGAGTGGTTATAGTACTAGATATAGTAATAGTCCTAATATGTGTTGTTGCTTGCTTGATGAGAAGAATGATGTGAGATTACCGTGGAAATTTTGTTTTAGGCAGTTAGTCAAATAAGATATACATGGTTGACGGGATTTCAAAAACTAGTTTTCAATTAGGATTTCAAAAACTAGTTTTCAATCTCCCGTATTGTCCTTATATTGGATATATGTTTTCTATATCTACAATCTAGTTATGGATCGTAGTTGGATGGTTTGTAAGCGCACTAGTGCTGAGTATTTGAAGGGGGTGTGAGAATTTATAGAATTTACTCAAAGGAATGTTCCTAATAGTAATGGAATGTTCTGTTGTCCTTGTGTCAACTGTTTGAATACGAGAAAATGTACGGTGAAGGATATACGTACTCATTTGATTTGTGAAGGGATTTGCTTGTGTTATACAAGATGGATATGGCATGGTGATGTGTTGTTGAGTAGTACGGCAAGTGTATCCCAAAGTGAGGACGTTGACGTAGATATGGAGGATGATCGAGTAGAGGACATGATCCATGATATTGGACAAGAATCTTTTCATCGAGCTCATGTGTATGATAGATTGTGCGGTGATGCGGATAAGCCTTTATATCCAGGGTGTACTACTCATACACGGTTGTCGGTGATGCTAAAATTGGTTTGTGTGAATGCGAGAAATGGTTGGACCGATAAAAGCTTCACAAAATTGCTTGAAGTGTTGAAAGACTTGCTTCCGGAGGACAACACATTGCCTGATCGTAACTATGAGGCCAAGAAGGTATTGTGTCCGATGGGTATGGAGTATAAGAAGATACACGCATGCCCCGATGATTGCATATTGTAAACCAGTGTTCGTGAAGACAATCACGATTGCCCTAAATATGGGTTATCACGATACAAAGTGAAGGGTGGTGATGATGATGATGATCTTGATGATGTGAGAAAAAAGGGTCCTCCTGCGAAGGTGTTGTGGTATCTTCCAATAATTCCAAGGTTCAAGCGATTGTTTGCCAATGCGAAAGATGCGAAGAATCTTAGATGGCATAATGATGAGAGGAAACGTGATGGAAAGGTTCCTCATCCTGCTGATTCTATGCAATGGAAGAATATTGATACTATGTTTCCGGATTTCGCCGATGAGCCAAGAAACCTAAGGCTTGGACTTGCTACGGATGGAATGAATCCTTATGGTAACATGAGTAGTATTCATGGTAGTGATGAAAATCAAGATTCAAATCTTGATATTCCTGAGACTCCTTCTTTTTCAACAAACATGCCTACTATAATTGAGGAGACACAGGTGAACGATGTACATGCCACTCGTGATGATCATCACGAAGGAATATTGATATAGGTAGTTTAAAATTAGTATACATTTATTTTTATTTATACTTCTGTATTTATTTTTAGTTATAACCTATTTTAATAAATATATATTGTTTTTGAACAGGCATACATATGGATCAGTCGGATGGCCCACATGCACGGGAGGACACTGTGGGGCCTACGCAGGACCCGATCGCGCCTACGCCTGATTCTAGTGTAAGTTTACATGTTATATACTATCTTTAGTCCTTCTTTTTAATGTAAGTTTATAATGTTACAACCCTCTATTTTATCTTTTTTTTTATCCATACAAACATCAGTGCCAAAGGAAATGGGGTAGAGGAGCCACGACTTTGAAGAAATTAGAGAAGGCCAGGCAAAGAGGACAGAAGCTTGAGGTGTGCTTTGATGCTAATCTAAATCCCCAGGGACCCCGTGCTAAAGAATTTTAAAAGTGGGTGTTTCTACAAGCGAAGCAGCACATTAGCATCAACTACAACCATTGGAATGACGTTCCACAGAACGTTAAGGATCAGATTTGGGAGGCTATCACGGTATTTTACCTTTACATTCTTTTGATTTACATTATTAGATAATTATTCGATTTATAATCCATCCAGTTGTTATGTATTTAATGTGTAGGTAGCTTGGACTGTGCCGAATGAAGAGGATCATCGTACGAAGTGTATAAAAATGGTGTCAAAGCACTGGAATGGGTTCAAGCATGATCTTACCAGGTACTATGTATCTGGGAAGAAGCGGCTTGATAAGATGTTCTCGGATTATCCCTGGATTGATAAGGATACTTGAGATATGTTTGCTAGGAGTCGACAGGATGAAGAATTTCAGGTTGGTTGATTAAGTTAATTTTGTATGCTTCTTATAGATCAATTAACTGTATTAAATTATGTGTTTTTGTTTGAATAGGCTAAGGCAGAGAAGGGTAGGCAGAATCAGGCGAAGAACGTCCACCGCCACACCATGTCTCAAGGTGGGTACGAGACTCGGATCGAGGAGATGATGGTGGATAGGCTGAGGGTGAAGCAGGAAGAGCACGCTGCTAGGATAGAAAAAGGAGAGGTGCCTGAGGGCACACCATTAAGTCCTCTGTCGGACATCGACCGCGAGGATGTTTGGTTAGCCGGCCGCATGACAAAGACAAGATCTTTTAAAGTTGATGCCACTCACGAAGTGGCAGATAAGATTGTAAGTAAATAATTAACTTCATTTCAATTGATATTTGTATAGATATTTTTAACACTTTTCACTTGCACGTTTTTTCATTTCTTCATTGTAGATGGATCTTAAAGCACAATGCTCCCAGGGCTCATTCGTCCCTTCTGGACGGCAGGACGTCTTGATGACTGCTCTAGGAAAGAAAGACCATCCTGGTCAGGTTATCGGTGTTCCTGGGAACGTGACCATCAGAGAATATTATGGAAAGTCTGCTTCACGAAAGCGGGTCGTCGATGAGGCATCAATTTTGGAATCCATGACTCAACAGCTCATCTCCAACCCTGCTATTACAACGCATCTGATGAAAAGCTTCCTATCCATCCCAGAATTCAAGCAGGCGCTTGCTAGAGAGCTTTCCTCTGTCGGTTCATCCCAGGACACCGCAGGACATGCCAACCCTTCACATGTGAGCACAAAAGAGAGTTATAGTAGGGCACATGTGGAGGACGATGAGTTGGCAGCTAGGGAACGGGAGTTGGAAGTCCAACGCCGTGAGCTTGAGTTGGAAATGCAAAGGCGTGAGCTTGAGTTGGACTTCAAACGCCGTGAGCTCGAAATGGTAACAAAGGTATGTATTCATTATTAATGTCCAAATTAGTCAAATAATTACTTGTGTTTTTTTTTAATTATCAACAACTTATCTATTTTATTTTTTCTAAATTGAAGGCCAAGTAGAGGTCGATGTCGCAGTCACCTGTCACTCGTTTGTTCTCACTTGGTGAGGATTATGCCTTTGAGATTTTTGAATGTCCATTGGAGCACGATGGATGGGTGGCACGCCCAAATAAAGAGAGGATATTTTCCTTCTGTGGTGAAGATCTCGGGCATGCCTGCAGAGATAACGTGTGGATGGCCAGCACGGTTTTGAGTCTCTGGTGCACGTAAGTTAATTTTAATTTTATAACTTATTTATTTTTGGTATTTTTCCATTTAATAATTTATTTTAATTTCAATATATATATTATGTAATTAACATCCACACATTTTCATATCTTAGGTATCCCCATCGTCTTCAGCTTGATAAGGGCTCCAAATCTCATTATGGCTTCTTAGATCCGTCAATCCTTATGCCTCAAATCTTTGCTGGCGATGAATTAAGTAAATACATAGGGAACTTGATGGGAGACAATCGGAAAGAATTATAGCTGGCTCCCTACTGTATGAATAACCATTGGCAGTTACTCGTACTTCACCCATTTAGGCATACTGTCATATTTTTCCCTCTCTCCACCAAAACCCGCCACAGGAGGTGGTGGAAGCTGTAAATATGTAAGTAACTAATCTTCAATTTAATTTAAGTTTTAATATCATTTGTTTTTAGTTTATTACACACATGATATATGAATTTGTTAATTGACATGATTATTTGTTTATGATAGCGCGCTGAAGGCGAGTAGCATAAGTTGCACCAACGGGAGAAGTAGGACTTCTAAGGCTAAAGGAAATCCTGATTGGATCATCCTCAAGGTTTGGTAGTTTATTTATCAAATAATTAATATTATAATTACTAATTTATATGTATATTTAACTGACATTGAAATTAATTTTGTTTGTAGTCTCGATTTCAACCTGACGGGTGGTCTTGCGGCTATTATGTGATGCTTCATATGCTGAACATAGTCTCCGCATCTATTACGGATGGATGGAAGAAGGTAATATTTAAACAACTTGTTAAATTATATATTATAGTTTTGGTGATGACTTGCGTTAATGTTATTGTTATTATTTGAACGTGTGTAGGCATTTAACAACCAATTGCCTCTTCAAAAAGATGAGTTTAGAGACTTGAGGATGCGCTTGGCAGAATTCTTTTTCAAGTATGCGGCTGAAAAAGGAATTGACAAGATACCTTCACAATACTTAGATGAATAGTTTTTTTGTTAGACTATAGAAACTAATTAATAACATGTATATATATTTAAATATATATATATATATATATATATATATATATATATATATATACTTGTAGATAGTTATGTTTTCCCTATACATGGGTTTTGGTTTTAAGTCCCCCCATTGTTCCTTTGTATATATTTTTTTCTTTTAGTTAATATTGAAATTTAAGGGTAGTGTTTGCAATTCTGTAATGTGTGTGATATTCTGTGTTACTGGGATATTTACTGAATGCAGGGATAGCTGAGGGGAGTGATATTTTAAAACTGAATTTTAAAAAAAAATCTATTAACGTCAGTTGTATCAAACAACTGACGTTAATAGTATTTTATAAAATATACAGTACACTATTAACGTCAGTTGTATTAGGAAACTGACGTTAAAAATAAAACCTGTAACGTTAGTTCTTTAACAGAACTGACGTTAGTTTGAACAACATTAACGTCAGTTGTGTTAAAGAACTGACATTAATAGTTTTATATTTAACGTCAGTTGTATTTACGTTAGATAATATTCTGACGTATAAAATCAATTTTAACTGACGTAAAAAGCACTTATTGCACTAGTGGTAATGAGGAATTGGAGATCAAGATTCAAGAACGTGAAATAGGGAATTTGAGATTGAGTATGTTGTGCATTTAGCCTATGTGCATGAGATCGTTTGACAAAGAGAGACTAAGAGACAAAGAGAGAGAAAGAGAAGAGGGAATGAGGGAGAAGAGAAAAAGTCTAAATAAAACAGGAGTGTAATTGATTCTACAATGTATATTCATTTAAAAAAATATTCTAATATTCACTTGTCATATTGTCTTCTATCGGTCTATTGTTAATTGTTTGGAACAATTAATTTTTATTGCTAAAAAATTAATTATATAAAACTTTATTTTAGTATTTATATACTAATTAATTTTTTTCATATTATCTTGTGCCCCCTTAAAATGACCATGTGCGATCGCTCACCCTAAACTTGCTCAGGACTACCATATGCATATAAAATCAAAGTAAGCTCACACCCACCTATCCTCCATATCCTTACAATGTAAGCTCCATTCAAAGCATCTGAGAAAACCTGACATTCCTTCTATTCCCATTGAAATAAAGATCTTCTCCAACACCAACACCAACTCCACACATCACCGTCCCACCACCCTAAGTCAGAAACCATA
The DNA here is from genome assembly GCA_030762895.1 of Sophora flavescens. Classification (NCBI taxonomy): domain Eukaryota; kingdom Viridiplantae; phylum Streptophyta; class Magnoliopsida; order Fabales; family Fabaceae; genus Sophora; species Sophora flavescens. Next base: position 149,735,838 of record CM061063.1, read on the forward strand.
CAATGTTTTTCAGTTGGCAAAAGTAAAGCCGTGGGAAAACATCTTCCAAAGGCAATACACCAAACCAAGCTTGCTGCAAAAATCTTGTCTTTTCCCCATTACCAACCACCCTACTCACACCATTAGAGAACCAATTTGAAGGAGCCGAATTGTCTTTATCCAAAGCACATAGGTCCCGCCACCATTGTGAAGAATTTCAAGAAGACCAATTTGTATCCTCCTACAAGTCAAGAATACCATATTTGCTTTGTAATAAAGGGAACCAAACCGCACCCTTATCAACAATAACTCTCCACCTCCATTTACCTAGTAAACTTAGATTAAAAATGTCCAGATGTTTGACTCCCAAACCACCTAGCACCTTCAGTAAGAACACTTTGATCCAGCTCACCCAATAAGCCCGACTACCTTCCCCACCACCCCATAAAAAAGACCTCTGAATTCCTATTAGAATTTTCAAGACTTTCCTTTGTGCTCTGAAGAAGGATAGATAAAAAAGAGGAATACTAGAAAGTACTGACTTCAAAAGCACTATCTTACCACCAAAAGAAAGCCTCCTAGCTTTCCACCGAGATAGTCTTTTCCTCATCATCTCAATAACAGGTTGCCAAGTGGAGGCCTTACGTGGGTTGGCCCCTACTAGCAGCCCCAAATAAGTGAAATGAAGTTTGTGAGACTCTCTACCCCACATGTATTTATAAAGCAATAACATGAAAGAAATTATTTAATTTTGAAAATAAGATAAACACATGCATATCATTTATTATAAAATGAAAACCAATGGGTAAAGGATACCACATTGTAAACAAAACATCATAACACGGAAATAAAAACATAACATAGTTTTAAAAGGAAAATATAACATAAACATAACGAAACCCAACCCCGATGTCACATTACAGAGCTGGTATAACCATAGTCCGAAACATCTCGGATAAACAACATAAATTAAGAAATCCTAGACTACGAATAGTGGCTCCTCAGAGTCACTCCTCAGCAAGCTGCTCACCGTCCTCTGCATAACCAAAAAGATACATGCAAAGCAAACAGCAAAGACGGGGAGTAAGAAACATATATATGAACATAACATTATGGAATCAGTTAGCAAGAGAAGCATACATCATACAAACATAGAATGTTATCACAAATCATCATACATAACACATATACATCATCCATAACAGTTCAATCAATGTATGCTATGCGGTGCGACTCTAGTCCACTACTCCATTATGCACATGGATCCAATCTATCTCAGAATATCAACTTCGGAGTTACATATCCACATTGGCCATTAAGCACCAACGTCGGAAGTTCACCAAACCATGGGTGTTCCTTGGATAGCTGACGCACCTTACTCTCGAATGCGCCACAGCGGGGGCCCAGATCACTTAGATCACCGCGGACGGCCAGATCGCCTTATTCTCGAGACTACCTCCTCTATGATGAACATCCCCCACTAACATCTTTGATGTGTGAATGCATGATCAACACAACACACAATCAACAGTCACCACCTCCACTTGGGTCACTCGGCTACCCAAGCTTTATCACCATCAACACCTCAACCACTTGGCTATCGAGGTCCCCTTGGCCACTAGGCTACCAAGGTTCAACGTTATCTTTAATCTTTAATATTTTATATTTTAACACTCTGGTCCATAAGCACCAGATCAACACCTTGACCACTCGGCTATCGAGCCCCCCTTGGCCAATAGGCTACCAAGGTAAAACATTAACAACAGCTTGACCATTAAGCATCAAGGCCCCCTTTGCCACTCGGCTACCAAGGTACAACATTATCTTTAAGTTATCTAGCTTGTCTTTACTTCGTTTGATGTCTTATTATATCATTGAGGACGTTTGGGGTGAAACACCCATGTTTCATGTTTCGCGTTCGTTATATCTAGGGGAGCATGGTCGTGCTGCCCCCCATCACGGGCGTGCTGAACTTTAAGTTGAGCACAGGCATGCTGACTTTAAGCACAGACGTGCTCGTTAGAGCATGACTGTACTGATATGGGCATAAAGGGTTCAGAAACCCTTGCTATGTTTCCTAGGGCATTCAAAGATCAATCCTATTGGTTTTTAACTATCCATCAGTCCTCAGTTTCATTATTCTTAATTAATCTCCATGTCTTATCATTATGGGGAATTAATCCTTTAATTCCAGCTCCCTTATTAATGTTCCTAAAACACTCATGAACCAGTCATAGGGTCTTTAGCTAAACCTTTGAATATAACCTTGCTTCTCATACTATATTCATGTCTTATGAACAAACTGGGAAAACATCCTTTAATTCTTAAACATCATTATTATTGTCTTTGACTGTCTTATTAACCTTATTATTAAGCCCTATTATTTAATTAGAGTCTTATTAACATCAACGTTCATCTAACAACATCAACCAACAGCCAAATCAATCATAACAGCACCATTATCATCATTATGAACATCCAATCATGGCATCATTACACATCATTCACAAATAGGCATATCAATAACAAATAATCATACATAATTATGAATAGGATAGCGAATACCAATTAACAAACAAGTACCATTTAAACAAATAGAAAACAGATAGGGTCATGTGTTAACCCTTCATCTTATGCTACCCTCAATGCCTACATGTTTATACTATCCCTTCTCCCCATACCCGGTATGAAGATTCCAAACAACAAGCTAGACACGTTCCCTCGAGCGGCTCGACGAGTTTCCCAAGCCTTGGACAAACATGAAATATTAACCAATTAATCTCCAATTTAAGAAAAAGGGAAAAGGAGATTAAAGAGGGATAACTACGTTACCTATTATTTAACACTAGCGTGAGTGACGCCTCTCCCAAATGGACTCAAGAACACCAAGAACTTCAAAAGGTTCAAGGGAAGGGGAAAGGGAAGAGGTTTCTGTCACACTAGGATTGCTCAAAGTGCCAAAAAGAGGGTTTTCACTCGAAACCCTCACAGATTGCTCTCTATTTATAACTTCAGACCCAAGCACGGCCTTGCTCACTTTAAGCATGGGGCAAACAAAGACTGCAGTGCGAGGCCTACTAAACAACTAAATTTGGCCAAAACAATTGAAATACGAGTTGTAGATAATTCTCTTACATTTCCAATGCATAAAATATCACCTCAATCGAACATCTAGAACTCAAGATATGGCCAAAATGGTGAAACATGTTACTAGGGCTCTAAAATGATTGAATCTTTCTAAGGCTAAACTTCCCCAAACATAAACTTAGACATAAAAAAAACATAACAAGCATGTACAAACATATATATAACATATATAAACGCATTAAACTTATTTACGAAAAACGGGGTGTTACAAAGTTTATCCTTCAAGCAACCCAAGAAAGAAGAACCCGCTAATAGGAAGTGATCCCCAACATTAACCCCACATAAACAACTCTTTAAAAAGTTAACATAAGTCCCGAGGCCATTTCAAAGCTCCTAAGAACCGGTTTGATGAGCCACACATTGTTAAAAGACTCCTTACCGAGATTAGAATGGTATCATCGACATACTGTAGATGAGGCAACATAAAAGAAGAGCCAACCTCAACACCAGAATATATTCCCATGGTGACAGCACGATTCATTAAACAAGCAATGGTCTCCGCCACAATAAGAAAAAGAAAAGGTGCTATAGGATCATGTTGTATAAGCCCTTTTTCATAACCACTTCCCTTGTAGGACTACCATTGACAAGAACTAAAACCCTTCCGGAGAAGACACAGGCTTCCATCCATGACATCCACAAATCACAAAATCCCATTCTCTTCATCAAGTACCTCAAAAAATCCCAACTAACCGAATCATATGCCTTTTCAAAACATGCCATCAAGATGAAGAAATTGGATCCATTTTTCCTTACCAAATCCATTATTTCATTGATTGACAATACCCCATCTAAGATCTCATGCTCATAGCAATGAAAGCAGACTGGGACGAGGAGATTAAGCTACTAATGATGTAACACCCTTGCGAGTGTCACATGGAATTAAACACTTAACATTAATAATATAAGTCATGCGTAAAAACTTCAATTACTTTAAAACATATATTTACATTCATAACACGAAATGCATAACATCAGAGTGCGGAAGGTAGTAAAATATACAGCAACACGGCCTAGCAGGCTTTCCTTGCCAAGATACATCAAAATACAAAAGACTCATTGGCCATATACCAAAAGATTGTTTAACACAATGAATAAAGACTCCCTACTTCCTAGACTACCTCTGATGCATGTTCCCTACTACTCTTGCGACTGTTGACACTTGCAGTGTAACACCCCGTTTTTCGTATAAAGTCCTTAAGCAATGTTATATGTTATATGTTATATGTTATATGTTATATATATATATAAATATATATATATATGTTAAAATGGAGCTAAGTGGAATTTTGAGGCTTAAAATCCTTTTCTGGAACATGAGCATAGTCATGCTCATGTCCAGGACGCCCGTGCTTGATCAGTGTTTAGCCCTTACCTTCAAACTCATCATAGTTCTTAGGTTTCTTACCATCGTTTGGGAGAGAAAGTGCAAGTTAGTGTCAATAAAGGTAAACTGGTTATCCCTCTCTTTAATCTCCTTTTCCTTTTTGTGATTTGGGATTAATTGGTTACCTTTTTGTGTTGGCAAAGGCTTGGGAAGTTCATCGAGCCGCTCGTGGGAATCTGAGTAGAGTCGCCTATGTTGGTGTTAAGGGGAATCTTCATACCAGGTATGGGGAGAAGGGATAGTATGAACATGTAGGCATTGGGGGTAGAATAAGATGAAGGGTTAACAGATGACCCTATTGCTTGCTATTTGTTTAACTGTTGTTTTGCTATACGTTTGTTTATGATGTTGATGATTGGTATGCCTATTGTTATTATAATTGATGATGATGTTTTATGCAATGAATGACTTGTTTGATGATGTTGTTTATGTCATGAATGATTTGGTTGGTTGGTTATGAATGTTGAGATAAACGTTAATGTTAGTAAGACATTAAAAGATGTTAACAATGATGAATCAAATTAAGGGATAAATTCCCAACTGTTCATAAGACTTGATTCGTAGTAATGAGAGGCAAGGTTGATACTATTGGTATAGCTAAGACCCTAGGAATGATTCATAAATGTTTTAGGGACATTAATGATGAAACAGAATTAAAGGATTAAGTCCCAATAATTCTAGGACATGGAGATTAATTGAGAATAATGAAACTGAGGATTGATGGTTAGTTAAAAGCCAATAGGATTGATCTTTGAATGCCCTAGGAAACTTAGCAAGGTTCCTAACTCTTTTTGACCAGAAACAGTACGACCATGCTCTAGTAAGCACGACCGTGCTTAACAGTCAGCATGACCGTGCTTGACTTAAAAGTCAACACGCTCAGATCTTGGGAAGCACTACCGTGCTCCCCCTGCACATAACGAATGCTGAAACGGGAACAGGGTGTCTTACCCTAATTGTTCCCAATGATAAAATAAGACACCGAACGAAGAAAAGACAAGTTAGATAATTTAATGAAGATTAAATGAGATAATTATAAAGCGTTAAAGATGGTTAAGTCGGTAACGATGTTACCAAACGTTGTTGTACCTTGGTGCTTATTGGCCAAGGGGGCCTTGATGCTTAATGGTCAAGGTGTTATTAAGTTTGAAACTTGGTGTCTAGTGGCCAAGGGGGCCTCGATGCCAAGTGGTCGATGTGTTGATGGTGATAAAACTTTGGTAGTCTAGTGGCCAAAGCGGAGGTGGTGATTGTTGATTGTGTGTTGTTTGCAACACCCCGATTTTCACTGCTTTCTAATATCGGTAATAAATATATAAACATATATATATTTTTATCCGAGACATAGAAAATGATTTTGGTTAAACCAAGGTCATTTTCATGTTATACTTATTTTCATAGGGTTACGGGGAAGTTTTTGGTTGAAAATTCAGACGGAAACCGGTCTGCCGTTTTGTGTTTTCACTGACAGTAAAAGTTTACTGCTCAGAAAACCTAATTTTAATTCGTGAAAGAGATGAAAAATGTTTTCATCGTATTTTCTATGATACTGGAAGTTTTGAAAAAATTTAGAGTAAAATTAATATATTATATTTGCTGCGGGTAAAAACGTCGAGATATCTCTAGGAAAACTGACGTCAGATGAATCAGGGAGTCAGTAACGGAGCTGAGGTGACTGATGTGACTAATGTGACGAGCATTTATGATGATCCTATCCGAGTCATAATAGCCATAATGACGCATTTATGACAATAGGATATTTTTGCATGGAAAGGACGACTTTACCCCTAGCTTTCCATGAATTTTGCAAGCCATGCCATTGTAATTTTTGACCAAATTACCCCCCAAACCCACGGCTCCTTCATCATAACACACTTAGGCAATTTCATTCTTTCATTTCATGACATCTTTCTCTCCAAAACTCATACTTTTACCTTAGAACTCATAAGAACTTCATAGGTGTTCATACTCGCCATATTTTGTACAGAGATTCTGACCATTTTCTGTTATCAATCTCGAAAAACTTTCTACATGAAAGTTGTTCCTCTTTCTATCTTCTTTCCAACGACATAAAGATCATTAAAAAACGGATAAGTATATTGAGATATATGTCCAAATTTCCAAAACTGCTCTCAATCTTCATCATCTTCATCTTTCTCTCTAAACTTCTCAAGAACACTTAGAACATCAAGGTGATTTTGTGAAGAAAATCATCCAAATCATCATTTTCTTTGATCATCAAGAGGTAGTCTCTCTTAATCTTGCTATTCTAAGCTTTTCTCTTCACAAGAGTCTTGAGTTTACGCCTTTGATCATCATGTTCTTCATTTTGTTTCAAATTCATGAAGCTTTCTTCAAAAATTCATAACTAATTCTAGAAAAAATCCTTTTTACATGAAACCAATTGCTATGATATCATAATCATCTCTATTTTCATCATCTGGAAGCATATGATCATGAGAAATTTCCTTCCCAATTTTCTGAGCTGGGCCGAATCCATGAAAAAGTGGAGTTCATGGGTTTTGTTTCATTTTCATGTCTTGATTCCTGATTCAATCTCTTAATTACCTTGATTGTTCTTGTATGTAAGTAAGTATAAGATCAAAAATCAAACCCTAACCTATTTGTTTCATAAAGGCCGAAACCCTAGCTATGAATATTGGATGGATTTTTGATTCAAATGTTGTTTTGTAACACTTGAATCCAACTCTAGGTTTTGTATGTTGATTAAATCCAAGAGTTGAGAAAATTTTAAAACCTCTAGCCTATGATCTTGATAAAAACCGGAACCCTAGTTCTTGGAACTAGATGAGTTTTATTCCATGTTCTTCGTTCATGATCTTGGTTTAAGTACTTAATCATGTTTAAGTTACTTATGGATCATAAATCCCTAAGTTAACAAATTTTCAACTTTCCTAACCTAGAACATTTTTTGAGGCCGAAATCTAACCTTCATGATCCAAGTATGTTGTTGTTTGATTTGATTTATTTTGGTTGCAATTCGTTTGAAGGAATCGTTCAAGTTAGCGTGACTTAAGCTGACGGAGGAGAATCGGATCGGGATAGTGAGATTATTTGAATATGCTATTTCTAATCTACAAGAGGTAATGTGAGTATTCGTGAGGAGTTTAAGATAATCACATGCCTAATTGTTGGAGTCGTTTGTTAAATTTATGTAGAAATATTTTATTATATTAAATTGTTAATTACTGGATTGATTTGATACTTAACTGAGTAATTGAGTTTATGTGATATGTGGATTTACATGATTATAATTATTTGGTTATATTATAATTGTGATGCATGTCATGAATTGATATATGTCATGTTATTCTGTGATTGAAATTTATCTGCTGTTGAGTGTTGGATCGAGAAACCCGACATTGGTCGGTGTTTAAAAAATAATTTGAGGATAAAAGCTTAATAAGCTTGAATAATTAATCAGAGTGATTAATTTATGGAATTTTGAGAAAAATTGGAAAAATATTATTTTAATAATATTTTGTGGAAAGTGTGTCAATAAGTGATAGTAAGGGCGAAACTGTGAAATTTTTCACAGGCTCTAATTTTTCCAAAATAAATTCAATTTTATTATAAAATTTTATTTAAAGTGACTAAGTTCCGAAAATAACGTTATATAGCAGCCAGAACAATTATTTCTAATGGAAAAGTTATTTAAGTTATCAAAAGAATTTTATTAAAATTTTTGGAAAAGATTAAATATATAGTTATTTTATTATTATGAATTGATTTATTGAATACTTTTTGAAAGTTGACTTTTATTGAGAATTATTTTCAAAAATGAAATAATCGGAAAATAAAAGAATTTATCAATGATTTTCAGGTTTTATCAACGTTTTAACAGAAAAAGGATTTCTGTAAGAGGATTTTTATTCAGTGAAATTATTGTGTTAAACATGGATAAGTTTTCAGAGCTTTTGTTTTGTATTTGTTTTTCACTGAGCGAAATGTTTTCCAAGCAGATAAATGAACCTAGGGACCGAGACTTCGGGGTTCTAGTGTTCTATGGACACGTAGATCAGGGATCTGTGCCATTGGACTGAGTGTCCTGCAATGATTTTTTGGATTGTGTGTCCTAAGTTGATGTGGAAATTGTGAGTTCCATATCCGCGAGCCTAAGACTGGAGCATCGGTTTAAGGGCTTTGCAATTGAGCACTCGGACCGTGTGTCCTGTGTTGAGTTTAAGACATTTGGACTGTGTGTCCTGCGTTTGTTTAAGTGAAAAGTCTTAATAAGAAATTAAGCATGGTCGTTAGCTTTGGGCTTCGACAAGGAAAGATTATTACGACAAAGAAAAGGAAACGAGAATAAAAGTGTTTCTCATGCATAGCTGGCTGACGTGTCATGTGTTATGATCATTGAGTCCTGAGTGGATCAATGTATCTGTTATGGATTATGTTTCCATTTGATCATTGGGGTTGTGTGGACCAATGAGTTACCATGTGTATGAATACAACAATAGTTGGATAGTTGTCACAAGGGGCCGTGTGATTAAGCTACAATAGCTGTTTGAGTGGCTATCATACGAGGTCGGATAATACTTGTGCATAGCTACAATAGCAGTTTGAGTGGTTATTGCACAAATGACTATGTACATAACTGCAATAGCTGTTTGAGTGGTTATGTATCTGTGTACAACTGCAATAGCTATTTGAGTGGTTGTCACAGAGGGGTCGTGTGAACAGTTGCAATAACTGTTTGAGCAATGGTCACATGAGGTTGAGGTGGATTATCCGACAATGTAATCTGTGTACAACTGCAATACCTGTTTGAGTGGTTGTCACAGAGGATTCGTGTGAACAGTTGCAATAGCTGTTTGAGCAATGGTCACATGAGGTTGAGATGAATGTGTTTTTGAGCCTGATCAGCTCATTTGAAAGAAATTGGGATCTCCGGAGATTAGGTTTTAAAATAGAGCCTGAATATTGAAGTGTCATACATTTTTTTAAAATGACGATGACTGTCGGGTATGAAACCCTTTGAATTAAATTATTCTACTGTTTAGATAATTTTTGTATGCTGTGAATACATGGTATATGCTATTTGTGTGTTGTGCATGGGGTAGTCTTATCAAAACTCATATATTGGAAACTCACCCTTACAATTATATCAGGTTTATTCTAGACTAAGGTAGTATTTTGGTACACTAGTATGGATGAAGCGAAGGAATTCAATGAGTCATTTGAGGACTTAACTTCTATATGCTTGAAGAAGTATTCGTTAGTGGGAATGACACGAGGGTATTTCCAATAACTGTCTTGTAGAGTGACCAGCTTAGGAATTTTGGTTGAGTTGTACAAAAAAAATATATTTAACTGTGAGATTGTAAGTTAATCTTATTATGATTTTCTCTTTTGAAAATGAGATTCTTTGAGAAAACAGTGATTACTAGTATTGACCAGTTATGGGACTTTTGGTGTCTTATAAAGTAGTGGTACTTGGTTAGTCTGGATGTTTGGTTATTGAGAGTCATTCCTTTGAGTTACGATTCCAGATTATCGCTACGTTATGATTACGTCTTTATCTTCTTATGTTATGACTTTGGAGATCACCTATTATGTGAAGGTCTAAATGTAAAAGTCTTATGATACCTATTTATATTATGTTAATGGTGTTGGGTTGTATATGGAGTAAAAGAAGAAGGAAAAAATTTATCACTAATTTTGAAAGGGATAAGTAACTACAAAATTTTATTTTCCGAAAGCAATCAGCAACATCTTATTGACTGTATTTCCGCAACAAGTTACTTAAATGTGATACCCTGAAAAGGGGGTATCGCATTATTGTTCCTCACACATTCATGCATTGGAGATGTTAGTGGGGATGTACAACATAGGCGAGGTCGTCCGAGAGTAAGGCGATCTGGTCATCCACGGTGATTCATCTAAGAGTTTGGTAAATCGTGTACACCTGCGGTGGCGCATCCGACAGTAATGTGCATCGGCTATCCAAGGGGTTCACCCATTATTTAGTGAACTGCCGGCATTGGTTCTTAATGACCAATGTGGATAGGTAACTCCGAAGTTAGCAGGGTACTATAGAATGTTTATAGTGTTGGTTGTGGCTTCTAGATACTCAAGGAAGGGGGGGGGGGGGGGTTGAAATGAGTATGGGTGATTTTAGAACTTTTTCCCCTTTTTGCAAAAACTGAAACTTTTCTTTACTTTTGAAAAGATTTTTGTCAACCAACTAACCAAAAGTGTTTTTCCAAGAGTGATTAAAATAGTGATTAAACTAAACAAGGAAGATTAACAAGGATATTGATTTCAGATATGAACATATAGATTATTTCATTCAAAATTCCTTAACAATTTCTTAAACAAACATTCATCAATAAAGCAAATGAAGAGTTAAGGGATAGAGAGAAAATCCAAACCGAAATTTTATCCTGGTTCAGCTACCTTCTCTGGTAACCTACATCCAGTCCCCACTTCACAGTGAGTTTTGTCCACTAAATCAAAATCAATTACAAGATTCTTTACAAGCTTCAACTCCCACGTTATTTCTACCCAATTGACAACTTTTCAGACAAAGCAATCTTGCAATTCCCAAGAGTCCCTTCTACTCTTGTCAAACCACCAAGAGTCCCTTCTACTCTTGATCTACACAGAGAGAGAACGTTCTCTCTTATCTTCTTTTTGAAGTAAGAAAAGATTTTGAATCAGATTCTAATAAATTAGATATTACAAATTGAAGTTCTAATGGAAAAACTTAAGTATTCTCAATGAAAATCTCTCTCTAAGAAATTCGTGTTTAATCTCAATATAGAATCAATCGTTATTAAGAAAGTGTTTGCCCATGCATATATATAGTTGTATTCCAAAATAGATCCGTTGGGCATGCTTTATAATCAGTTATGATCAAAACAAACTTTCTTGAGAAATTCAGTTATCAGTCAATCGATTGTGTAATCGATTGCCAAATCGATTGTGTTCTTGGAAATTCTTGATTTCGAACAATACACAGATGTGTACATCGATTTTGTTATTGAGGAACATGTGCATTCTCAGCCCAGAAGACTTTACATCGATTGATCAATCGATTGTATGATCATTGTCAAAAGTCCTAGCCTCTGTTTAGGCTTATACATCGATGTATCAATCGATTGTTTCATAATTTCAAAAACACTTTACTTCTGTTCTGTGTATGCATCGATGTACCAATCGATTGTATGCATCCTTCAAAAATTCTTGACTTCTGTTTGATCTTATACATCGATGTTGCAATCGATTTACAGAAGCTGATTTGCATACTGATCAAGTAAATCCAGAATCAATCGATGTATACATTGATGTATAGCATTTATACATTGATGTACACATAGGTTTTCATTAAAATTTAGTTAATTAACTAAAAGTACATCGATGTACACATAGATGCACAGAACTTTCAATTAATCCTTTTTCATTATAAGTTTATTTTAATTTGTGAAAACCATTTTGACTGTTTTTAGAGAGCTTAATCAAAGAGAAAAGACTTAAATTTTTCTTTACATAACAACCCTAATAATCCTTGCTTGAGATTCTTTGAGATTCATCTTCTTGGTTCTTCATCTTCAAGCCTTACTTCATGATCCTTGCTTTTTTACTTTGATCCTTTGCTACCACTTCCTTGCTCTATTGATATCTTATAAAAACACTTAAAATTGACAAGTAGTTAGTGAATCAAAGTGATAATCAATTAAGTTTGTCATTAATCAAATCACAATAGGGTCATTTATCCACAAACTCCCCATTTTTGATTGATGACAAACTTACCATACTTTGCATATTTAATGTCTAGTATAATATAAGAAGTAATTGAAAATATCACAGTTCATAATACAACAGTGGTTTTATTTTACTCCCCCTGTCTAATTGACAGTTTTAAGATCATGTTCTTGGATTATTAGTTCATTTCATTGAATAGTATGGTACTCTTTCTCCCCCTTTGTCATTATCAAAAAGAATCTATGGAGATGTAAATCATATAAGCATTAAACACAAGGTACATACTAAAGAAATATTCATACATTCATTAATATGTGTCATAGAGAATAAAATTCATTGATTTAATCAAAACATGGTTCAAAACAGAAGATAACAAGCAAACATCATCAAAAGACCATCCTAGACACACTAAGAGACCCTAGAGCTAAACATCTTCATTGTTCCTTGGCTCTTCAGTGTTATGTTCAGGTTCAGTAGCAGAAGCAGCAGCCTCCCTCGCCATTTGCACAACATCTTCAAAAGTTGGAGTCATTTCTAGAGGTGGAGGTGCAGTGATGGGAATTCCTAAGTGTTGAGGTATGGTGGCCATCTGCCTTTCAAGAGTATTGATCTTTAGACTCATGTAGTCTAAAGTTCTCTTGATCATGATATTTTGCTTGTTTTGTATTGTTTCAAATACTTCAATCATTTTGATCAATTTGTCCATCTTGGCATTCATTTCAGTATTTTCTGTAACACCCTGTTTTTCGTGTGCTTAATTATTAGTAAATGCATGCTTTAATGTATTTAATTGTGATAAAATCCAAAGGATGATTTTATTTTAAATAAAATCATTTTCTTGTGTTATTTTACTGTATGAAGTCACAGTAAAATTTTCGGTATAAAATTCAGACGAAAGCCGGTCTGGGTTTTCAAAGCCAGTACGAGTTTACTGAGCTAGAGACCTAATATTGACTCGTGAACGAGACGATTAGTGTTTTTTTTATGTTTTGTGTGGGTTTGGAGTGTTTTGAGAAATCTTGTTCGGGGCCGAATTTCCGAGTATTACCCGGGCGAATCGTCGGGAAATACGATCGGGAAATTCATCTGATGCATGTTGGAGCAGAGCAAAAATGGAGTAGATTGACTGATGTGAAGGCTATGACATAGGCATGTCCATGGCCATACCTTCCTTACACCAATCAAGTCAAATCACCATACTTTCTTACACACACCTTACCTACACCATACCTCCTTTCTTCTCAACCAAGTCAAGCTCTTCTCTCCCCTCCAATCTGCCCCAAAACTGACGCCCTCCCCCTCTCTTTTCCTTCTTCTATTTAAGTTTCAAAGTGTAACCATTTCACACTTTTGCTTCCTTTCACAAAAACACTTTTTTACAACTATTCATCTTCTTCTTCATACAACTAAAGGTACCATTTTTACTAAGTTTTTCAAGTTGGGTTCTTCATCAAAGTTGTTCATATTGGTAAGGGTAATGTCCCTATACCATTTGTTTTTCAAGTTTTGGCTTTATTTTCATAGTTGATGTTTTGAGTTCATAATATGCTTTTAAACTTCAAAAAATTCTCAAAAATTGTAGAAAACTCCGATTGAGGTGAAACCAATTTCTATATTCTTATTTTTACTTCCTCTACAACATACTAAAATCTTGTGGAAAACAAAAATCTCGAACACCATTTTCTGTACTGGACATAATCTATGTCTTTTGTGCCATATGAGTTTTGTTTCATCTTTGCTTGGTTAAGCTTGTGTTTGAGTGTTATTCCAACATGATCATGACCAAGAGCTCCTATGTACATAAGGATGCTAGGTTTAGGTGATTGGAAAAGTTTTGAAACTTTTATGTATTTTCATGAAAAAGTGAAAACTCTAAGTGTTTTGTTATATGTACTTTGAGGTTTTCCAAAGTGATCATGGATTTGGGCTCCTTGATGTATAAGGATGCTAGATCCAAGAGATTGGAAAGTTTGAAAACCTCTAACCCTCATTTTTACTCAAGGCCGAATGGTAGTGTTTGTGGCCTAGGGTATTTGATTTTTTCATTTTTCCAAAATGATCAAGGTTTTAGGCTCCTTACTAGGTATGGATGCTAACCTAAAGAGATTGGAAAATTTAGAACATCCTAACCTATTTTAGAGGATGAAAACCGAAACCCTAAGTTGATGACTTAGTGGGATTCTTGACTCAAACTTGTTAAACTTTTGGTGTTTTAAGAACTCCTAGCACTTAAGGATCATAAATCCATAAGTTGCATGATTTTTGGAAAACCTTAATCCAAAACCATTGTTGAAAACCGAACCTATGCCTTGTGGCTAGTGTTCTTTGATTAAAAATCTAACCTATGGTTTCATGTGTGTAACCTTAGATTAGATTCTGCCGGGACGTTCGTGATCCTTAGTTTTCGTAGTCGGAACCCTTATCGTCTTTTTGAGGTAAGAGGGGATTTCGAAAGATATTCAATAACTGTATGCATGTGTGTATTTGATTAATTGTTTACTTGACTGTTATTGGGTTACTGGATTATCTGAAATGTTATGCTATTATATGAAGTTGAACTGTATCGTTATATATGTTGAGATGTATAATCGTGATGAACTGTGATATTGGCATTGAACTGTGAATATATATATGTGTACATACTCGCTGTTGTTGTTTGAAGTTTGCTAAGCTTTGACGTGTGTCTGTGCTCAATCATTAATAAGGATTAAAAACCTTAATAAGCTTTGAAGATGAAAGGATGGGTGTTCTTTTCCAAAAAAGCTTGAATGTTTAAAAGTACTTGTTTTATGTGACAATATAGTTTTAGTGATTTCTAGAATGCAAGAGAAAAACCCTTTTCGAACTATGTGTTTTAAGTGAAAACTTTCGAAAATATTTTACAATATCCTATTGGGGATTTTCAAAGTTAAAAGTGTTTCAAAAACGTTTTATAAAGGATTTTCAAAAGAAAAGGTTTTCCCCCAAATGATTTAAAAACTTTCCGATAGCCAGCATAGGTTATCGAGGCTTTGGTTTCAAAAATTGTTTTCGTCAAATGAAAGATAAGTACTAAAAGAATAGGAATCTAGACGTGAGACGTCGCCTCTAGTTTTCCATGCTTAGCACGTGATCTTGGATCAGTGTTAATTCGGGACCGTAAAGTCCTATTCGTAATGTTATGGACTTCAAGTCCAATTCGCGGAATCGAGGACAGTTCGTTCTGATTTCCGTTGTTGTGGGCTATTGTCCTTAGCATGATAAGTAAAACATGACTAAAAGTATATTGATTTCCATTACCACAAACCTTGACCAGCCCACGGTCTAGGTGTTGGGATTGAGCATTCGGACTGTGTGTCCTATGTTTCTACGTTTTCAAGTGATGGGGAAATAATGTTAAGTCATTAGCTTTGAGCTTTGACAGTGAAATATTTACACAAAGAAAAACCTTAAAAGGAAAGTTTTTATTCATATGCATTTCCCCTGGCAGACGTGCCTTTGCTTATTGAGGATACCCATGGGGTATCTGAGAGTCAGTCACATTGCTAGCTGTTTAGTTAAGGGCATGTGGCGTTGTCCGACCAAGAGGCCTGGTGCATCGAGGATGCGGTGGCAACAGCCGGTGGGCAGGAGCTTGACCAACTCTATCTTCTCCGGTGATAACATGGTGTTGTGATCTCATGAGATTAGGATAGAGCCCGATATTGAAGTGTCATGCACATTTTCGAAAATCGATTGTATGCGGGCTTGAGGACCCCTTGATATAACACTCATTAGATTTTGATGATTATGCATGCTTTAATCGTTGATCTGATTTCGTGTTGCATGTATCATGTATATGGTTGTTGTGGGATATATCTTATGACGGTATCTCACTCTTGCATGTCTGTATGTTCTTTTATTTTCCTCGTCATCGGGTATGCGTATGCTTTAGATGGACCCTCTTGTCCCTCTTGTACCGAGGTCACACGGACGAGAGACTTTTGACGAGGCCGACAGGATTGGGAATTGGAGGATGGACGCGAATGCGACTACGGCGACGCATCGAGGGCCAATCACTACTACGAAGCTAATATACATGGAGAGCTCATTAGGAGAATCCACTCGGTGGAATCCAGGAACGTGATTCTTCCACCGCCATGGTTGTACCCGAACACGCTACAGGAAGCCGGTCTACTTCACCCTCACGTTGAGCTCCGCCGAGCCGAAGAGGAGGAACCGATGGAGGAAGATCTCAAGAAGATCCCAAAGAGGATCCCGAGGAGGTGCCTCATGAGCTGGTAGACGACTGGTGGGATGAGGAGCTCGAGGCGGGTTATCACCCTTTGGATATTGAGGAGGAGGATGTCCCGTTGGATGACGGAGGAGAGGTGATTGACCGGAGCCGAGACTTCTTCTTGTGGGAGCGTTTGTGGCCACTCCGAGTGTCGTAGGCATTGGTAGTGGTTGGAGGCTTTGTTTTGAGTGGTCCGTTAGTCTTGGCTTTTGAGGTTTTCTTTTGAGTTTAGATTCCCGGATTCCCATTCCCAGTTGGTGTTTTATTTACCTTATCTTCTCAGTTATGTTTCAGTTATGTTTTCGTTTCTGTTGGCCATATTGATTAAGGCCGTGGTGTAATGTTAAAACCTAAGACCTTTCGAGGCAATATTATATGTATGTATCTGTTGTCGTTTTCAAGTTGTGAGTTTCTTTACCTTTTACTTCTTTTCTTTAGAGAAAAAAAAAATTAAGTACCTTTTTGGTAACCTTGTGTATGTTGAATAATCTTTTTCCGAAAGCGATCAGCATTTAAACGAGCATTTTTCCGCAAAAGGGTAACCATGTGATGACCAAGTTAGGGTGTCACATTAGTGGTATCAGAGCTAGTCGAGTCTTTCGGGAATGTCTGGGTTAGGTCTGTTGTGTTGCTGTTGTGTTTTCTCTGATTGTGTGTTGTTTGAATTACTTCTTTTGAGGTAATTTGTGGTGACCGGCGGGTTCTCTCTTTCGGATTGTCATCTAACTGCTTGTGTGATCCAGGTCAGTATGAATCAGAGAGGTGCTCGTGGACGTGGACGAGGCGATGGAGGAATGGAATTCGCTGCTCATGCACTGGCTGATGTGGCTGCTGCTATAGCTCATCAAACGGCCAATGCTGCTGCACAAAATCAGCAAGAACAGCTGCGAGCGGAACAAGCTGCAGAGGGAAGGCATCTTGATGCGTTCAGACGTCAGAATCCATCTCAGTTCGATGGAGACGTGGATCCGATTAAGGCAGATCTCTGGATTCAAGAGTTAGAAAAGATTTTCGAGTCGGTACACACTCCTGAAGAATCCAAGGTACGTTATTCGACGTTTCAGCTCGTGGGAGACGCCGAGTATTGGTGGAAGGGTACTAAGCAACTGCTAGAGGCTGCACATCAAGTGATCACCTGGGGAGTATTTCGCGGCAAGTTTCTGGACAAGTACTTTCCCCAGTGCCCGAAAGGAGAAAGAACAAGAGTTCTTGAGGCTAAGTCGAGAGAGATCCGACGGTGGGGGAGTATGCGGCAAAGTTCGAATCACTTGCCAAATACTTCCGCTTCTTTCGGAACAACCCCATGAAGAGTGGAAGTGCGAACAGTTCGAAGCCGGTTTACGCTTTGAAATCAAGGAATCGAGTGCTGCCCTTGGAAATTCGGAGTTTCCAAGCATTAGTGGAGAAGTGCTTAGAAGATTGAGTTGATGCGCAAAGGAAGGGATAGCAGAGAAAGCGCAAGTGGACCAGTTCGTCATAAGGGGTCGAATCAAGGACATAATTTCAAATGGAAGCGAGAACCAGAGGAAGCCATACCATCAACCACCTAGTTACAATAACAATCATAAGCAACAAGCTCGTTCGTATTGTGTCGAATCGGAAGTGGAGGCCGGAGAAACAACGATCAAGGCCAAGGAAGGAGATGTTTCCGATGTGGGGATCCGAATCACTTCGCGAATGATTGCCCAAAGAAGGACTACAAGTGCAACAACTGTGACCGTATTGGGCATTTGGCAAAGGAGTGCCAAGCACCAAAGAGGGAGCAGTCATTCAACCTCACTAGAGCAAGCAAGCCAACCGCCAAGGGAAGAGTTTACACGATGAGTGGTGCGGAGGCATCGAACTCCGGTGATCTCGTGCAGGGTGAGTGTGACATTGATGGTAATCTCTTAATTGTACTGTTTGATTCTGGTGCAACCCATTCATTTATTTCGATGGATCATGTGAAAACGTTGAACTTGCATGTTTCTTCCTTATCTTATAATCTGATTGTTTCTACCCCAACTGCTAAACCTGTGACTGTTAATTCTGTTTGCTTAAACTGTCCTATCATTGTTCAGAATAGACATTTCCTTTTGGATTTGATCTGTTTGCCCCTAGTACAACTAGATGTGATCTTAGGCATGGATTGGTTATCTTCCAACCATATCCTAATAGACTCGTGCTCGTAAAACCTTAGTCTTTAGGGATGAGATTTACGGATTATTATCTCGCTAGTCGGTAAGAGTTTCTTTGAAAGAAGGGGCTCAAGTTTACATGTCTTTGTGTTCCTCGGAGGTCAAGAGCGAGTTTGACTTAGAGTCGGTACCTGTCGTCCGAGAGTTTCCGGAAGTTTTTCCAGAGGATGTACCGGATTGCCACCTGTTCGGGAGATTGAGTTCGCGATTGATCTAGTCCCAGGTGCTGGACTAATATCCATGGCACCGTATCGCATGTCACCATCGGAGTTAGAAACCTTGAAGGAGCAACTTGAGGAATTGATGAGGAAGGAGTTCATACGGCCTAGTGTGTCACCGTGGGGAGCTCCAGTCCTGTTAGTGAAAAAGAAAGATGGATCGGCCAGGCTATGTGTGGATTATCGCCAGTTGAATAAAGTCACGATCAAGAATCGATATCCTCTTCCAAGGATAGATGATCTCATGGATCAGTTGCGTGGCGCTGCAATGTTTTCGAAGATAGATCTACGGTCAGGATACCACCAGATACGAGTGAAGGCAGAGGATGTTCCTAAGACAGCGTTTCGAACATGCTATGGGCATTATGAGTTTTTGGTGATGCCATTCGGAGTGACCAATGCGCCAGCTATATTCATGGACTATATGAATAGGATCTTTCGTTCCTTTTTGGATCAGTTCGTAGTCGTCTTTATAGATGACATTCTGATCTATTACCCGGATCAGGATTCACATGCTAAACACCTTAGCATTGTTCTTGAATCCTAAAAGAGAAGCAGCTGTATGCGGGCGGAGAAGTGTGAGTTTTGGTTGGATCAAGTTCAATTCTTAGGTCATGTGATATCTCGCGAAGGAATCGCTGTAGATCCGTAGAAGGTTGAGGCTGTTTTGGAATGGGAAAGGCCAACAACGGCAACGGAGATTCGTAGCTTTGTGGGTTTGGCTGGATACTATCGAAGGTTTATCGAAGGGTTTTCCAAGATAGTGGGACCTCTCACTCGCTTGACTCGTAAGGACCAAGCATTCGTTTGGACGAAGCTTGTGAAAGGAATTTCCAAGAGTTGAAGCGTAGATTGACGACTTCACCTGTGTTGATTCTACCTAATCCCAAGGAACCTTTTGAGCTTTCTTGTGACGCTTCACATCAAGGGTTGGGCTGTGTCTGATGCAAAATCGGAAAGTTGTAGCGTATGCTTCGAGGCGATTGAAGATTCACAAGAGAAACTATCCGACGCATGATTTGGAGTTAGCGGCTGTGGTCTTTGCTTTGAAGATATGGAGACATTACTTGTGCGGGGCTACTTTTAATGTTTCCGGTGATCACAAGAGCCTGAAGTATCTGTTCGATCGAAGGAATTGAATATGCGGCAGAGACGTTGGTTAGAGTTTCTGAAGGATTACGACTTTCAACTACTGATATCACCCTGGGAAGGCGAATGTAGTGGCCGATGCGCTAAGCGAAAAGACGATTAACGCGCGTCAGTGATGATGGTTAGGGAGCCGGAATTGTTGGAACAATTCCGAGATCTGAGTTTGTCTGTTGAGGTTACGCCAGGAAGGCTGTGTCTGAACAAGATCACCGTGTCAAATGGATTGATGGAGTAGATAAAGGAGAAGCAAGAGATTGATCGAAGATCTCGCAGACGAAAGGGATTTAGTGCGACAAGGAGCATTGTCGATTTTTAGAGAAGGCACGGAGACGGGATCTTAAGGTTCGGTGAAAGAATCTGTGTGCCCGAGGATGTCGAGTTGAGAAAGCTGATCTTAGAAGAAGCTCATAAGAGTAAGTTGAGTATGCATCCAGGAGCTACCAAGATGTACCAAGATCTAAAGAAGTTATATTGGTGGTACGGGATGAAGAGAGATGTGATGGAATATGTTGCATCATGTTTGGTATGCCAGAAAGCCAAAGTAGAACATCAGAGACCTGCAGGAATGTTACAATCTTTAGATATTCCCGAATGGAAGTGGGACGGGATATCAATGGATTTCGTAACCAGTTTACCAAGAACTAGAAAAGGGTATGAGGCTATATGGGTAATTGTAGATCGACTGACCAAGTCAGCTCACTTTCTACCAGTCAACATGAAGTACCCGATAAAAAGGTTGACCCAGTTGTACATCGACGAGATTGTTAGGTTACACGGTATACCCTCGAGTATTATTTCGGATCGTGATCCGAGATTTACGTCAGAGTTCTGGAAGGGACTACAAAACTCTTTGGGAACAAAACTCAAATTGAGTTCTGCATATCACCCACAGACGGATGGACAATCGGAAAGGACGATCTAGTCGCTTGAAGACTTTCTTAGAGCCTGTGTTTTGGAGGATGCAGGGAGTTGGGATGAGTCATTACCGTTGATAGAGTTTACCTATAACAACAGTTTCCACTCAAGCATAGGAATGGCACCCTATGAAGCTCTATATGGTAGACGATGCAGAACACCTTTGTGTTGGTATCAGGATGGAGAAAGCCTATTGTTGGGACCAGAGCTGGTACAGTGTTGTGACTCCGGCAAGTGTACCGGGTCGTCGCAAGTAATAAAAATAACACGGTAAGTAAATACCGAGGTCGAACTCAAGGATTGGGATACCAATTCGACTAATCCGCGGGAAGTCAGATATGTTCGGTCAAGTTACGGAAGAGGGTGGTTGAGAGAAAGAAGAGAGAATGGAATCGAAATTCAATTAACAATCTATTAAACTAATTAACGAATCTAATAAACTAATTAACTAAAAATCAGAAATTAAATTGTCCAAGGTTACAAATCCACCTACCCAATATGTACACCCAAGTGATGAGGAATTCCTCCCTAGGTTCAATTACAATGTCAACCGGGACCCCTAAATTCTCCTAAATCCACTTCCGTGCTCATTAGGACGTATTCGATGATTTGAGTTAATTACTTGCTAGGTCTCTTAACCCTAATCTCGAATTCTGTTAATTCGTGTTCCCTATAAGGTCGCACCAATCTCCTACTCACTCTCGTGCAATATTCGATCGATGATTCTAATTCAAGTTCTAAACGTGAATCGCTGACTAAGCCTCATCAACGTTAACAAGTCAATCACGCAACACGTATGATCAACACATTCAAATCAGAATTAGAAAACAAGAATTGAATTAAGGAGAAAGACATACATCATATCGGATTTACATCGCCATGGGTGGCTTCATCGTTCCCTCGGACGATGGGATTAGTTCCTCATGCTCATAGACAAGCGATCGGACATAATCTCCATAAGAAAAAGGGAGACGCAGCTCCAAAGAGAAAAGAAACTACCCTAAACGCTACTCTAAACAGTGGAAAACTGGATGCTAACGATCCCCCCCAATTCTGATCTGAACAGCCTTTAAATAAGGATTCCTGATCTGCGCTCGCTCGCGAGGCGAGCAGCCCTTCGCGAGGCGAGAATTAAAATTGGCGCGCTTTCAATTTGAACTCTCGCGAGGCGAAAGTATGTTCGCGGGGCGAGTCTTCAATTTCAGGCTGTGGCCTTCATCACGGCTGGGCCGTGATGGCCTCTGACTTCCAAGTCTTCATTCACTCGCGAGGCGAGATGTCTCTCGCGGGGCGAGTCTTCAAACCTCAAACTGTTCACGGGCGTGGTCTTCATCACGGCTTGGCCGTGATGGTCTCTGTCTTGCAGGTCTTCATGATTCGCGGGGCGAGAAGAGTCTCGCGTGGCGAGACAGAAATGTTGACTTTTGCTTTGTTGACCTTCGATCTCGCGAGGCGAGAATACACTCATGGGGCGAGTGTCTCCGCACTTGCAATTTCCACTTTGCTTGACTTTCCTTGACTCCCGGAGCTTCACTTATTTAATCTGAAACAACAAAAGCACCCACAAGCGTAATTCTATTCAAAATAACCTAAAAACTACACAAAAGACGCAAAACGAGTCAAAGTCCAACTTAGGAACAAAACAAGGCAAATTTGGGCGAAAACGAGAGTGAACTCGAATAAATAGGCACATAAACCCTAGCTCATCTAGTCATAAAACTAGATAAGCCAGAGGCTTATCAAAATACCCCAAACTTAAACCTTGCTTGTCCCCAAGCAAGCTTAAAACTCAAAAACGACTAAAGACTTGGCAAGCCTAAAGGAATCAATCGATTTCGCACAAATTTAATGCAACTTTACAAAACAGTTTTTCTCCAATGATCTCCCCCCTATATTAATGTAATCCCCACATTCATCTACTTTAAACAGTTGAGAATTTATTATTCATGCCATCATTACTCTAAGTTGAGGCTCAGAGATACACACAAGGGAAGATCACCTATCTCAAACAATTGCCTTCCTCACAAGGGCATTTAAAATTTCACTCGTTCGCTCAAGTTTGTCAAGGTTATCAACTTTTCACTCAATTTCACATATCAAGAGCACTTCCCATGAATTTGATTTTCATCTCAAAAATGGTCCCCACGAAAACATGCATGCAACATCAGAAGGTCTTTTAAAGGTTGTAATGGGGCCTGGCTGAGGGTAGGATAATGAAGGATATTTAGGCTTAAGTCCCTAGGAACTAAGAGAGCATGAGCATTTTGACACTCTTTCCACTCAAATTCCTTTTTCCATTTTTCATTTGGGCTCGGGTGACTACAGCCTTTTTTTTTTTCCTTGCTCATCTTTTTTTTTTCCTTCCTGTTTTGCCCCTTTTTCCTTGGCAATTTATTTGTTTTCTTCTTTTCTTTTCTTTTCTTTTTGCCTTGGGTCAACCTTTATTTTCTTTTTCTCATCCCAATATGACATATCACCTCGTAGCCACCCCAAACTTAGTTTCTCACAACCTTTCTCTTGCTCATTTCCATGCTCTCCTAATCCTAAGATTGGGTTAACATGGTTTTTCGGATTTTGGCTCGTAATGTAGGGTCATCAAGAAACAATAGGTCAATTGGGCTCAATTTGGCTAACTAGGGAACATGCATTAGGGATGGTTCTTTTTAGGCCAAGTAGTTAATTCAAAGAAAATTGCCTAAATCATTTGATGCAACACATAAACATGCAAACCATATAGAGATTCAAGCAAATTCGGGAAAGTGCAACTTAACAGTGATTCACACATTCAAAAACAGAGTTGGAGGCTCAAATCCTCACCTGGACATTTTGCAAATTGATTGACCGAGATACGATTCCTAATGGGTGCACCCCCTCACCCCAAACTTATCATAAATCAAGTAATCACAACAAAATTCTCAAAGTTCAGTTTTCAATTTTTAAGTGGGGATAAATTTTTCTAACTTCAGAACCTAGGGGAAATCATCAATGGTCAAATAATTCATGCAATTAATCTATGCTAAATTCAATTAACATCCAACAAGCTTGCCGACACGACATTCATACAACAACTCTTGATCTTATCAAATTATTCAAGAGCGACAACAAAAACAAAAGCACAAACAAAACAAAACAGAAGTTAGGAAAGGAGAGGGATATCTAGCTTGGGTTGCCTCCCAAGAAGCGCTTGTTTAACGTCCTGAGCTTGACTTATTAAGAAGCATCCACCTGGATCCCATAGTCTGTGGTACAGAGGCCAAGGGACGCTCATCATATCAAATCCTCCACCCGGATCAAATGGTAATTGGAGTGGAGATCGTAGCATCAATATGACCTTATCATCCACTCCACCCAGCCAGTGTGTGAAAACTCCATTGACCTCTTCAATTATGAATTCACTTCCTCTCGGGTCAAATGGTGTTTTCTCGAGGAAGTGTGCCAAACGAGTGGGAGGGTCTAACTTACCCATGTCCACACATGCATGTAAGCCAACATAGTTATCCAATGCAGAAATTTTCGGTTGCTTGGCAAACAGTGTGGAATCCACTACCACTTCGTCTTCATTTTGATCTATCCCCAAAACCAGATTTTCTTCAAATTGGGCATCATGTGACTCTTGTACTAACTGCTTGCAAATCTCCTCAGCTTGCGCTTTGAAATTCTGCATCACAGTTTCGATACTGTCACAGTTGGCTCTTGCCTTGGCCTCAGAGGTGGATAGCTCCTGGGAATATTGCTCTAGAGCAGCTCTCAACGGTGTTTGCTCATTCCATTCCCATTCCTCCTCATGCTTCATGATTATACTATAAGCTTGTGCATGAGGGCAATTACGTCCCCAGCGCCAGTGATCTCCCAGGGATATATTAGGCCCAAATTCATATTTTGTAACACCGTCCAAGGCTGGAAAATAAACAGTCTCCATGATTCGCAATCCACCTTGAAAGGGTACCTCGCATACAAAACAGGGCCAAGACCAAGTGGGATCAAGAAATAGAGAATAATAATAGAAATCAAAAATGAAAATAAAAATAAAAGTAACTTAACCAAATAATCAAACTACCCTAAAATTAGTAAAATTGGTTGTGCCAATCCCCGGCAACGGCGCCAAAAACTTGTTGTGACTCCGGCAAGTGTACCGGGTCGTCGCAAGTAATAAAAATAACACGGTAAGTAAATACCGAGGTCGAACTCAAGGATTGGGATACCAATTCGACTAATCCGCGGGAAGTCAGATATGTTCGGTCAAGTTACGGAGGAGGGTGGTTGAGAGAAAGAAGAGAGAATGGAATCGAAATTCAATTAACAATCTATTAAACTAATTAACGAATCTAATAAACTAATTAACTAAAAATCAGAAATTAAATTGTCCAAGGTTACAAATCCACCTACCCAACATGTACACCCAAGTGATGATGAATTCCTCCCTAGGTTCAATTACAATGTCAACCGGGACCCCTAAATTCTCCTAAATCCACTTCCGTGCTCATTAGGACGTATTCGATGATTTGAGTTAATTACTTGCTAGGTCTCTTAACCCTAATCTCGAATTCTGTTAATTCGTGTTCCCTATAAGGTCGCACCAATCTCCTACTCACTCTCGTGCAATATTCGATCGATGATTCTAATTCAAGTTCTAAACGTGAATCGCTGACTAAGCCTCATCAACGTTAACAAGTCAATCACGCAACACGTATGATCAACACATTCAAATCAGAATTAGAAAACAAGAATTGAATTAAGGAGAAAGACATACATCATATCGGATTTACATCGCCATGGGTGGCTTCATCGTTCCCTCGGACGATGGGATTAGTTCCTCATGCTCATAGACAAGCGATCGGACATAATCTCCATAAGAAAAAGGGAGACGCAGCTCCAAAGAGAAAAGAAACTACCCTAAACGCTACTCTAAACAGTGGAAAACTGGATGCTAACGATCCCTCCACGATCCCCTCAATTCTGATCTGAACAGCCTTTAAATAAGGATTCCTGATCTGCGCTCGCTCGCGAGAATTAAAATTGGCGCGCTTTCAATTTGAACTCTCGCGAGGCGAAAGTGTGTTCGCGGGGCGAGTCTTCAATTTCAGGCTGTGGCCTTCATCACGGCTGGGCCGTGATGGCCTCTGACTTCCAAGTCTTCATTCACTCGCGAGGCGAGATGTCTCTCGCGGGGCGAGTCTTCAAACCTCAAACTGTTCACGGGCGTGGTCTTCATCACGGCTTGGCCGTGATGGTCTCTGTCTTGCAGGTCTTCATGATTCGCGGGGCGAGAAGAGTCTCGCGTGGCGAGACAGAAATGTTGACTTTTGCTGCTTTGTTGACCTTCAGTCTCGCGTGGCGAGAATACACTCGCGGGGCGAGTGTCTCCAGACTTGCAATTTCCACTGCTTTTTGACTTTCCTTGACTCCCGTAGCTTCACTTATTTAATCTGAAACAACAAAAGCACCCACAAGCGTAATTCTATTCAAAAT
Organism: Sophora flavescens; assembly: GCA_030762895.1. Lineage (NCBI taxonomy): Eukaryota > Viridiplantae > Streptophyta > Magnoliopsida > Fabales > Fabaceae > Sophora > Sophora flavescens. Next base: position 149,762,265 of record CM061063.1, read on the forward strand.
AACCTAAAAACTACACAAAAGACGCAAAACGAGTCAAAGTCCAACTTAGGAACAAAACAAGGCAAATTTGGGCGAAAACGAGAGTGAACTCGAATAAATAGGCACATAAACCCTAGCTCATCTAGTCATAAAACTAGATAAGCCAGAGGCTTATCATACAGCAGACGACCGAGAAAGTGAAGATGATCCAAGAGAAAATGCGAATTGCCCAAAGTAGACAGAAGAGTTATGCTGATAAGAGACGACGACCTCTAGAGTTTGAAGAAGGAGAACATGTGTTCTTGAGAGTCACGCCAACAACGGGGATTGGCAGGGTAATAAAATCCAGGAAGCTCACTCCCAAATTCATTGGACCCTACCAAATTCTTCGTCGCGTAGGTCCAAGAGGCCTATAAAATATCTTTACCACCTTTTCTTTCCAACATCCATGATGTCTTTCATGTTTCTCAGTTGAGAAAATATATTCCTGATCCATCACACGTCATAAAACCTGATAATGTACAATTGAAAGAGAATCTGTCTTTCGTAACGTCACCGGTACGAATTGCGGATAAGATGACGAAATAGCTCAGAGGTAAACAAATTCCTCTAGTCAAAGTTATCTGGAATGAAACAATCGGAGAAGCTACGTGGGAAGCTGAGGACAAGATGAAGATGCAATACCCTGAGTTATTTCAAGGTACGTAATCTCGAGGACGAGATTCTTTTTTGAGAGGTGGAGTTGTAACACCCTATTTTTCTTGTGCTTAATTATTAATAAATGCATGCTTTAATGTATTTAATTGTGATAAAATCCAGAGGATGATTTTATTTTAAATAAAATCATTTTCTTGTGTTATTAATTTTACTGTATGAAGTCACAGTAAAATTTTCGGTATAAAATTCAGACGAAAGCCGGTCTGGGTTTTCAAAGCCAATACGAGTTTACTGAGCTAGAGACCTAATATTGACTCGTGAACGAGACGATTAGTGTTTTTTTTTAATGTTTTGTGTGGGTTTGGAGTGTTTTGAGAAATCTTGTTCGGGGCCGAATTTCCGAGTATTACCCGGGCGAATCGTCGGGAAATACGATCGGGAAATTCATCTGATGCATGTTGGAGCAGAGCAAAAGTGGAGTAGATTGACTGATGTGAAGGCTATGACATAGGCATGTCCATGGCCATACCTTCCTTACACCAATCAAGTCAAATCACCATACTTTCTTACACACACCTTACCTACACCATACCTCCTTTCTTCTCAACCAAGTCAAGCTCTTCTCTCCCCTCCAATCTGCCCCAAAACTGACGCCCTCCCCCTCTCTTTTCCTTCTTCTATTTAAGTTTCAAAGTGTAACCATTTCACACTTTTGCTTCCTTTCACAAAAACACTTTTTTACAACTATTCATCTTCTTCTTCACACAACTAAAGGTACCATTTTTACTAAGTTTTTCAAGTTGTGTTCTTCATCAAAGTTGTTCATATTGGTAAGGGTAATGTCCCTATACCATTTGTTTTTCAAGTTTTGGCTTTATTTTCATAGTTGATGTTTTGAGTTCATAATATGCTTTTAAACTTCAAAAAATTCTCAAAAATTGTAGAAAACTCCGATTGAGGTGAAACCAATTTCTATATTCTTATTTTTACTTCCTCTACAACATACTAAAATCTTGTGGAAAACAAAAATCTCGAACACCATTTTCTGTACTGGACATAATCTATGTCTTTTGTGCCATATGAGTTTTGTTTCATCTTTGCTTGGTTAAGCTTGTGTTTGAGTGTTATTCCAACATGATCATGACCAAGAGCTCCTATGTACATAAGGATGCTAGGTTGAGGTGATTGGAAAAGTTTAGAAACTTTTATGTATTTTCATGAAAAAGTGAAAACTCTAAGTGTTTTGTTATATGTACTTTGAGGTTTTCCAAAGTGATCATGGATTTGGGCTCCTTGATGTATAAGGATGCTAGATCCAAGAGATTGGAAAGTTTGAAAACCTCTAACCCTCATTTTTACTCAAGGCCGAATGGTAGTGTTTGTGGCCTAGGGTATTTGATTTTTTCATTTTTCCAAAATGATCAAGGTTTTAGGCTCCTTACTAGGTATGGATGCTAACCTAAAGAGATTGGAAAATTTAGAACATCCTAACCTATTTTAGAGGATGAAAACCGAAACCCTAAGTTGATGACTTAGTGGGATTCTTGACTCAAACTTGTTAAACTTTTGGTGTTTTAAGAACTCCTAGCACTTAAGGATCATAAATCCATAAGTTGCATGATTTTTGGAAAACCTTAATCCAAAACCATTGTTGAAAACCGAACCTATGCCTTGTGGCTAGTGTTCTTTGATTAAAAATCTAACCTATGGTTTCATGTGTGTAACCTTAGATTAGATTCTGTGGACGTTCGTGATCCTTAGTTTTCGTAGTCGGAACCCTTATCGTCTTTTGAGGTAAGAGGGGATTTCGAAAGATATTCAATAATGTTGTATGCATGTGTGTATTTGATTAATTGTTTACTTGACTGTTATTGAGTTACCGGATTATCCGAAATGTTATGCTATTATATGAAGTTGAACTGTATCGTTATATATGTTGAGATGTATAAATCGTGATGAACTGTGATATTGGCATTGAACTGTGAATATATATATGTGTACATACTGCTGTTGTTGTTGTTTGAAGTTTGCTAAGCGGACGTGTGTCTGTGCTCAATCATTAATAAGGATTAAAAACCTTAATAAGCTTTGAAGATGAAAGGATGGGTGTTCTTTTCCAAAAAGCTTGAATGTTTAAAAGTACTTGTTTTATGTGACAATATAGTTTTAGTGATTTCTAGAATGCAAGAGAAAAACCCTTTTCGAACTATGTGTTTTAAGTGAAAACTTTCGAAAATATTTTACAATATCCTATTGGGGATTTTCAAAGTTAAAAGTGTTTCAAAAACGTTTTATAAAGGATTTTCAAAAGAAAAGGTTTTCCCCCCAAATGATTTAGAAACTTTCCGATAGCCAGCATAGGTTATCGAGGCTTTCGGTTTCGAAAATTGTTTTCGTCAAATGAAAGATAAATACTAAAAGAATAGGAATCTAGACGTGAGACGTCGCCTCTAGTTTTCCATGCTTAGCACGTGATCTTGGATCAGTGTTAATTCGGGACCGTAAAGTCCTATTCGTAATGTTATGGACTTCAAGTCCAATTCGCGGAATCGAGGACAGTTCGTTCTGATTTCCGTTGTTGTGGGCTATTGTCCTTAGCATGATAAGTAAAACATGACTAAAAGTATATTGATTTCCATTACCACAAACCTTGACTGCGGCCACGGTCTAGGTGTTGGGATTGAGCATTCGGACTGTGTGTCCTATGTTTCTACGTTTTCAAGTGATGGGGAAATAATGTTAAGTCATTAGCTTTGAGCTTTGACGTTGAAATATTTACACAAAGAAAAACCTTAAAAGGAAAGTTTTTATTCATATGCATTTCCCAGGCAGACGTGCGTGCCTTTGCTTATTGAGGATACCCATGGGGTATCCGAGAGTCGATCACATTGCTAGTCTGTTTCGTTAAGGGCATGTGGCGTTGTCTCGACCAAGAGGCCTGGTGCATCGGGATGCGGTGGCAACAGCCCGGTGGGGCGAGCTTGACCAACTCTATCTTCTCCAGTGATAACATGGTGTTGTGATCTCATGAGATTAGGATAGAGCCTGATATTGAAGTGTCATGCACATTTTCGAAAACTGATTGTACGGGCTTGAGGACCCCTTGATATAACACTGTTAGATTTTGATGATTATGCATGCTTTAACTGTTGATCTGATTTCGTGTTGCATGTATCATGTATATGGTTGTTGTGGGATATATCTTATGACGGTATCTCACTCTTGCATGTCTGTATGTTCTTTTATTTTCCTCGTACCGGGTATGCGTATGCTTTAGATGGACCCTCTTGTCCCTCTTGTACCTGAGGTCACACGGACAGAGACTTTTGACGAGGCCGACAGGATTGGGAATTGGAGGATGGACGCGAATGCGACTACGGCGACGTACCGAGGGCCAATCACTACTATTGAAGCTAATATACATGGAGAGCCTGTTAGGAGAATCCACTCGGTGGAATCCAGGAACGTGATTCTTCCACCGCCATGGTTGTACCTGAACACGCTACAGGAAGCCGGTCTACTTCACCCTCACGTTGAGCCTGCCGAGCCAGAAGAGGAGGAACCGATGGAGGAAGATCCTGAAGAAGATCCCGAAGAGGATCCCGAGGAGGAGCCTCATGAGCTGGTAGACGACTGGTGGGATGAGGAGCTCGAGGCGGGTTATCACCCTTTGGATATTGAGGAGGAGGATGTCCCGTTGGTTGACGGAGGAGAGGTGATTGACCCGGAGCCGGAGACTTCTTCTTGTGGGAGCGTTTGTGGCCACTCCGAGTGTCGTAGGAATTGGTAGTGGTTGGAGGCTTTGTTTTGAGTGGTCCGTTAGTCTTGGCTTTTGAGCTTTTCTTTTGAGTTTAGATTCCTGATTCCCATTCCCATTGGTGTTTTATTTACCTTATCTTCTCAGTTATGTTTCAGTTATGTTTTCGTTTCTGTTGGCCATATTGATTAAGGCCGTGGTGTAATGTTAAAACCTAAGACCTTTCGAGGCAATATTATATGTATTTATCTGTTGTCGTTTTCAAGTTGTGAGTTTCTTTACCTTTTACTTCTTTTCTTTAGAGAAAAAAAAATTAAGTACCTTTTTGGTAACCTTGTGTATGTTGAATAATCTTTTTCCGAAAGCGACCAGCATTTAAACGAGCATTTTTCCGCAAAAAGGGTAACCATGTGATGACCAAGTTAGGGTGTCACATTTTCCACTAGAGCCCTTGGTTCATCTCCAGCCACACTTATCCATTCTCCATCTGAATTCTTAGCAAGCTTCATTTTGCTAATTGTCCCCTCACCAAATTTGTGAGTGACCTGTCTAGCTTGGAATCTCTCCTCATGTTCCATGGAGACCCCAAAATGCTGAAATACCTTTACAACTAAACCAGGGTAAGGCAAGGTAGCACCACTTATCTTACAATCTACCATATGCCTCATAATGATGTAGCTTCAGCTGAGCTGTTTCTTCTCTATCATTGCCCATAGCATAAAGATGTCATTATTTTTTAGAATAGCATGGTTACCTGACCTTGGAAGGAGCATCCTACTTAGCACATACTAAAGTAGCCTGTGCTGGATATGCATGGAGTTGATGTTGATCAATCTCCCTTCAGGTGCTTTCTCCACTTGTAGCACTTTCCTGGCTTTTTCCTTATCATAGGCCTTCAACCATCCACTTTCAGGACCAATTCCTGCCATATTGCTTCCCAAGTAATCTAGACCAGTGAATTGTGAGAATTCATCAAAGGTCATTTGAATTCTCTTGTTCTTGACCTCACCAGAAAATCCTACAGAATCCATCTCTAGAGTGTAGTAGAAAGCCTTAATTAAGGTTGGATAAATGTCACTCTTGATTTGTAAGTAGTCACTCTATTTGTATTCTTCCAAAATCTAGTGAAATGTGAAACCATTTGCCTCAAAGTAGTTGAAATCAACTGTTCTTGCTTCATGGGTATCTCTATGCTTAAAATAATTTTTGTACAACATTATATACTCTTCATCAGAGAAGTACCTTTTGAGCAATTCAATCTCAGTGATGAGATCCTCATCTTTTTCTTCTTCCTCTGTCATTTTCCTTTTTCTTTGTTCAACCTTCTTCTTGGGTGCTTCCTTCACCATTTTCTTCTTCTTTTCTTGTTTCTTGGGTGCTAGTTTAGAAGACTCGGCCATCTTTTCCTTTCTTTTGGCTTGCATTTTCTTGGCAAGTTCCTTGATTAGAAGCTTTTCATGCCTTTGAGAGGTTTGGGTTTTCTCCAGTTCTTTCCTCTTAGGGCGTGAAGGTGTGGTAATGGGTGAAACTTGTTGAGGTGTGGAGGATTGGGTTGAAGATGATTATGTGGAGTTGGAGGGAACAGGAGTAGAAGGACCAATTTACTTCACGCGAGTCATTAGAGTGATTTTTGAGCTCTGCTAGGGTTTGGGTATTTGAGAATTTGATTTGGAAAGTGTGAAAATTTTGAGGGAAAAGCTAGGTATTTTAAACCTATGACAATCAATCGATGTATTAAGGGTTTTCAGCTTATTTAACATATCAGTCAGTCGATGTATAACGCATTAGGATTGAGATTTTAAGTGTGTCAATCGATGTATAACCTGAGTCAGAGAGTACCAAGTTCTGAAACTTAAACTCAATCGATGTGTCAATCGATGTATAAGCTATGTCAGAGAGTACCAAGTTCTGAAACTTGAACTTAATCGATGTGTCAATCGATGTATAAGCTATGTCAGAGAGCCCAACAATAACAGTATTCAATCAATCGATGCGATGTATAAGGCAAGTGACTGAGTCCCAAGTTCTAGAAACTCCACTCAATTGATGTTACAATCGATTTATATACAGGGTTAACATTTTTAACCCGATGTAAATCGATGCATCAGCACTTACAGTGAGTAGTACTACTAATCGATGTTCTAGTCTTTCTTAGTCTTAAATTCTTGAATAAATCGATGTCATAATCGATGTATGGGCACTAAAATAAAATTTCTAGGTTTGTACATGGATTGCACATTCTGTGTACTAGCTATGAGATATAGGATTTTGCCTAGTCTAATCGATTCTCAAATCGATGTACAGACATCAAACATCAAATTATCATTCATTCAACATTCTAAACATCACGCATAGGTAGGATCAATTATTCTCATTTCTCTTCTTATATAATAGAAGCTTTCTTTAGCCAATGGTTTAGAGAAAATATCATCTAAATGCTTGGATGTATCAACATATTCAATAACTATATCTCCACTTTGAATGTGATCTCTTATGAAATGATGTCTTATTTCAATGTGTTTGGTTCTAGAATGAATTATAGGATTCTTAGTTAGATTTATAGAAGTAATGTTGTCGCATTTGATTGGCATTTTCTCTAGAAGAACACCATAGTCAATGAGTTGTTTTTTCATCCAAATGATTTGTGCACAACAACTACCTGCTGCAGCATACTCTGCTTCAGAAGTTGACAAAGTCACACTTGTTTGTTTCTTACTAAGCCAAGAAACTAGTGAGTTTCTTAGTAAGTGGCAAGTTCCACTAGTACTCTTCCTATCCAACTTGCTTCCAGCAAAGTCAGAGTCAGAGTATCCTATTAAATCACATGTTGATCCCTTATCATACCATAATCCCATTTCTTTAGTTCCTAGCAAGTATTTCATGATTCTCTTTACAACAATTAAGTGAGATTCCTTAGGGTTGGATTTATATCTTGCACACATACAAACACTAAACATTATATTAGGTCTACTTGCAGTTAAGTAAAGTAAGGAACTAATTATACCTCTGTACTTGGATAAATCCACTGTTTTACCTTTCTCATCTTTGTCCAAGTAACATGATGGACTCATTGGAGTTGACATTTCCTTTGCATTCTCCTTGCCAAACTTCTTCAATAGTTATTTGCAGTACTTTGCTTGGCTTATGAAAGTCCCATCATCACATTATTTGATTTGAAGTCCCGGGAAGAAAGTGAGTTCTCCCATCATAGACATCTCAAACTCATTTTGCATCAATTTAGCAAATTCCTTACACAGTGAATCGTTAGTAGCACCAAATATAATATCATCAAAATATATTTGTGCAAGTAGTATATTTTAGCTTTTCTTTTTGTGAAAAGAGTTGTATCAACCTTGCCTCTAGTAAAACCTTTTGGTAGTAAAAAGTTACTTAATCTTTCATACCAAGCTCTTTGAGCTTGTTTAGGTCCATACAAGGCTTTAGTGAATTTATAAACATGATTAGGAAATTCATTCATTTCAAAACCAGGAGGTTGACCAACATATGCTTCTTCTTGTATAAACCCATTTAGGAATGCACTCTTAACATCCATTTGATATAACATGAAATTCATGATACATGCATATGCTAGAAACATTCTAATAGCTTCTAATCTAACCACAAGTGCATATGTCTCATCATAGTCAATACCTCCTTCTTGATTATAGCCTTTAGCTAATAATCTAGCTTTATTCCTTATGATACCATTTTCATCAAGCTTTTTCCTAAACATCCATTTTGTTCCAATTATTTGTTTATCCTTGGGTTTTGGAACAAATTCGCAAACTTTATTTCTCTCAAACTGATTAAGATCTTCTTATATTGCCATAATCCAATTTTCATCAACTATTGCATCATCTATAGTTTTAGGTTCAATTTGAGATACAAAAGCCATGTTATTACAAGCATTTCTCAAGGAATGTCTAGTAGTTACCCCTTTGGATATTTCACCAATAATGTTGTCAAGAGGATGATTCCTTGCAGTTATCCATTCCTTAGGTAGTTCTTCATATTGTTCATTTGCTGGAATTTCTACTACTTCTTCCACTTTTGTATTATCTTGCTTTTCTTCAAGTTGAGTCTCTTCCAAAGTTTCTTATACCCTTTGTCACAAAGTTGACTTATGCTCAATAGGTTATGCTTTAGCCCTTCAACTTAGAGAACTCCTTCAATCTTAGTTGCTGGACTTTTCCAATTGTTCCAACGCCAAGTATTCTTCCTTTGTTGTTGTCACCATATGTTACATTTCTACCTTGTTTGGAAGTGAAGGAAGTGAATCTTGTGATGTCTCCAGTCATGTGTTTGGAGCAGCCACTATCTAAGTACCAAATTGAGCTTTTGGCCTTCAAACACACCTACAAAATAGATTTTAACCATTTGTCTTAGGTACCCAAATTTTGTTGGGTCCTTTGGTATTAGTCGTGACATAAGTTCCCTTAGGAACCCATATTTACTTGATACTCATCCTTGAAGGATTTCTAAAATAACATGTAGAAGCAGTGTGTCCTTTTCTTGCACAATAGAAACATTAACAAAAGGACTAGTAGAAGATTTAGGTGCAACAAAGAGTTTCTTAAAAGCTTTTTCATGAATTGCTGGTTGGTAACCTATTCCAGCTTTATCATATACTCCTTTTTGTTGTCCTAATATGGCATTTAGATTATCTCTCCCCATTGTAAATTTAGATAGAGTACTTTTAAGATTTTCTACCTCTTTTTCCAGAATATTGCATTTAGAGCATGTAACTAGATGCACTTAACCTACTGTTTTTAGCTTCTAATTATTTATTCTTAATTTGAAGAGATGTATAATCACTACATTGTTTAGCAATAACTTTCCTAGATGACATTAATTACTTAGCAATTTTTAGATATTCACTATGCAATTCATCAAAAGAATCTTGTAGTTCATCATAAGTAGGGGGAAGATCATTTACCTCATCTTCATTTTCATTGTCACTTTGATGATGAGTCATAAGGTAGATATTTGCCTCTTATTCCTCAGAATCGTCAGAGGAATCCATGTCATTTTCCTCCCATGCTATGTATGCTCTTCTTGGCTTTTTATTCTTCTTGTCCTTGGACACATAGTTATCATGCTTGCCCTTCTTTTGAAGTTTAGGACATTCATTCTTGTAATGTCCAGGTTTGCCACATTCATAGCACTTCACATTTGAAGTTGAACTTTCACCTTTTGAAGGGTTCTTGTTAGGAAAGATGCTTGAGGGCCTTTTGTTGAAGGATTTCTTCTTTTTAAGAAATCTTTTCAATTTTCTGACCAGCAGTCCCATATCTTCTTCTGAATCTTCATCCTCCTCAACTTCTTCATCTTCATCACTATCAAGGACTTCTTTGGAGATTTGTGCTTTTAGTGATAAGACTTTCTTCTTTTTCTCCTTCTCTTCATGAGCATTCAACCTATGAAGCTCCATATCATGTTCTTTGAGCTTTCCAAACAGTGTAGCAACGTTCATGGTTTCTAAGTCTCTTGATTCAGCTATAGAAGTGATTTTTGGTTGCCATTCTCTTGTCAAACATCTCATAACTTTGTTGATTTGTTGTTCATCTGAAATACTCTTTCCAAGTCCATTTAGTTGATTCACAATGTGGGTGAATCTCCTTTGCATATCATTGATGTCTTCATCTTTCTTCATGTGAAAGAGTTCATCCTCGTGCATGAGTGAGTTCATTCTTGCTCTCTTCACATCACTTGTTCCTTCATGAGTAATTTGCAGTGTATCCCACATTTGCTTGGCTGTCTTACAATTAGAGACCCTGAAAAATTCATCATAACTCAAAGAAGCAGTTATAATATTTTTAGCTTTAGCATTATAACCTACCCTTTTCTTGTCATAATCATCCCAATCAGTTCTAGACTTATTTGTCTTGGTGCCATTTGCATCAACAATTAAAGGGATGCATGGACCATTTTCAACAGCATCTAATACATCAATACCACTAGCCTCAAGGAATATTAACATCATTTCTTTCCAATACATATAGGCAGTGCCATTGAATGCAGGGGGTCTTGCTAGAGAAGCCCCTTCTCCCAAGATGTCATTTGAAGCCATCCTCTTAAGCTGTTAAGCTTTACACAAGAGTGAAAGCTCTGATGTCACTTGTTGGTTGTGGCTTCTAGATACTCAAGAAGGGGGGTTGAATTGAGTATGGGTGATTTTAAAACTTTTTCCCCTTTCTGCAAAAATTGAAACTTTTCTCTACTTTTGAAAAGATTTTTGTCAACCAACTAACCAAAAGTGTTTTTGCAAGAGTGATTAAAACAATGATTAAACTAAACAAGAAATATTAACAAGGATATTGATTTTAGATATGAACATACAGATTATTTCATTCAAAATTCCTTAACAATTGCTTAAACAAACATTCATCAATAAAACAAATAAAGAGTTAAGGGATAGAGAGACAATGCAAACCAAAATTTTATCCTGGTTCAGCTACCTCCTCTGGTAACCTACATCCAGTCCCCACTTCATAGTGAGATTTGTCCACTAAATCAAAATCAATTACAAGATTCTTTACAAGCTTCAACTCTCAGGTTCCTTCTACCCAATTGACAACTTTTCAGACAAAGCAATCTTGCAATTCCCAAGAGTCCCTTCTACTCTTGTCAAACCACCAAGAGTCCCTTCTACTCTTGATCTACACAGAGAGAGAACCTTCTCTCTTATCTTCCTTTTGCAGTAAGAAAAGATTTTGAATCAGTTTCTAAGAAATCAGATATTACAAATTGAAGTTCTAATGGAAAAACTCAAGTATTCTCAATGAAAATCTCTCTCTAAGAAATTCGTGTTTAATCTCAATATATAATCAATCGTTATTAAGAAAGTGTTTGTCCATGCATATATATATTTGTATTCCAAAATAGACCCGTTAGGCATGCTTTACAAATCAGTTATGATCAATACAAACATTCTTGAAAAATTAGTTATCAGTCAATCGATTGTGTAATCGATGTATTAAACAAAGTTTCCATTTTTATAACTGAGTACATCGATTGCCCAATCGATTGTGTTCTTGGAAATTATTGATTTTGAACAATACACAGATGTGTACATCGATTGTGTTCTTGAGGAACATGTGCATTCTCAGCCCAGAAGTCTTTACATCGATTGATCAATCGATTGTATGATCATTGTCAAAAGTCCTAGCCTCTGTTTAGGCTTATATGTCGATGTATCAATCGATTGTTTCATCATTTCAAAAATACTTTACTTATGTTCCATGTATGCATCGATGTACCAATCAATTGTATGCATCCTTCAAAAAGTCTTGGCTTATGTTTGATCTTATACATCGGTATAGCAATCAATTTACAGAAGCTGATTTACATACTGATCATGTAAATCCAGAATTAATCGATGTATACATTGATGTATAGCATTTATACATTGATGTACACACAGGTTTTCATTAAAATTTAGTTAATTAACTGAAAGTACATCGGTGTACACATAGATGTACAGAACATTCAATTAACCTTTTTTCATTCTAAGTTTATTTTAATTTGTGAAAACCATTTTGATTGTTTTTAGAGAGCTTAATCAAAGAGAAAATACTTAAATTTTTCTTTACATAACAACCTTAATAATCCTTGCTTGAGATCCTTTGAGATTCATCTTCTTGGTTCTTCATCTTCAAGCCTTCCTTCATGATCGTTGCTTTCTTCCTTCGATCCTTTGCATCCATTGTAACACCCTGAATTTCACCCTACATTAATAAATGTTAATATGTGTTAGACTTAGCTTATGTATGCTTGTTATACTTGTTCTTGATGTCTAAGTTCATGTTTGGGGAAGTTTAGCCTTAGAAAGGTTCAATCCTTTTAGAGTCCTAGTAATTTGTTTTACCATTTTGTCTATATCTTGAGTTCTAGATGTCTGATTGAGGTGATCTTTGATGCGTTGGAAATTTAAGAGAATTATCTAAAAGTCTTATTTTATGTGTTTTGGCCAATTAAGTTGTTTAGTAGTCCTCGCGCCTCAATCTTTGTTCATGAACTGTTTCTACTGAGACACATCTGTGTCTCCTAATAGACACAGCTGTGTCGAATTCCTAGAATGCTGATCTGGTCCATGACACAACTGTGTCTCCTGATAGACACAGCTGTTTCTAGTGCTCAAACGCTATTTTAGCCAGGACACAGTTGTGTCTCCTAATAGACACAACTGTGTCTAGTTCCCAAAAATGTTTTTTCTGACAATATAAATAAGTGAGTCAGGAGGGTTACAAGTTACAACCCTTATTTTGACTCTTCCTCTCAATCCTTGACTGTCAGAAACCCTCTTCTCTCCCTCCCCTTGAACCTCCTCAAGATTCTTGGTGTTTTCTCTTGCGATTGGAGAATAAACCGCGCATTAATGTCAATTAAGGTAATCTTGTAAACCCTTTGTTGATCTCCTTTTGTTTTCTTGAATTGGGGATTAATTAATCCTTCTTTCTTTGATGTTCTTGACCAAGATCCTTTGAACCGTTCCAGTGGACCAAGTTTGGATTTGCTCAAAGTGACCGTAAATTAGATCGTCATACCAGATATGGGGAGAATGATAGTATGAACATTAGGCAAGGGGGTAGCGTAAGATGAAGGGTTCCCATGACCCTATTGTTTGTTAAAATGTTAATTGATGTCTATCACATGTTTCATTATATGTTTAATTGATTATTAGTATGCCAGTTATGAATGTCTAATTGTTATAACTGTTTTATGGTTCATGATGATGAATGCCAATTTATATGTTTGATGATATGTGTTATGTCATGATTAACTGGTTAAATTGGTATGTTGAATGCATCATGAATGTTGTTCGTTTGATGATGCTGATTATGCCATGGTTGAATGTATGGTGATTTACGATGAACACGTTAATAAAACTCTAATTGGTTAAAATAGGGCTCTTTATTAACATGGTAATTAAAAGAATATCTTCCCAAAAAGCATTATAAAACATGAATTTAGTAGTGAGAGGTGAGGTTAATGTTGGATGGTCCATGACTAGACCCTAGGACTGATTTACGAGTGTTTAGGGAGTTTTTGGCTAAAGAACATAACCAAACCTTCTCAGTCAGTACAGCCACACTCCAAGAAGCACGACCGTGCTTAACAGGGAGCACGCTCGTGCTCTCCCAATTAGAACAGTGACGTGAACTAAAGGATTAAAGGGTAGTTATACCAAAATGTCCCCAAATGATGAAATAATACACCAATCGAATGATAACAAGTTAGATAACTTAATTAAATATTAATCAAGATAAACAAGAATAACAAGTTGGTTAAGTCGGTGCCCAGTGGGTTATCGCACGTTGATAGACTTTGGTGCTTTTTGGCCAAAGTGGCCTCAATGCTTTTTGGTCGAGGTGTTGATGAGTTGAACCTTAGTGCTTTTTGACTAAGGGGACCTTAACCCAGAAGGGTTAAGGTGTTGACATTGATGTTGGTGATAAGTCTTGGGTGCTTATTGGCCCAAGCAAAGGAGGTGGTTGCCTTGTTTGTTGTTGTGCTCATGCATTCATACGTTGAAGTTGTAAGTGGGGGAAGTTCAACATTGGGGAGGTCGTCCTAGAGTACGGCGATCTGGTCAAGTCTCGGGTGGTTTACCCAAGGTTTGGTAAACCGTGCGCCCCTACAACGGCGTACCCTTGTTATGGTGCATTGGCTATCCAAGGGGTTCACCCATGGTTTCGTGGACTGCCAGCGTTGGTGCTTTTTGGCCAATGTGGATATGTAACTCCAAAGTTGACTTCCTAAGATAGTTTGGATCCACATGCATAATGGAGTAGCGGAGTAGTGTTCCACCGCATAGTATACGTGGGTTGATTTAATATGTTGATATAATTATATATTGATGCTAAATGATGGAAAAGCTATGTATACGATGTATGTTCATCTTGCTTACTATCTCCATGCCAAAGTGTTTATATGTTTTCTTACTCCCCGTTTTCTTTGTTTCTGTTGTTGGCATGTATCTATTTATGCAGAGGACGGTGAGCAGCCAGTGGAGGAGTGACTCCGAGGAGCCGGTAGTTATAGTTGATTTTAGTTTCAGTTTTAGTTGTATTCCGAGGATTTTATTCCGGAATGGTTATACCAGCTCTGTATGTGACATCGAGGTTGGATTATGTTTTATGCTTTTGATGTTCATGTTTACGTTTTATCTTTTTACAACTTTTTATGTTTTTCCACATTGAGACGTTACAATGTGGTGCTTTCTATCCGGTTTTTATTTTATGAAATAAATGCATGTTTTACTTTTATATCTTTACCTTTTAACGCTTTGTATAACATGCGAGATAGAGGGTGTCACATCCACTTCCTTGCTCTATTGATATCTTATAAAAACACTTAAACTTGGCAAGTAGTTAGTGAATTAAAGTGATAATTAATTAAGTTTGGTCATTAATCAAAACACAATAGGATCATTTATCCACATATAGAAGGTTTCTCTAAGATAGCTTTACCCTTGTCCCGTCTCACCAAGAAAGGACAACTCTTTGTGAGGGACTCTAAGTGTGAGGAAAGTTTCCAAACCTTAAATGAAAGGTTAACATCAGCACCAATGTTAGTTCTGCCCAATCCTAGTGAACCTTTCATAGTGTACTGCGATGCTTCTAAGCAAGGATTAGGTGGAGTGTTGATACAGAATGGTAAGGTAGTGGCTTATGGTTCTAGGAAATTGAAAACCCATGAAAAGAACTACCCTACCCATGATTTGGAACTAGGAGCCGTAGCGTTTGCCTTCAAGATCTGGAGGCATTACCTTTATAGAGCTAAGTTTGAGGTTTTTAGTGATCAAAAGAGTTTAAAATATCTGTTTGACCAAAAAGAGCTCAATATATGGCAACGTAGGTGGATGGAGTTCCTTTAGGATTATGATTTTGAGTTGACCTACCAGCCAGGAAAAGCCAATATAGTGGCAGATGCCTTAATTAGAAAAACCTTGCATGTCTCAGCTTTGATGGTTAGGGAAATGGATCTTATAGAAGAGTTTAGAGACCTGAGCTTAACGTAAGTAGTTACCCCTAAGAGTATTATGCTTGGAACTTTGAAGATTACAAACAGCTTGATGGATCAGATTAAAGAAGGTCAGAAGGTAGATGTTTACCTGTTAAGTCAGAAAGAGCTGCTTACTGAGGGTATAGACCTTAGTTTTAAGGAAGGAAGCGATGGAGTTTTGAGGTTTTGAAAATAGAGTTTGTATACGCGATGTTTTGAGCTTAGGAAGTTGGTCCTTGAAGAAGGACATATGAGTGGACTGAGTGTGCACACAGGTGCAACTAAGATGTATCAGGTCTTAAAACAGATGTTTTGGTGGCCTAGGATGAAAGAGGATGTTGCTGAATTTGTTTACGCGTGCTTAGTGTGCCAAAAGACTGAGATAGAACACCAAAATCCATCGGGTAAAATGCAACTGTTAAGTATCCCAGAATGGAAATGAGATAGTATCTCTATGGACTTTGTGTCTGGACTCCCTAGGACTCCAGCTGGTTGTGATGCTATATGGGTTGTTGTGGATAGATTGACAAAGTCTTCCCATTTCATCCCTATGAATATGGAATATCCTTTAGAGAAGTTGACCAGGTTGTACATCAAGGAGATAGTTAGGCTACATGGTGTACCCTCTAGCATAGTGTCAAAAGATCCTAGATTTACTTCTAGGTTTTGGAATAGTTTGTACGAGGCTTTAGGGACCAAGCTTAGACAAAGTTCAGCTTATCACCCACAGACTGATGGTCAGTGTGAGAGAACCATTCAGTGCTTAGAGGACTTGTTGAGAGCTTGTGTGCTAGAGAAGTCAGGTAGTTGGGACAAGTTTTTGCCCCTAATAGAGTTCACCTACAACAACAACTTCCATTCCAATATTGGGATGGCACCTTATGAAGCGTTGTTTGGGAGGAGATGTAGAACACCCTTGTGTTGGAATGAACCAGGTGAGAATGTTGTGCTAGGACCTAAGATGGTGCAGGAATTTACAGAGAAAGTGAGGATGATCCAAGAGAAGATGATAGTGGCACAAAGTAGGCAAAAAAGCTATCATGATAAAAGGAGAAAGGATCTCGAATTCCAGGAGGGTGATCATGTATTCTTGAGAGTTTTTCCAACAATTGGGGTCGGTAGAGTGATGAACGCGAAGAAACTTACTCCCAAATTCATTGGCCCTTACCAAATTCTAAAAAGAGTAGGTGAAGTTGCTTACCAAATCGCGTTACCACCTTTCTTGTCCAATCTTCATAATGTGTTTCATGTGTCATAACTTAGAAAATACATTCATGATCCTATCCATATGATAGTACCCGACACAATTCAGTTAAAAGAGAACTTGACTTTTGAGGTACTACCGCTTTGAGTTGAGGGTCGAAGGGTGAAGCAGCTAAGAGGAAAGGAAATTCCTTTGGATAAAGTCGTTTGGAGTGAGGCTACTGAGGAAAGTGCTACATGGGAGCTGAAGAGCAATATGATGGAAGCGTATCCGCACCTTTTCAGTCGAGGTGAGTAGAAATTTGAAGGACGAAATTTTTATAAGGGGGCGGAATTGTAACACCCCATTTTTAGTATAAAGTCCTTAAGCAATGTTATATGTTATATATATGTTAAAATGGGGCTAAGTGGGATTTTGAGGCTTAAAATCCCTTTCTGGCACATGAGCACGACCGTGCTCATGTCCAGCACACCCGTACTTGATCAGCATGCTCAGTGGTTCCTTAAGCCATGAGCACGGCGGTGCTTAGGGGGAGCATGACCATGTCGGAAAACGAGTCTTAGTGACGTGAAAGTTACGAGACCGTGCTCTTTTAAGCATGACCCCATGCTCAAGGTGAGCACGACCATGCTCAGGGTAAGCACGGTGGTGCTCAAGGTGAGCACGACCATGCTCAGGGTAAGCACGGCCGTGCTCGGGGTCTAATGCTTATATAAGAGAGTTTTAGAGAGGGTTACAAGTTAACCATCATTACGACACTTTTAGGAATCCTAGTGTGGCAGAAGACCTCCATTTACCCCTTTTCCTTCAAACTCATCATAGTTCTTGGGTTTCTTGTCGTCGTTTGAGAGAGAAAGTGCAAGTTAGTGTCAATAAAGGTAAACTGGTTATCCCTCTCTTTACTCTTCTTTTCCTTTATGTGATTTGGGATTAATTGGTTACCCTTTTGTGTTGGCCAAGGCTTCGGAAGTTTGTCGAGCCGCTCGGGGGAAACTGAGTAGAGTCGCTTACGTTGGTGTTAAAGGGGAATCTTCATACCAGGTATGGGGAGAAGGAATATTATGAACATGTAGTTATTGGGGATAGCGTAAGATGAAGGTTTAACCCATGACCCTATTGTTTTCTATTTGTTTAACTGTTGTTTTGTTATACGCTTGTTTATGATGTTGATGATTGGCATGCCTATTGTTATTATAATTGATGATGATGTTTTATGACATGAATGACTTGGTTGATGATGTTGTTTATGCCATGAATGATTTGGTTGATTTGTTATGAATGTTGAGATGAACGTTAATGTTAATAAGACATTAAAAGACGTTAATAATGATGAATGAAATTAAGGGATAAATTCCCAATTGTTCAAAAGACTTGAATCATAGTAATGAGAGGCAAGGTTGATCCTATTGGTATAGTCAAGACCCAAGGAATGATTCATGAGTATTTTAGGGACATTAATAATGAAATGGAATTAAAGGATTAAGGCCCAATAATTCTAAGGCATGGAGATTAATTAGAATAACGAAACTGAGGATTGATGGTTAGTTAAAAGCCAATAGGATTGATCTTTGAATGCCCTAGGAAACTTAGACGGGTTCCTAACCCTTTCTGCCTAGAAACAGTATGGACATGCTCCAGTAAGCATGACCGTGCACAACAGTCGGCACGACCATACTTGACTTAAAAGTCAGTACACCTGTGCTGGGGGAAGCACGACCGTGCTCCCCTATACAGAACAAAATGCTGAAACAGGAACAAGGGTGTCTTACCCCAATTGTTCCCAATGATAAAATAAGACACCGAACGAAGAAAAGACAAGTTAGATAATTTAAAGAAGACTGAATGAGATAATTATAGAGCATTAAAGATGGTTAAGTCGGTAACGGTGTTACCGCACGTTGGTGTACCTTGGTGCTTATTGGACATGAGGGCCTTGATGCTTAATGGTCCAAGTGGTCGAGGTGTTGATGTTGATAAAACTTTGGTAGCCTAGTGACCAAAGCGGAGGTGGTGATTGTTGATTGTTTGTTGTTGTTCCTCGCGCATTCATGCATTGAAGATGTTAGTGGGGGATGTGCAACATAGGGGAGGTCGTCCGAGAGTAAGGCGATATGGCCGTCTGCAGTGATTCATCCGAGAGTTAGGTGAATCGTGTACACCCGCGGTGGTGCATTTGAGATAAGGTGCATCGGCTATCCAAGGGGTTCACCCATGGTTTGGTGAACTGCCGGTGTTGGTGTTTAATGGCCAATGTGGATATGTAACTCCGAAGTTGACTTCTTGAGGTAGATTGGATCCACATGCATAATGGAGTAGTGGAGTAGTGTTACACCGCATAGCATACATTTATTGAATTGTTATAGATGATATAAATATGTTGTGTACGTTGACTTGTGATAACATGCTATTGTTATGATGTATGCTCATCTTGCTAACTGCTTCCATGCTATTATGTTTTATACATGTTTCTTACTCCCCGTCTTTTGTTGTTTGATTTGTATGTACCATTTTGTTATGCAGAGGACGGTGAGCAGCCTATTGTGGAGTGACTCTGAGGAGCAGCTACTCGTAGTTTAGGATTTCCCAGTTTTGTTTTGTTATTCCGTGATGTTTCCATATTTTGGCTATACCAGCTCTGTAATGTAACATTGGGGGTTGGGTTATGTTTTTCATGTTATGCTTTTATTTCCGCATTGTTTATGTTTTGTTACAATGTGGTACTTTCTACCTATGGTTTTTCATTTTATAATAAATGATATACATATTTTTATTTTATCTCTTTTATTTTTCCGCCTTTATAAATACATGCGGGGTAGAGGGTGTCACAGACAGCACGTCTCCTTCTCCAAAAGGATGATCCTTGACGAAGTCTTCTCATTACAAAACAATAAATATAACACAAAGAAACAGGGGATAAGAATCTACACTAGTAATCATAAAAATGGGATAAAGAAGTAGAATAAAATATAAAGATAGCACACGGACATACACAACCATCCTTCCAGTCACCCATAACAAACATCCATAAATCTCTCATGCCAATCAGGTTCACTCTCGCTCATACATCTGAACACGCTTAAGGACATATCCACCATGATGCTTCCTCTACAGATTAAGTTGTAACACTGCTGCTACCATGATGTATCCCCAGCAGATCAGGATACTCATCATGACCCGTCCCCAGCATTTCAGGATGCTCGTCCACTATCTCAATCCATCCCCAGCATTTCAGGATGATCGTCCACAACCACGACGTATCCCTAGCATTTCAGGATACAACACATCCCCAGCAGATCAGGATGCTCGTTCACCATCACGATCCATCCCCAGCATTTCAGGATGATCGTCCATTCCAATCCACGTGGTTGCGAAATACAACGACAATACAACATGAATTTCACCGGCTCATCTCAATGCTAACTTATGGCTTAGTACCTCAACCTAATATATTAGTGTTCCACCACTCAGCACAGTACACCTCAACTAATTCCTCCAATGAGGTACTATAGCACATACCATCAATCCGTCTCATAGCATACATCGCCCAATCAACAGCAATCATTACTTATTTCTAATCATACAAGCAGTTTAACATAGCATCACAATACATATCATCAATCTCTTGGCATATCATACTCAGATTATAAATCATGCGAAAACAGATAGAGCATTGTCATCCAGAGCATACAGTCATATAACATTGTCAACACATATAACACCAACACTAAACATGTTAACAATTAACACATTAAACAAACTATCAAGCATATCATGACAACTAGCATATTTATACTACGCAGTCAACCTCGATCAATATAAATCGACTTATTGTTGATAAACCCTCAATGCCTAAACGCTCCTCGGTACTACTCCACTGTAGTCACCAATGCGGTTTAGGTCTTGTTGGTTATTCAACTACTATTATGGTTTAGGATCCCCTACGCATATCATTGTATTCTAAACTACTCTTGCCTCCCTGACGACAGCGGATCTTTCCCCCACCTTAGAAAGTTACGCTCCGCTCAACGGCGTCTCGAAATCCACACCCTCACGAACCAACCAGCTGTTGCCATGTGTCCTAACTAACTCCCCAGTGCTCTAAAATTTTCCCTGAACACATGGACAGAATCCTGACGGTGTCATAAACCCTAATCTTGCAACAGTTTCACAGACAAAGCCAGAATCGAAGCAAGATTCACAGAACAAGGTAAATGACAATGTCGACGTGTCGACGAGTTAGGGACTCAAGCATTACCTCCACTGTTTGACAAATCAAAGGTATGTATGTGATGTGCTTGTCGCCCTGAACGCGTATCCGAAGTTGGAATCGAAAAGGGTCGAGCGAATCTCTTTGAATCCAAGCTTTCTCTCTCTAAGGAGCTCTGCCTTCTCTCTAAAAAGTAACTGGTCGAGCATAGAAGTGAGAGAAAATGCATGCAAATGAGTGGAAGAAGAAGATAGTAGGGTTAGGTGGCAGCGCCAGGCGCTGGGCACCCACTTCCCAGCACTGTGCATTGGCTCCAGCTCAGCCACGTGTTGTTCATTTTGAGACATGTTTCCACGTGTCACTTCACCCCGGAATGTTTAAGCATTGATCATGCAGCGTTTGGGAGTTCTTACTGATGTTGGTTGCCTGATTTCACATGTTTCGATGTACACCGAGTCCGGTTTAAATCTAATGGACTTCAAACTTGATATACCGACTCACTAGTGTAACAACCCGATTTTTGGATATGCTGTATTAACGGTAAATATGTATACTTATATTTTTTTTATCTGAGACTTAGGAAATAATTCTGGAGAAAAAAAATCATATCTAGAACCTACTCTAGGGTAGGAAGCTCTGGTTAAAATTTGGGTTTAAAATTCAGACGGAATCCGATTTGCGTTTTCCTGACAGTATAATTTTATACCGGTAGAAAACCCTAATTTGACCCGAAACTGAAATTTGTATATTTTAATATTTTTTCCATGAGGAATTCTACTTTCCAAATTTTTGATCATAAATAAAATATTATGTTTATTCAGACAAATTTTGGTAAAAGTTCGGACGGAAAACAGTCGGTGTTTTCACGGACAGTAAGATTTTAATGATCAGAAAACCTAATTTTGACTCGTGAACGAAATGGTTTATATTTAAATCATATTTTCAACAAGTCTGGTTAGTTTGAAAATTTTCAACCAAAAATGAAATATTACACTTTTATTCGGGCGTAAAACCCTAATCGGGAAACCGACGGAATCGGCAACGGAACTGCAGATATAGAACGGGATCCCAGAGGAGCTGAGCTATGGTATGACTCATCAAGAATTTATGATGCAATTAATGTTAGAAATTTTGAGTTTTTAAACCAAATGACCAAAATGCCCTTTTAAGCTTAACTTAACCGAAGTTTAGTTAATTTCTAATCATGGTTAAGGAACCATGGTTAAATTGTGTGGACAAGGGGTAGCCACACCTACATTAATTGTGAGCCACATAATAATAACTATGATTAGCAAAATAACCCTAGTTAAGTTAATTAGTAACTATAGTTAATATATATATATATATATATATATATATATATATTATTATATTCCTAAAACCTATTAATCTAAAACCTAAAAACCAAACAAAGCCTAAGATCTAGCCTATATATATATACTTCAAAACCGTGGCCTCCCCCCCTTCATTCATCTTCTTGCTTTTCTTCCCAAAAACTCACTAAACTCCATTGTTGATCTTCAAGAACTTCAAGAGATTTCCATTAACAAGCTTGCTAAGATCATCATCAATTCTTCTTCTAGTATCTTAACTTAGGTAACATGATCATCTCCTCTCTTTTTAAGCTCTTGTTCTTCATATTTCTTGAGTTTCCATTTCTTAGATCTAGAACTTTAATTAATTCTAGAAAATTGTAGAAAAATCATAAAAATGTGAAACCAATTTCTATGATCTAGTTATGATCCCCACTTTCTTTGTCCAAGAGCATGTGTTCAAAATCATTTTCCTTCCCTATTAACCATTCTTGGCCGAACCTAGGTGAGAAAGTGAGTGTGAAGTTTTTGTGTCATTGCTCAATTCTAACATTTGTATCATGCTCTCTAATACCTATATGGTTATAATCTAAGAGCTTAACTTCAACAAAGATTTCTATCCTAATTTTATGGTGTTGGCCGAAAATCTAGGGTTTAGGAGTTTTTAGATTTTGTTAATTTAATGAATTCTAATGATTGGTTAATACTCTTAAGTATCTATGTAATCTAAAACCAATAGCTTGAATCAAAAATAATTTTCTAGCCTATTTTACTAAGTAAGGCCAAAACTTAATTAAAAGGGAGATTAAAATATTTTGTTAATATTTTCAAGTTATTATAATTTATCGAAGCTATCTAAAACTATAGGAACTAGAATCCAAAAACTTGGAATGAGAAAAGAATCATAACCCTATTTTGAATTAGGAGGCCGAAACCTAGCTAGTTAGGTTAAGAGTGACTTTGTTAATTAATTATATTTGTGT
The DNA here is from genome assembly GCA_030762895.1 of Sophora flavescens. Lineage (NCBI taxonomy): Eukaryota > Viridiplantae > Streptophyta > Magnoliopsida > Fabales > Fabaceae > Sophora > Sophora flavescens. The sequence continues at coordinate 149,785,372 of CM061063.1, forward strand.
TGTTTGGTTGAAGGAGAAACTGGTAAACTGTGGTGTGATAACGAGGATCGTCGAAGTCGGAATTCTGGTGATAACTCAGGTGGGGGAAAGAACCAATCTACCGTCGGAAACGATAAGTAGTATATTATATAATAATTGTGTAGGGCGACCTAAACCCTACTAGTAGTTGAGTAATCGACAAGACCAAAATCACATTGGAAACCTTTTCTGTAAAACCAATGGTGATTATGGAATTGTAGGTTTATCGACATTAGGTTGATTTTAAGTATTTGATGATGTCTGAGTTTATGTTGTTGAATTTATTGTGATACGCTAGTTGAGGTTTCCCATTGCATGAGACATATTATTTTTGGTGTTTGAATATTTCCTGATATTGTTTTATGCATGATCTGCTTGGTTTTAATATTGTGCTTAGTGGATTTTAGGCAAAGATATAAGTCGTTTGGGAGATAATTGTTTGCGGTGAGGATAAATGGTGACTTAGAGGTGCCTAGCCTAAACTAATTATTTAAAGAGGAGTGGTGACACAGAACATGTGTTGAGGTTTTGGGGGAAGGTTAAGGCATGATAAGCCTCTGGCTCATCTAGTTTTATGGCTAGTATGACCAGGGTTTTGTGCAAATTATATCTCATTTTCACCCAAATTAGATTAGATTGTCCTCAAGCAAGGTTTTAAGTCTCTAAAGTAGTTTTAGGTTAATTTAGCCAGTTTTGAGTCAAATAAATCACTTATGGCTATTTTGTTGTTTTCAGGTTAAGTTAGAAGTTGAGGGAATAAAGAAACAGGGAGTTCGCCTCACGAGAGTTTTCTCGCCTCGCGAACCTGAAAGCCAGCAGATAAGTAAAAATGTCATCCTCTCTGGTTCTCCCCGCGAACACTACCTCGCCTCGCGACCCTGATAGCAGACTGTTCCAGAGAAATGCAACCCGTTCTGTGTCGCCTCATGGATCCGTGTCTCGCCTCGCGAGACTGAAGACCAGAAGCCATGACTCTTCCATTCCTCGCCCCGCGAGCAGTACTTCGCCCCGCGAGAAGACCAAACGTTGCTGACTCTTCATTATATTCGCCTCGCGAATGAGGGTTCGCCTCATGAGTGGGCTTAGTTTCTGAATAGTATAAGAGGCTGTTCTGGACAGATTGGAAGAACTTTTGCTTCTCCATTGTTTTTACATTTTTCTGTGTGTTTCGTTTTCTTTATGGAGAACTAATTTTCTAGATTAATCTACTGTAATTGATTTCCACCATACTTGAGGTTCTTGTAATTCCTATTTTAATTGCTTTTCCCTTTTCAATACCATAATATACATTTCTGTTTGTTTAATTCAGGAGTGTATAGTGTCGTGTTGATTCATTTCGGTGATGTTATGTTCCTATACTTAATCGCGTTTGTTTAATTCGCGTGTGTTCATTCATGTCCGTTTAGTTCATGAGGGCTTAACCCCGTTTGTTTAATTCGGGAATAGGAACATATATCCATAGTAGCGATTTCGTTTGTAAATTGTTGCTACAACCGGAAGGGGATTAGAATCTGCTTAGGGCTTGGAACTACATGAACCGATGATAGTTGGGAATTCGAGAACAGTAGATTAATCGCCTTTAGTTATTTGATAACCTTTTCAACTGCTCTGTTTTATTGTTCTGTTTTTGCATTGTTTTCCATTTGCAATTCAAACCAACCCCCCCCAAAACTGATTTTTGTGGTAAATAGCAAGTCAAGAGTCCTTGTGAGATGACATCCGAGTTGTCGCCCTAAACTACATTTTTATAAACCGCTCGTTCTTTTTGGCGTGTGCGCGACAGCGCGACCAAAAATTGGCGCCGTTGCCAGGGACTCTTGTTTGTTATTTTTCGCATTTTATTTTATTTTTTCTTTTCTTTCTTTTATTTTCGTTTTTGTTTTGAATTGGTCTGGCTACTAGGTCTACTTGCCCTGAATTGTGTGATTTTGATCCTGAAATTGAAAGAACACTGCACACACGCCGTAGAGAAATTCGGGCTAGCACTAGTGGTGATTCTAATTCTAAAACTGTTTTTGACAATATGGGTGACCAGAGGACATTAAGACAGCTTGCTTCCCCTGATGTTAATTATAATGGCCTGTGTATTGCATATTCTGGTGCTGATACTCCCTTTGAATTAAAATCTGGTTTCATTCACTTGTTGCCAAAGTTTAGTGGTCTTGCAGGTGAGGATCCACACAACCACTTGAAGGAATTCCAGGTTGTCTGCTCCACAACCTCGAGATCAGAGGGAGTAACTGAGGATAGCATCAAGCCGAAAGCTTTCCCGTTCTCACTCCAGGGCGCTGCAAAGGATTGACTGTTATATCTTGAGCCAAACTCTATTACCACCTGGAACGATTTGAAGAAGGTTTTCTTAGAGAGATATTTTCCTGCCTCCAGAGCTGCATCAATCAGGAAGGAAATATGTGGCATCAGACAAGGAAATGAGTCGTTGACTGAATATTGGGAGAGATTCAAGCATTTGGTATCCAGTTGCCCCCAAAGATCGAGTTTCGAACGCTTCTTTTCCAAGATTCTTTTATGAGGGGTTACTGCCGATGGATAGGAATATTTTAGATGCTGCTAGTGGGGGAGCACTTGTTGATAAAACCCCAGCTGCTGCCAAGCAACTAATTGAAAATATGTCACTGAATTCCCAACAGTTTACAACCAGAAGAAATTCTATTGAGACAAGAGGTGTGCATGAGGTCCATAGCTCTTCGTCCCACCAGGCCCTGGAGAATAGAATGGATGAGCTCACTTCTTTTGTAAGGCAATTGGCAATAGATAGGGTTCAACCTGCAAGGTTGTGTGGCATGTGCAACTCTCCTGAGCACCAGTATGATGCATGCCCCATTCCGAAGGAAGAGTTCGTCACTGATCTGTCTCAGGCTTATGCAGTCCATCCCTCTAATCAAGGCAATAACCAGAACCGGTACAACACTCCAGACCTCTCCACAAATAGATACCATCCCAATTGGAGGAATCATCCTAATCTTCGGTATGGGAACTCATCCCAACAACAACCGATGGCACCTCAGAATCCTCCTCAAGTGACCACTTCTGCACCTTCTGGACCTTCACTAGAGGACACGTTCAAGCAAATGACTTCACAATTGACTTCACAAATGAATGCACAAATGACTACACTTTTCCAGCAGCAAGTCGGACAGTTCCAGGCCTCACAGGCACAGTATCAGCAGCGAACAGATGCTAGCATTCAAGACTTAAGGACACAGATTGGGCAGCTTGCCACATCCATAAACAACATACAGCAAGCTCAAGGATCAAGTCAATTGCCGACACAAACAGTGATAAATCCCAATGTCTCCAATCCTAATGTGAGTGCCATTTCTCTGAGATCTGGACGAGTTGTTGAGACAACCTCTGGAAAAGATGAAGAAACTATTGAGGTAACTCCTGAGCCTTCAGTCGATGTTGAAGCTGAGTGTATCGACCACCAATCCCCTTCCCACAGAGATTGCAGAAAACTAAGAAGATTGGTGGTGTAGACAAGGAAAGGGAGATTTTAGATGTGTTCAGAAAGGTAGCTGTGAATATTCCCCTTCTAGATGTGATCAAGCAGGTGCCCAAGTATGCAAAATTTCTGAAGGATCTATGCACCAACAAGAGGAAGTTGAAGAATAATGAGAGAGTTGATTTGGGAAGAAATGTTTCAGCTCTTATCCAGTCTAAGCCTGCACCAGAAAGAGTTGCTGTTTTAGCCACTACTCAGGCACTACCACAAAAGTGCAAGGATCCGGCACATTTACTATTCCATGCACTATTGGGGATAGAAGATTTGAAAATTGCATGTTGGATTTGGGAGCCTCTATAAATGTCATGCCTATATATATTTTTAATAACCTTGATCTTGGTCCCTTGCAGTATACAGGTCTCACCATCCAGTTGGCCAACAGGACCAGTGCCCGCCCCATGGGAATAGTAGAAGATGTGCTGGTACAAGTTGATGAGTTGATCTTCCCTGCTGACTTCTACATACTGGACATGGCAGGAGAGACAAATTCCAGTAAATCACCAATCATCCTGGGCAAACCATTCATGAAGACAGCTAAGACTAAGATTGATGTTGATGATGGGATCATGTCTATGGAGTTTGGTGATATTGTGGCAAAGTTTAACATCTTTGATGCTGGGAAACATCCATTGGAAGAGCACTCTGTTTTCCAGTTAAAGTTACTCTCTGAAGTTATTGATGACACCCATGAGGACTTGTTTTCTGATTTTCCATTTATTTCTGGCTTTGATGATATTTCTTCATGTCCTGATTGTACTAACACTAACCATTGTGTGGTGTGTGCTGAGATTGCTGCATGTTTAGCAGGTGATGGATTTGTCAGTGCAGTGAATGAGGAACATGCAGAAGATGAAGCAGCGTCGGAGACCCTCCCTACCTATCTGCCACCTCCCCCTGTGAAACCACCAGAGGGACTGGATTTTGCACCATGGCCAGTTCAAGGGGTTGAACCCCAATTTTATTGGGAGGACTTTGTTGAGGAAGCGGTCGTCTTTGACCCAAGAGGAAGTGATGGGTCCGCCGCATTAGGCAAGGTCACCATCATTGTCAAGTGCTCACTCATATATCAAGGCTGCAAGTTATGGGACCATGAAATGAACTCTATCTCTTTGGCCTTATGCTACAAGCAATGGGATCCAGGCGGAAAATCCTACACTGCCACCTGATCAGGGAGTACCCTTTCCTTTCCCTCACTCTGATTTTATAGTCATGTTGTTTCATTGGGGACAATGTATGTTTTAAGTATGGGGGAGGGAACTAGTTGTAGTTTTGTTTTGTCTTATCTTTCTTTTAGCTCTTGAATAAATTGTGTTAGTCTTGAGTTGGCAAGTTTGATTGGTTTTGATTAATTTTGCATAGATGATTGCATGATTTATGTAATGATTCCCCCTAGGTTGAAAAAAAAAGAATTTTTTTTTGAAAAAGTGATCCCCATGTGATTGAAAACTGAACTTTGAGATTTTGTTGTGATGGCATGATTTATGATAAGTTTGGGGTGATAGGAAGCACACACTAGGGATAGAATCTCTGTCAAACAAATTGCAAAAATGTCCAGGTGAGGTTTTGAGCCTCCAACATGTTTTAAACTGTGTGAAATCACTTTTAAGTTGCACTTTCCCGAATTTGCTTGAATCTCTTTATGGTTTGCATGTTTATGTGTTTGCTTCAGATGATTTAGGCATTTTCTTTGAAAATAACTACTTAGCCTAAAAATAACCATCCCTAATGCATGTTCCTTAGTTAGCCCCATTGAGCCTGATTAGCCTGTTAATTCTTGATGACCTTATGTTATGAGCCTAACATCTAAAAAAAAACCATGTTAACCCGATCTTAGGATTAGGAGAGCATGGAAGCTTAGAAAAGAGAATGGTTGCAAGAAACTAAGTTTGGGGTGGCTACAAGGTGTAATGTGTTGTTTGGGATTGAAAAGAAAAAAAAAAGAGAAATACAAAGTACAAAAATTTCAAAAAGGATAAAGAAAAAAAAAGAGAAAGAAAACAAAAAAAAAAGAAGAAAAAAAAAGTACAAAAATTTCAAAAAAGGCTATTTGAATAAAAAGGCTTTAGTCACCCAAGGCAAAAAGAATGAGAAAAGGAACTTGAGTGGAATTCAAAGTGTAAAATGTTTCATGCTCTCTTAGTTCCTAGGGTCTCCTGCCTAGTTCCTTTGTAAATCCTACCCTTAGCCAGGCCCCATTACAACCCCTAAAAGACCTTTTGATGTTGCATGCATGTTTTCTGTCGGAATCATTTTGAGATGAAAATCAAATTTACGGGAAGTGTTCTTAAAAGTGAAATTGAGTGAAATGTTGATAACCTAGACAAACTGAGCAATTGAGTGAAACACTAAATGCCCTTGTGAGGAAGCCAGTTGTTTGAATTTGGTGATCTCCCTCTTGTGTGTAACTTGGATCCCCTGCTTAGATTAATGATTGCTTGAATGATTAAATTCTCAATTGTTTAGAGTGAATGCATGTGGGGATTGCTTTGTTTGAAGGGGGGAACATTGAAGAAAACTGTTTTGATGAAATTGCCTGAAATTTGTGCGAAGTTGATTGAATCTTTTAAGCTTGCCATGTTTTGAGTCTTTTTGATTTTTGAGTTGTAGTTTTCTTGGGGACAAGCAAAGTTTAAGTTTGGGGTATTTTGATAAGCCTCTGGCTCATCTAGTTTTATGGCTAGTATGACCAGGGTTTTGTGCAAATTATATCTCATTTTCACCCAAATTAGATTAGATTGTCGTCAAGCAAGGTTTTGAGTCTCTAAAGTAGTTTTAGGTTAATTTAGCCAGTTTTGAGTCAAATAAAGCACTTATGGCTATTTTGTTGTTTTCGGGTTAAGTTAGAAGTTGAGGGAATAAAGAAACAAGGAGTTCGCCTCGCGAGAGTTTTCTCGCCTCACGAACCTGAAAGCCAACAGAACAGTAAAAATGTCATCCTCTCTGGTTCTCCCCGCGAACACTACCTCGCCTCGCGACCCTGATAGCAGACTGTTCCAGAGAAATGCAACCCGTTCTGTGTCGCCTCGTGGATCCGTGTCTCGCCTCGCGAGACTGAAGACCAGAAGCCATGACTCTTCCATTCCTCGCCCCGCGAGAAGACCAAACGTTGCTGACTCTTCATTATATTCGCCTCGCGAATGAGGGTTCGCCTCGCGAGTGGGCTTAGTTTCTGAATAGTATAAGAGGCTGTTCTGGACAGATTGGAAGAACTTTTGCTTCTCCATTATTTTTACATTTTTCTGTGTGTTTCGTTTTCTTTATGGAGAACTAATTTTCTAGATTAATCTATTGTAATTGATTTCCACCATACTTGAGGTTCTTGTAATTCCTATTTTAATTGCTTTTCCCTTTTCAATACCATATTATACATGTCTGTTTGTTTAATTCAGGAGTGTATAGTGTTGTGTTGATTCATTTAGGTGATGTTATGTTCCTATACTTAATCGTGTTTGTTTAATTCGCGTGTGTTCATTCATGTTCGTTTAGTTCATGAGGGCTTAACCCCGTTTGTTTAATTCGGGAATAGGAACATATATCCGTAGTAACGATTTCGTTTGTAAATTGTTGCTACAACCGGAAGGGGATTAGAATCTGCTTAGGGCTTAGAATTACATGAACCAGTGATAGTTGGGAATTCGAGAACAGTAGATTAATCGCCTTTAGTTATTTGATAACCTTTTAACCTGCTCTATTTTATTGTTCTGTTTTTGCATTGTTTTCCATTTGCAATTCAAACAAACCCCCCCAAAACTGATTTTTGTGGTAACTAGCAAGTCAAGAGTCCTTGTGAGACGACATCCGAGTTGTCGCCCTAAACTACATTTTTATAAACCGCTCGTTCTTTTTGGCGCGTGCGCGACAGCGCGACCAAGGCACTAGGTTGTTATTAATGTGGGTCGGTGAGGTTTGTGTATTTGCATTGTAGTTCACGATCGTGTGATAGGAACACGCGAGGTTAGAGTATCCGATCATGGATACAGGATGTCACGGGCCAGTTCTCTAACGGGAATGGGGAAAACTACCGTTATACCCTTATAGTTCTGGGTGAGTCATCCCATATCCTAACGGGCATGAGGATACTTTTGTATTGTGCAGCTATTCTCTAACAGGAATGAGGGAATAGTATCATTCTTCGAGTAATCATCCTAATGGGAAAGAGGGTGTGTGTCATTCACTGGATGAACACCCTAACGGGAATGAGGATGTGCACTGGGTGGGACACTCTAACGGGAATTGAGAGTGTGTACCGATGCAGATAAGGGTTGGTGACAGGATCAGGTGGTGGTCATGTTAGCATAAAGGTGTAGTTGAATGAGAGTAAGGGTAGAGGAAAATATTGTAATTTGAGGATGATTGTTAGTTATGTGTGATGTTTTGGCTGTGACATTTATTGTATTATATACTATTACTCTTTTCCGCTTTTTGATGATAGAACTGTTTCTTATCCCCTATATGTTTGTCTGTTGTACTTTACTTCTGATGTGATCGTATGAGAAGACCTGACGGATGAACCAGGTGCTGAGGAATTAGATGGAACTCCATATGAACCGGACGCGGGAAGAATAGCTGTGGATTCTAGCGATGTAGTTTAGTGCATGTCTAGGGCCAGTGAGTCTTATAAGACGTTTATTTTCCACAGACTATAATAATTTGTGTAAGTATGTATCTGCAAGGGATCCTACTGATAGGATACCCTATACAGTATTTTGATAACTCTGATGCAAGACATATATGGTGTATGTATTATATCTATAAAGTGTGATGCTTTAACTTTCAAATGTTATATGTTTTATATTTAAGTTTTAATTTTTACGTATTTTAATGTTAAGTACGCGATTAAGATTAATAAATAATTAATGGCACAACGGGGCACAACGGGGTGTCTCAACTAGCACTTATCAAACAAGATTAAGCCATCATGCACGCTTAATCCTTGTTTGATTCCTTAATCGAGAAAACGGGGTGTTACAAATGACTGACTTTAATCTCAAAGCCAGTAACTTTGAAATTATCTTATGACTGCAACCAATTAGGGAGGTCGGCCTGTAATCACTAGCTTTTTGCGGATTATCCCTCTTAGGAATTAAGGCAACAACAGAGGAGCAAATCCCTAAAGGTAGTCTAGAGTTAGCAAAAAATTCCTCAACCAAAATACAAATTTCATTACCAATGGAAGACCATAAATTCTTCAGGAATGTAAAGTTTAAGCCATCTGGACTGGGGCTTTTATCACCATCACACAACCAAATTGTCTCCTTTATTTCTTCCATTGAAAAAGGGACACACAACCTAGATTTTTGTTCTGGAGATAGAGACTTGAATTCCAAGCCACCCAATTTCAGTCTAGCACACTCCTGAGTGGAATATAAAGACTGAAAATGAGAAAACACCTCATTGACTTCATCCAAACCATCCAGTCACTTTGTGACATCCTAATTTTCGCATAATGGTATATGTTACTTTGGATGTCTAGCTGTTATTATTATTGTTATTATTATTAATAAGATTATTGTTATTATTACTAATAACGTTAGTATTATTATTAATATAGTTGATAATGTAACTGTGATTATTTGTATTAATATGAGATTATGTCTATTAATGTGTGATCTTATATGAATATATGATTTTGTATGTGATTTTATTAATAATAAGTGATTAAGAATGATAGTAAGAGATATCGTATGATTTAATATTTAAATCGAGATAGCGTAACTCTTAGATTCTAGAAATAACTACCAAATCTGTCTCTAAACTTCCATCGCACTTTTGACCATGTTGGAGTCCGATTTAGGATTTGATCGGGAATTATGAAATTACAGATATTTCTCTAATCTTTCTAAAGACACCAAGAACGCCTGAATCGGACACTCGTAGCTCAAGATATGTGCAATGTACCGATCTGTATGCGGTTTGGATTGAAATAGGAGTCAGTTACGTCCTAACTTGATTTTATACCATAAGACTCATCCTAAACCCTATTTCCCATGACTCAAGACTCTTAAAAGCTGACTCTCTTCATCTCTTAGGTTTTTCCTTAGTTTCTCTTAAGAATTCTTGAAGGAAATTGCTCTCGCTCATCGTTCTTCGCCGTTTTTTTGCAAGAAGGACATCGTTGCCAATACGCGCTTCTTTTAGTGTCGATCTTATCTTTTTGTTTCTCAATTTTATGTGCCATGTTCTCCTTATTTTCCCCCATGAGTTGATTGATTTAGAAGCTTAATCTATGTGTTTTCGTTGTCGTTCTTGAGGAAGTGATCAAGTGTTTGTGAGATGAAACTCAAACGGACTTTTTCTCCTCTTCTCATTTTTGTTCTTTATAGTTTAATCTCAAGGTAAGCCATACCTCTTGTTCCCTTTTCGATTTTCTCGGTTTGGGAGTTGTGGTCCTCTTTGTGAACTTTTCATATTTGTAATGGTAGGAACCGACGAAGGAGGGTTTGATTCGACACTCCCATCCCTTTGAGGCTTGCAAATTTGATTGATGTATAGGGAAAAGGGATTAGTATGAACATGTAGGATTTGGGGTAGCGTAAGATGAGAGTTAACCCATGACCCTATTGCATGCTATGTGCCTTGTAATGTATGTTTGCTAATGTGATTGATAATAATGTGATTAATTGTCACTGTTATATGAATGATTGAAGATAATATGTTACAACGTGATTGAATGATATTTGTTAATGATGATGATGATATGTCGTGGTTATGTATATTGATGCTTTGGTGCTATGAGCTGCCTTTCACTAGTGCAAAATATGCTTTTAACATCGGAGATTCCACATCGGTTTCTTAATAACCGATGTGTAAAACGAGGCGGTGGCATTTTTGAAATTAAATGTAAAGGATTCCACATCGGTTTAAAAATTAACCGATGTGTAAATATTTTCCACATCGGTTATATTTTAACCGATGTTTAAAATTAAAACAAAAAAATTTTAAATTGTAAACTTTTATCTTTTGACATCGGTTCTATAGAAACCGATGTGTAATATATAGATTAACCACATTGGTTTTTTTATAACCGATGTGTAAAATTTTTTAAAAAATAGAATTAAAATGTTATCTTTCCACATCGGTTTTAAAATAACCGATGTAATAAATAAAAAAAATGAAATATTTAAATTAAATCGTAAGTTTCTACATCGGTTATTTTAGAACCGATGTGAAATATGACTAACCACATCAGTTTTTCAATAACCGATGTGTAATATTTGACAAAACCCTACATTTTGTTTCTCTTTTCATTCCCTCTATCTGTCACGCGCCCTTTCCCTTTGTTTTGGCTCTGCTCTTCCTTATACGAGCAAGAACTGGAACCTTTGTTTTGGTTGCTTCACACTCACGAGGGCTTCAGCTGACGAAGGCTTCACACTCACGAGCACACTAAGCAGAAATCACGTTTTGTTGCTTCACCGCCAACAACCTTTTGTGCTTGCTATTAAGAACAGAGCATTCCTTTGTTTTTCATTCCCTGCACTCGCAATTTCCATTTGGTCCATCTATTCTTCTTCTTCTTCCACTCGCGTTTTCCTCTTCCATTTGCGCCAGGTATTCGTCTTCTTCTTCTCTTTTGACTTAGCTTCCTCTTCTATTTTGTTTCTTCCTCTGCAGATCCGACTGAGATTTCGTTTCTTCCTCTGTGATTTTGTTCTTCAATACTGAGTTTCGCCTCAACAAGGTTTGAACGAAAACCTAACATCTGTGATTTTTTTATAGATTCTTGAGATTTTTTAGATTTTTGACTTTGTGTCTGTGAAAACCTGGTTGTTGTGAGGCTAATGGTGAACTGCATCCATGTACAACTGTATGTCTAGGCTCTGTCATGAGTGTGTTAGTGATACACAGAAAGGAACAATAGTGGTGGTATCATGCGTCACGGCCGTGATGCATGCACGCACTGCTAGGCCGTGATCGATTCTCGCTTGGAGGTTGCTTCACACTGTTGGTCTCTGTCACGGCCGTGACCACCATCACGGCTAGGCCGTGATCAGTTCTGCCTATGAGGGACTGGTTCAGTTGGCATGTCACGGCCGTGATGGACATCACGGGCTGGCCGTGACCAGTTCTGACTTTTCCATTCTTTCTTTTCAGCTCTACTCTATCATGGCCGTGATGGGCTCTGTTTGGCTCATTTTCTTCACTTTTCAAGCCCCATCTTCATGCAAGCTACATAATTAGTAAAGCCTTAGTTTCCTGTTTGATATGCAATACTAATGAGCACACGTGTACTTGCTTAATGTACCGCTCATTGTGTTGGATCTTGAATTGTCCAAAGTTGGACAGTTTGGGAAAAAACTTTTTCTTCATTCAGTTAAAATAGTTATTCATTGATTCTAATGTTATATGCTTGATGAAAGTTCGTATTGATACATTTCCTTTCGTTCTCCGGGTGCATACATTATCGTGGTGGATGTCATCACGTTCAAGTCGTGTACGTCGGAGACTGAAGGGAAATGCTGCCGAAATTTTGTAGAGTATGAGCATGAGAGTTAAGGACTATTGTTGAGTCACCGGCAAGTGTACCGGGTCATCGCAAGTAATAAAAGAAACACGGTAAGAATTTACCGAGGTCGAACACAAGGATTGGGATACCAATTCAACTAATTCGCGGGAAATCCGATACGTTTGGTCAAGAGAGGAAAATGGTTGAGAGAGAGAGATTAATATTGCAATTCAATTAACAAACCAAACAAAGCTAAGGTATTAAAATATGAAATTAAGATATCTAGGGTCTCAAATCCACCTACCCAATCATGCATAGTACCCAAGTGATGATGAATTCCTCCCTAAGTTCAATTACAATGTCAACCGGGACCCCTAAATTCTCCTATATCCACTGCCGTGCTCAATAGGACGTATTCGAAGATTGGATTAATTACTTACTAGGTCTCATAATCCTAATCATCAAACTCTATTAATTCTTGTTCCCTATAAGGTTGCACCGATCTCCTACTCACTCTCGTTCAATATTCGATCGATGATCCCAATTCAAGTTCTAAAATGTGAATCGCCGATCAGCCTCAACACGTTTAACAAGTCAATCACGCATGTATATGATCAACACAATCAAATCAGAATCGGAAAACATTAATTGAGAAAAGGGGAGAAAAACATACATCACATGAACACTATACCGCCATGGGTGGCTTCATTGATTCCCTAGACGAGGGGATTAGTTCCTCATGCCCGTGACGACACACAAACAATCCGAATTCATCACAGTTCTATGTAAAGAAAAGGGAAAGAGGGAGACGCAGCCCCATAATAAGGATTCTAAAAGATCTACAATCTGTTCTGATTAAAAAAGTCCTCCAAATCTGTTCTGCACTGCCTTATTTATAGGGAGGCCACGCGTCACGGCCGTGACGCATTCTGGAATGGGCGCGCTTCCAAATCTGGGGCATCACGGTCGTGAGCCTCATCACGGCTAGGCCGTGATTAATTCTGCCCTGCCTGTCACGGCCGTGATGTGAATCACGGCTAGGCCGTGATAGCTTCTGTCTCCACCATCTGTTCTGTCACGGCCATGAGGGGTTTCACGACTAGGCCGTGACATCTTCTGACTTTTTCCTCCTGGATTGTCACGGCCGTGATGTGAATCACGGCCAGGCCGTGATATCTTCTGACTTTTGCCTGCTGCTCTGCTTGATCATGGCCGTGATGGTCTCTGTCTTCCAGGGTCTTCATGATTCGCGAGGCGAGAATCTTCTCGCGGGGCGAGCATCTCCAGAATGGAAATTTCCACTATTTCTTGACTTTCCTTGACTCCCGGAGCTTCACTTCTAACCTGAAACAATAAAAATAAACAAAAAGCGTAATTCTATTCAAAATAGACTAAAAACTACTAAAAATGCCTAAAACGAGTCAAAGTCTACTTAGGAACAAAACAAGGCCAAATTTGGGAGAAAACGAGATTGAACTCGAATAATTAGCACGAAAACCACAGTCCATCTAGTTATAAAACTAGATAAGCCAGAGGCTTATCAACTAACTGTTAACCGAACGTTGAAAAAGTTTCTTCTCGAATGGGATAGGGCCATACCCTGTCATAAGAAGTGGTTGATGAACATGTTGGACTAAGTACGAAGTTATTGGTTTAGTCATGGATCGCGGTTGGATGAATGCTTGACGGACAAGTGATGAGTATGAGAATGGAGTGGAAGATTTTCTACAGTTTACAGAAACAAATGCTACTGATAGTGGTAACGGAAGGTTTTATTGTCCTTGTGTTAACTGTTTGAAAGAGAGACGACTAAAAGTTGAGGAGATACATGATCATCTTTTTTGTGAGGGGATTTGCAAGAGTTATACAACATGGATATGTCATGGTGAATCTTTAGACAGGCCAAGGGTGTCGGATAGAGAGTAAGTTGATGATGTGGAAATGGATGATGGACTAGAGGACATGATCCATGATGTTGGGCAAGAGTCTTTTCGGCGTGCACATGTGTATGATACTTTGTGTAGTGATGCGAAAGTGGCTTTGTATCCGGGGTCCACTAATTTCACACGGTTGTCATTGGTGTTAAGATTGTTCAATGTGAAGGCGAGAAATGGGTGGAGCGATAAAAGCTTTACCGAATTGCTTGAGTTGTTGAAAGACATGCTTCCAGAAGGAAACACATTACCATCTCGAAACTATGAGGAGAAGAAGATATTGTGTCTGATGGGTATGGAGTATAAGAAAATACACGCTTGCCCCAATGATTGCATATTGTACAGGAAAGAGTTTGAAGAGATGCACGAGTGCCCCGGGTGTGGGGTATCACGCTACAAAGTGAAGGATGGTGATTCTAGTTGTGATGTAGTCACCAAAGGTCCTCCTGCAAAGGTGTTATGGTATCTTCCTGTGATTCCGTGGTTCAAGCGATTGTTTGCTAATGTAAATGATGCAAAGAACATTAGATGGCATGCAAATGAGAGGAAGTGTGATGGACAGCTTCGCCATCCGGCCGATTCTTTGCAATGGAAGAGAATTGATAGTTTGTTTCCGGATTTCGGCAATGAGCCCAGAAACCTTAGGCATGGACTTGCTACCGATGGAATGAATCCATATGGAAACTTCAGTAGTATTCATAGTTCATGGCACGTTCTCCTTGTAATTTACAACCTGTCTCCTTGGTTGTGCATGAAGCGCAAATACGTTATGTTAAGTATGATAATTTCGGGTCCTAAATAGCCAGGAAATGATATTGATGTTTATCTGAGTCCCTTGATTGAAGACTTGAGAATGTTGTGGGATGAAGGCATTGATGTGATCGACGGGTATTGCCGTGAGACATTCAGATTGCGTGCCATGTTATTTTGCACCATCAATGACTTTCCAGCATACGGGAACCTGTGTGGGTATAGTGTTAAGGGGCATAAAGCATGTCCAATATGTGAAGAAGGCACATGTTACCATCAACTGCAACATAGAAGGAAGACAATTTACCTTGGGCATAAGAGATTTCTCCGACGTAATCATCCTTATCGTAGATTGAGAAAAGCTTCCAATGGACTTCTGGAGAATGAAATTGCTCCGGTGGCCTTGACTGGAGAGCAAGTTTATGAAAGGGTGAACAACACTAATGCTATCTATGGGAAGACCTAGAAGAAGGCTACCGAGAATAAAATATGGAAGAAGAGG
This sequence comes from Sophora flavescens, assembly GCA_030762895.1. Classification (NCBI taxonomy): domain Eukaryota; kingdom Viridiplantae; phylum Streptophyta; class Magnoliopsida; order Fabales; family Fabaceae; genus Sophora; species Sophora flavescens. Next base: position 149,800,545 of record CM061063.1, read on the forward strand.
TCGATCTTCTTAGATCTTCCATACTGGTGCAAGCTTGATGTAAGACATTGTATTGATGTGATGCATGTGGAGAAAAATGTGTATGACAGTTTAATCGAAATGCTTCTCAACATTCAAGGCAAGACAAAGGATGGTGTGAATGCTCGTTTGGATCTAGTTGTGATGGGTATACGAGAGCAGTTAGCTCCACATAAAGTGGGGGATAAGAAGACTTATTTGCCCCCAGCATGTCATACTTTATCAAAAAAAGAGAAAAGAAGTTTCCGTGAATGTCTACGGGGAGTCAAAGTGCCACAGGGTTACTCTTCAAATATCAAAAGACTTGTCTCAATGAAAGGTCTCAAAAATAGTTGGCTTAAAGTCTCATGATTGTCATGTCTTGATGCAACAACTACTACCGGTGGCCATTCGTGACATATTGCCTAAAAAAGTCAGACATGCCTTTACTAGGTTATGGTTATTCTTCAATGCTATATGTAGCAAGGTCATTGACACTAAAAAGTTGGATGACTTGGAAAATGAGGCAGCCATTATCTTGTGCCAATTGGAGATGTATTTTCCACCTTCATTTTTTGACATCATGGTTCATTTGATTGTTCATTTAGTAAGGGATATTAGATTGTGCGGCCCCGTTTATTTAAGGTGGATGTACCCGGTTGAGCGATACATGAAGATCTTGAAAGGATATATGAAGAATCCACACCGTCCCGAAGCATCTATTATTGAAAGGTATGTTGTAGAAGAAGCTATTGAGTTTTGTACAGATCGCATGTCGAAGCGGAACTGTAGGGCTTCCGGAAGTCTCGTCACGATGGAAGATATGATGGTAAGGGTACACGAGTTATCATTGTTAAGAGCATCGATCAGGAGGAAGTGTTTGTATATATTAAATAACACTGATGAGGTTGAACCATACTTATGTGAGCACAAAAGCATCATCAATGAAACTTACCCTAGAATGAATGAAAAATGGTGTTTGAATAAGCATAACAAGACTTTCTTGAACTGGTTTAAAGAAAAAATTGCAAAGGATGGTATTGCTTCTGATACATTAAAATGGCTAGCACAAGGGCCTAACTTTGATGTCATATGCTGGAGTGGGTACGATATCAATAAGTTTTCCTTCTATACAAAGTCCTAGGATGACAAAAGTACTATGCAAAACAGTGGGGTTATGGTCATCATTGAGTCTATGCATTTCTCTAGTTCGAAAGATAAAAACCCTGTTATGGCATTCGTTTTATACTTTGGAATCATTGAAGAGATATGGGAGGTTGATTACACAAAGTTTAGAGTACCTGTTTTTAAATGTCAGTGGGTCGACAAGAATAATGGTGTGCAAACCGATGAGTTAGGATTCAAATTGGTGGACCTTAATAAGGTAGGTAATAAAGAAGAGTCTTTCATCATGGCATCCCAAGAAAAACAAGTGTTTTATATCCGTGATCCTTCTAACAAAAGGTGGTCAGCGGTTCTCCAGGGAAAAAACATGTATAATGGTAGTGATGGAAATCAAGATTCAACTCTTGATATTTCTGATACTTCTTCTTTCTCAACACGAGTTCCTAATTTCAATGAGGAAAATGAAGTGGATGATGTACATGCTACTCGTAATGATCACCAAGAAGGGTTATGGGAGAACTTTACTAATTGACCACAAAGTAAGTTTAGTTTGAGTTATGTTTAAAGGCATATTATATGTTTACGTTGATATTTATAAGTTATGTTTACGTACGTTGATCGATATTTATAAGTTATGTTTGATATTTATTCTGACATACTAACAAGTTTTTTTTTTGTTTAAACAGGTATACATGGCTGATCCTGAGGATATCCCTCCTTCATGTAGCGGGTCGGAGACCTCGTCTATGGGTAGAAAGGGTAGACGTGCCACACGAATGAGGAATTTGACTGCCAACCGTGGTTCAAATCAAAGGATAAGAATAGACTTTGGTAATAACCTCAATCCTATTGGGCCAATGGCAGAGCAGTTTAACAGTTTTGTGGCGACCCTTGCTAGGAGCAGGCCTAGTATACTCATTGATAATTGGAAAGATGTACCGGCGGACGTGAAGGATCAGATATGGGAGAGTATTCTGGTATCTATACTTTTAAGTCCTGTGTTTGTCTGTATCTACTTTATTTTAATCTTACTAATATCATACAGTAATTCGTTGATTCTTTTGGTGTTAATGTAGCTCACCTTTGACATATCGGATACGATGGATATGAAGAAGCGTTTGAAAAAGTATGCTGGTGAGCGTTGGAGGGCTTTTAAGGTCGACCCGGGCAGATACTATGTATTCAATCCAACATGTGAAAAGAACCCACTTGAGGTGTACCCGTTTCTAAATTTATGTAATTTCATTAATTTTATTTACTTACGTAATTTAATTGTCTTATATTTATAACAGGAGAAGAGGAAAAAGGGGCAGGAAAACCAAAGCAAGAATGTCTACCCGCATGTCATGTCTCGTGGGGGATACAAAAAGCTTGGTCAGATAATAGTGGAAGAGGAAAAGAAAGCATGTCAGGAAGCAGCATCTCAGGCGGATCCTAACACTGAAAATCGTCCAGAGGTTGTTGATCCACCTCCACCCCCACACCATCGTAAATGGAAGAGGGACCGACAAAGAAAAACGGGACAATATACATCTGACGAGGCCCGCCAAGTACCTGAGAAGATTGTAAGTATAGTTTGAATTGTAATTGTCATTTTAATATTATTACCGAATTGTAATGTGACCTGATATTTCATATGTGATAAGATGCCTTGGACGAGTAGGTAACCCAAGGAACCTTTGTTCCTAGAGGACGCGATGATATATTAGCTGCTGCCATCGGTAAACCAAACCACCCGGGCCGTGTCATTGGTGTTGGATGGGGCGTCGGCATTCGCCAATACCATGGTTCATCTTCACACCAATGCCACAGGGATGTTGATTCAGATAGAGCACGGCTAAAATAGGAGATTGCAGCTGAGATTAGACAGGAGATGGCCGAGCAGTTTGCCCAGCAGATGGCAATATTGACTTCTATGTCCCAGCAGATGATAGCCGGTGTCCAACCCTCTGTCCATGTGAGCACTAAGGGCTCATGTGATCCTCCTCATCAGCCTGAAAATGATGATGATGGTGATGATGATGATGATGATGATGATGATGATGATGACGACGACCTTGATAGGTGTGAGGTGTATGTTGATGATCATCATGATCACCGCTTAGTGGCATTGGGGAGGGCACATAATAACTTAGGTAATACCATACACCATCGTTTATTACCGGATGATCAGGTGAGGGTCGTTGTTGAGATTATTCTAGATGCTGATGCTCGAGTCCCTGTGCCCAATGAGGAGGTTCAAACAGTGGGTCAGGCCCCCGGTAACTTCATCCCCTGGCCAAGAAGACTGGTCAGCTTTCTTGTTGCATATGAGGTATTTAGTTAGTTGTGTTTTTCTATATTCATAGTTGAAATTATTTATTATTGTTTAAAGATAATGCTTTATTTTTATTCGTTATAGGATGTTGGAAATGATATTCTGCCTAAAAGGTCGGTTCCAGGAAGACCAGAGATGTCTGGTCCTGCCAAGGTATTCATTTGACCATTTAATTAATTACGAATGAAATAACTTATCTGTGATTACTAATATATATCTTTGTTGTTTAGGGGATCGACAAAGGGGCACCTGGTGATATTTTTAAACTTCTGGCTATACAGGTTGTTACCATGGAGAATGACGCAGCTTTGGTAAGGTTGGAACATGATGCCAGTCCAGGTGATGAACTGTATATCCCAAAGAAGGAACTTATGGAGATTGTACTCGATAAAGAAATGGCTAGTTCTGCACACCTATCGTTATGGTGCACGTAGGTACATTTTATTTATAAGTTAAGTAATTAATTTTTAAATACTATGATAATTAACATGTTTTTTCAATATATTAGGTATCTGCATCGTATGTTAGTTGATCAGGGTAACCTCGCCTTTTATGGGTTCATTGACCTCATGTTCATTCAGGGTGATGTTCTCCTTGCATCGGAAAACCCGGCCACCACCATACGTCAATACCAAAATCACATTGGAAACTACCCCGTAGTACCGATAATGATTTGGGGACTGTTGGTTTATCACCGTTAGGATAATTTTATAATATTCGAGGATGTCTGATTTTATCACTGTTGAACTGTTTGTGATGCGCTGGTTGTGGTAATATACTTTGTATGATGTTTTGTGATCACTTAATATTTTATTATTATTTTACTGTGTATAATTGGTTTTGTCTGATAACATGCAATATCTGTTATTTAATGCTTAGTTGGCATCTAGGCAATGATATATGTTGTTCGGGAGATGTGCATGTGGGTGAGAGCATGAATGTGACTTAGAGGTGCATAGCCTAATTAAATTATTTTATAGATGAGATGTGACATGGAATGTGTGTTGAGACTGTGATGGAAGGTTGAGGCACCAGGTTGTAACCGATGCGAGTTAGTGAAATTCATATAGATGCATCACTAGTGGAAAATATACATTAGACGATAAAGTTTACGTCAGTTAACCAAAAGCTAGACGTTAAAAAGGAGGCTGTGGCAGTTTTGTAAATATCAGACTTCATTAATTCAATTTTAACGTCAGTTGTTTTAAGGACTGACGTTAAAAGTGAACCTTTTAACGCCAGTTCTTCATTGAACTGACGTTAAAGTGCGTCACTTCACTTTTAACTTCTGTTCTTTCATCAACAGACGTTAAAGGTTATTTTAATAATTTTTTTTAATCTATTATATGTACCCTTCCGCATTGCCTTCCTCAAAGTTTCAGTTTCACAATTGCTTTGATGTTTTATGTTTTTGTTTTGAAAACTAAAATATATGTGCGAAGTATAAGTTGAATCAATAACCCAAACCGGATCTCATTCATCGAAAGGGTTTAAAATCCTTTAAAATCCTATAAAAAGTTACATTGATAGGGTTTAAAATCCTATAAAAAGTTACATTGAAAGGGTTTAAAATCCTAAACATTTTGTTGAGGCTTCGTTCCCTTCATGGATGAGCAAGAGATGAGAGTCGAGCGACCGAGTTTTCCAGAACGGCTGAGCAAGGGTGCACCCGATCTGTTTCAGCAATGGTCTTGGACCAGTCATTTGGTTCCAAAGCTGATGTTCTGGTACTGTAGCTACCTGCCGATTCTCCAGAAAGATGATAAGGTGAGCAACTCACACTATGTGATTTACACAACCTTATCACCCATGTTATGTGATTTACACAACCTCAGAAGTTGTTTGACCATTAAGACAAAGACCTTTGAGTCTAGGAATAGGAAGAAAGAGTGATGAAGTTAATCTCCACGGCAGAGCCATATTGTGAAGCAGAAAATTAAAAGGATGGAAGGAAGCTATTTATAGGAGCAGGGGATGAAGTTACTAAGCTATTCTGATTTTCTTGAAAACTTACCTATAAACTTAATGCTCATTAAGAGGATTAAGTTACAAGGTGCATGGGTAAGTAGCACAGTAGTCAAATGAATGAATTCTTGCAGAAACTTATACACCTTTAACGTCAGTTGTTTAATACAACTGACGTTAAAGGTGTTTTTAAAATAAAAAATATATATTTTTAACCTCAGTTTTTTATACAACTGACGTTAAAAGTGTGGTTTTTTACTTCAGTATAATAAATAGCTGACATAAATAATCCTATAAATTATAAACGTGCAGAATGAATATTGGAAATAATGTAATATATGGGAACTTGGCAGTCATAAATTAAGTTGACGTTAAAAATGAGGTGGTGGCAATTGATTGGCAGTCATATTTATTTTTAACGTCAGTTTTTTATACAACTGACGTTAAAAGTGTGGTTTTTTACTTGATATAATAAATAGGCGCGTAAATAATCCTATAAATTATAAACGTGCAGAATGAATATTGGAAATAATGTAATATACGGGAACTTGGCAGTCATAAATTATGTTGACGTTAAAAATGAGGTGGTGACAATTTGTAAATATTAAATCACTATTTGCGTCAGTTGTGTAAAGAACTTGTGTAAATATTAAACAAGTTTATTTTTAATCTACATTAATAAGCTTGAATTAGTAAACATATTCTTGTGAAAATTAAAATAAATAAACACTTAACATAAAAGTGTTATATGTATAATCAAATCGTATCTCATTGAAGCGATTCATAAGTTACAATTACATGATTAAAAGATAAAAAAATTCTGCAACATAGCACTAAAATATTAAAAAGTTTCCGCTTCAACATCAACTTCTTCTCAGTTCTGTCCTCAGAAACTCCAATGGATGCATCGATCCCCTCCCTGCTCATTTGAAGTCCTTGATGCTCCATCTGTGCTTTATCCACAGTCGATTGGGGAGGAGATGGAATAAAGTGAGGGAGTCATATTATGTGATTTACACAACCTCAGAAGTTTTTTGACCATTAAGACAGAGACCTTTAAGTATAGGTATAGGAAGAAATAACAAAAGCCTCAAATGTGATAGAACCATATTGTGAAGGAATAGAAAACGCACGAAATATAGAGGAAAAAAAGAGGGTGTATTTACATACTGATACAGAAGAATGACACTTTATATAGAGAATAGTCTCTCTCTGATTTTCTTGAAAACTTATCTATAAACTTAATGCACATTAAGAGGATTAAGTTTCAAGGTGCATGGGTTAGCATAGTAGTCAAAGGAATGGATTTTTTTGCAGATATACACTTTTTACGTTAGTTGTCTTCAACAACTGACGTTAAAAGTGCTTTTAAAATAAAAAATATTTATTTTTAACGTCAGTTTTTTATACAATTGACGTTAAAAGTTTTACTTTTACTTCAATTAAATAAATAGTCAAAGGAATGTATGTTTTTGGATAAAGGTATACACTTTTAACGTCAGTTGCTTAAGACAACTGACGTTAAATATACGACCTTTAACGTTAGTCTTTACAAACAATTGATGTCAAATGTTGTTTTATTTTGGTTTACACCCGCGCGCCTTCTGCACTTCGCTCTGTACGTCTCTTTTCTCTTTTCATCACGCTCAACCCTCACTCTCAACCCTCACTCTCACTCTCACTCTCACTCTGCCCTAATCGCGAGCTCATCTCCACCGCAACCACCGCGAGGGCTTCTTCGCCACCACCGTGAGGTACACTATTAACCCTAACTCTCTCTTTCCATTCATTCTTTGCAATAACTTTACATCTCTCTTTCCCCTTCCCGTGCACTAACTCTCCTTGTCCCTCTGCTCTCAGTAACCACATCGAACGTTGGCCACCACTCGAGCTCCCCTCCCCACCACCACGCGAGCAACTATTTCCGGTGAGTCTTTAGGGCACATTTTTTTATTTTTGGTTTTGAGTGTATGTTGAAATTGTAGTCTCAGTAATTGAAACTTGAAACCGTGAGTTTGAGTTGTTTGGAATGTACGTCTCTATTTTTGGTTTTGAGTGCATGTTGCTCTGCTGGTTGATCTGTCACGACCATAATGCTCATCACGGCTAGGCCGTGATCAGTTCTGCCTGTGATGGTCTGGTTCAGTTGGCACATTACGGCCGTGATGGACATCACTTTGCCGGTAGTGACCAGTGCTTGGCAATCTTCAAAAACTATGGTTACTCTTCAAATATGAAGAGGCTTGTCTCTAGTGATCTTAAATTGGTTGGCTTAAAGTCTCATGATTGTCACATCTTGATGCAACAACTTCTGCCCGTTGATATTCGTGGTATTGCTCCAAAAAATGTGAGACATGTCATTACTCGGTTGTGCTCATTCTTCAATTCTATATGTAGCAAAGTCGTTGACCCCCGTATGTTGGATGACTTGGAAGTTGAGGCTGCTACAATCTTGTGCCAATTGGAGATGTATTTTCCTCCTTCCTTTTTCGACATAATGGTTCACTTAATTATTCATTTGGTGAGGGAGATTAGATTATGTGGGCCGGTTTTTCTGAGATGGATGTACCCAGTTGAGCGCTACATGAAGATCTTGAAAGGGTACGTGAAGAATCCTCATCGTCCGGAAGCATCTATTGTTCAAAGGTATGTTGCAGAAGAAGCTATTGAGTTTTGTTCGGACTACCTTCATAACACGGATCCTGTAGGGGTTCCTAAGCCTCGGTATGATGAGATCAGATGTCAAGGTAAGGGTACACATGGCTTAAGAATTAATAGGAAGGATCGTGAGGAAGTGCTTCAAGCACATTTGTATGTATTGAACAACATCGAATGTGTTCAGCCTTTCTTATTTGAACATAAAATAAAAGTCAATCAAGAAAACCCTCGAATGAGCGAAAGGTGGTTGTTGAACAAGCATAACAAGACTTTCTTACCATGGTTCAAGGAAGAAATGCTTAAGGATGGTAGTACTGCTTCTGATGACGTAAGATGGCTAGCACGTGGGCCTAGCTTCAACGTCATATGTTGGAGCGGATACAACATAAATAACTTTTCCTTTTATACAAAGGAACAAGACAACAAGAGTACCATGCAAAATAGTGGGGTTATGATCGTGGCCGAATCAATGCAGTTCTCTAGTGCAAAGGACACAAAACCCGTTAAAGCACCGAGACCTTACTTTGGATATATTGAAGATATTTGGGTGCTCGATTACACTAAGCTTACGGTGCCGGCATTTAAATGTAAGTGGGTTGATAGTAACGGTGGTGTACAGATGAATTGGGGTTCACATTGGTAGACCTCAACAAGTTAGGTCATACAAATGAGCCTTTCATAATGGCTTCCCAAGCAAAACAAGTGTTCTACATCACTGATCCTTCTAACAAAAGGTTGTCCGTGGTTCTCCAAGGAAAAAGCATTTATAATGGTAGTGATGAAAATGAAGATTCAAATATTGATATTCCTAAGACTCCTTTTTCAACAAACATGCCTACTATAATCGAGGAGACACAGGTGGATGATGTACATGCCACTCGTGATGATCATAACGAAGGGATATTAATATAGGTAGTTTAAACTTAGTATACATTTATTTTTATTTATATTTCTGTATTTATTTTGAGTTATAACCTATGTTAATAAATATATATTGTTTCTGAACAAGCATACATATGGATCATTGTTCCATTTTTCCTTTGCAATTCTGTAATGTGTGTGATATTACGTATTCTTGGGATATTTCTTGAATGCGAGGGATAGGCGAGGGGAGTGATATTTTAAAACTGAATTAAAAAAAAATACTATTAACGTCAGTTGTATGATACAGCTGACGTTAATAGTATTTTATAAAATATACAGTACACTATTAATGTCAGTTGTTTATTACAACTGACGTTAAAATTAAGATCTTTAACATCAGTTCTTTATAACAACTGACATTAGTTTTAACAAAATTAACGTCCGTTCTTAAAGAACTGACGTTATTTTTTAAAAAATTAACGTCAGTTGTGTTAAAGAATTGACGTTAATTTTGACAAAATTAACGTCAGTTGTGTTAAAGAACCGACATTAATAGTTTTATATTTAACGTCAGTTCTCAACTGACCTTAAAATTTTAACTTTTAACGTCAGTCAGTATTCTGACCGAAAAAATCAATTTTAATTGACGTAAAAAGCACTTATTGCACTAGTGCATGTTTGTTCACAGCCGTGTGAGTGGAACACACGAGGTCAGAGTATCCTATTATGGATACCGGATATTGCTAGATTCAATGACTTAAAGATTTTGATATATGACAAATACAACTTAATGTGTATGCAAGTGTTTAGTGTCAAATTGTAAAGACAGGTATCAAGCAATATTCAACAAGTTCAGTGAGCAATCAAAGGAGAATATTCAAGGAAGAACTTGGAGGAATCAAAGAGCAAAGAGGAAAATCAAGGAATCATCAAGACAAGAGCTTAAACGAAGAAATTAGTGTTAAGTCTTAGATGATTTGTAAGAGATGAAATCTCTTATTCACAAATAGCTCAATTAAGAAAGATGCATGAAGAAAATCATTTTTCATAACCTGTATTAAAAGGAATAAGTTTTCGTTAATGAAAATGATTTTTGGAAATAATAATAGAAGCGCTCGTCCAACACTGGAATAATATAAGCGCTCGTCCAACACTGGGAATAATAGAAGCGTTCCTCCAACAGTGGTAAAAGCTGGCGTCCAAGAAAGTGGTAGAAGCTCACATCTACTAAAATGACACAAGTACACGTCTACTAAAGTGACAGAAGTGCTCGTCCACTAGTGATACAAGGGCTCGTCTACTAAAGTAATACAAGCGCTCGTCTACTAGTTGGAGCACGTCCAATTACTTTGTGTTAGTACTCCCGTCTGTTGATGTGGCAAATGGACGCGGCTATTTTTTTTAAGATGGACGCGACTATTTTTCCAAATGGACTCGTTATTTTATGGACGCGAATTCTATAAGAACTATCAGAATATTATCTCAAGAACGAGAATCAAGAAAACAGATTCTGTTAAATCAGATCCAAATCTATTTTAATTGATCCCAATGACTATAACTTGTTTTCTATATGAAGAGGGATCAAAGGAACACTTTAAGAAGAATCATAACGAATAACAAAAGAATTATAACGATACACATATCATTCATCATATTCATCGAGCTTACTGTGAAAAGAGTGTTTCAATACTCATAAGTGCTTCAATTTGTTTTATCTGACTATTGAGAGTTAGGAATCAACTTTTGTTTTTACTTTTCGATTGTAAAGAGAGAGGGAGTCTCTCTGAGTGATTAGGGTGAGGTATCCCTAAGGAAGAACATTGAGGCTCTTCACAAGAGTTTGGTATCTTGAGGTGAATGAGTGCTCTGTGGTGTAAAGGTTTTTCAAGCTACCTGGCAAAGCTTGTGTGTTAGTGTGTGAAATCCCACAAGTGGAGTTGGGACTGGATGTAGGTCACTGTGGTGGTGACTGAACCAGGATAAATCTGGTTGTGCAGTATCTCTAAACTCAGACTCTTTAATTTGTTTATGATCAAGAACCTGTGATTTTGATGTTTAAAGTTCGAATATAATTTCTGTTCTTGATCTGTATAAACTGTATTTTGTTATTACTGAGTTATTGAACCTGAACCTATTCGTTATTAATCTTTCTTATCCTCATCACCTTCTATTCAAGATTTTTTAAAAACCCTTCATCGATTTTATAAAAGATCCTGAGAACACAAATACGCAACTCTGATTTATAAAGCTTTGTGAAAAAGTTTTAAGAGGGAAATATTTTCTTTGAAAACTCGATTCACCCCCCTCTTGAGTCGTTGAAGTCAAAACAACAGATATTGCGGGTGAGTGCCCTACGGATATTGAGTTTTGAGGTAGACTACCCTAATACTTTTCTAGTCCTTGACGCGTTGTTTTGATTATCCTATCAATGATAGAGGTACTATGTATTCTGTGCTTATTGTGTTATTTCCAATGGGGGAATAGTGACGCACACTGTGCTAAATGCACTATTCCCTACGAGAGATAAGGGAATAGGGGCGCATCGAGTTCTTAGCACTGGACCGTTTGGACTACTGACTAACGTGACAGGAATAGATATGACCACATCAGCATAAAAGCTTAGTTGCATGAGATTAAGGGTAGAGGATAATATCATGAAATTAAGGATGAATGTATTTGTGTGTGATGCGTGTCTTTTGTTGTTATTATATTGTATGCTATGTATTACATTTCCGCTTATCATGATAGAAATGTTTCTTATCTCCCTACATCTGTATTTTGTGTATGCTTATCTTATTGCATGAGAAGACTCTATGGAGGAACCAACTACTGAGGAATTAGATGGAACTCCGTATGAATCGGATGCAGGAGGATGAGCTGTGTATTCTAGCGATCGAGTCTAGTGTTTATGGCAGTGCGTCTTTTGAGATGTTTTACTTTACTTTGTTTATGACAGTTTGTATAAGTATGTACCTGCAAGGGATCCTATAGATAGGATACCTTAGACAGTGTTTTGTATTGTGAAGGTTAGACATATGTTGTGTATGTGTAATATAATTATGGTGTGGTGTTTTAATTTTCAGAAGTTTTGTCTTTTTATATTTAAGTTTTTAATATCTTCGTTTTTTGGTATACGTTTAACGTTAAGAACGCGATTAAGTTTTAATTAACGAGGCTTTTAATATAATGGCACAACGGGGCACATCGGGGTGTCTCAATAGAAAATCCCTTGAGAGGATTATTTTGTGATATGGAAATTGTATTTTCCTTTCAAGTTGACATATATGAAATACTGTGATTACTTGCTATCTTGTTTTGGTTGTGTCGAGTATGTGACTATTATGATAAACTCCTATTATGAGTACCTCACCCTTGCTATGTACATGTGGAATGCCTTGTGGTATTTGTGGACATGTGTACAGTTTTGTCTCAACAGTAGTCTGGATCACCACGAAACCCTGAGAATTGAAGATTATGATGCTAACAATGATGATGAGTGAGCTGTTGTGGGCAAGACCCCTTTTTTCTCTCGTACCACTCACAGGAGTGAGCTACGACACCTTGTTTTCGAGGTATTCGGTTGATGTGGATGACGTTAGAGAATTTCCCAACGGACATCTCTGGATTTGACCAGCTATGGAGTCATCTTTTTGGTGTATTGGTTTTGGAGTCCTTTTCTAAGTATTTATTATGGTCTGTGGAGTCCTTTTCTAAGTATTTATTATGGTCTGTTAAGGTTATTTGAAAACTTGTATGCCTCGACGAGAAAAATCTTTTAATGATTCAGTTCTGTGTTGTATGTGTTATGTTTTCATTTCTTGCTTGACATCTGTAAATATTCGTGTCATAAGAATAAAAAAAATTGGACACGCAATTTTCTAACATAATTATCTACCTAAATTATTTTCTGAAACGATCCAGCTTTTCTTTTTATTATTTATGTTTTCCGCATCGAGTTGACATGTAATGCTGAGGGGGTGTTACAATTATTAACATGATTAGGTAACTAATGTAATGGCAGCCGAGATACTAAAGGGAATGACTGTTCAACAGGCTTTGAAGGATGGAAAGTCCAAATTAGCTGACAAGTGTGTAGCTAAGATGACAGCTGATAAAGATTTATTCTCAGTTGCATTCACTAACATGATTTTAGTGTATGGTTTACCATTTCCTACATCAAAGGGTATGTGGAAATAGTCGACGCAAGGTGTACGGCTTACCATTTCCTACATCAAAGGGTAAATGGAAATAGCTGAGGCATAAGTAAGCAATGGAAACATAAGGGCATGCCAACTAAACAAGACAAACTGAAAGGACATTTAGTTGTGTGTCAAATAGAAAACATAAGTCTACTTACTGCCAACCTAATGTCTTCAGGAGGTTGGAGTGCTCGGATCAACTAGGCAAGATGAAGCTACTATCTGTAAACCCATTCTCTTTGGAAAGTTGGAGTTTCTTGGATCAGTTGAATCAGTTAATGCTAGGGCCCATTTAGACATCATGTTTAATATCTACAAAACTAGTAGTTCCAAGAGATTCAAGTTTCTGTATGCAGCGGGACCATATTAGTTGAGAAGAAGGGAAGTGAAAAGAAGTTACTATAAGTAAATGAATTATATCAGTTGAGAACACAATCAATCGATAAGATGAGAAATCGAAAAAGTGATTCGGTTGACATAATGCATCTTTCACCTTCCACTTATCGTCGTCAGCTAAAAGATGCATGGGGCATATGTTAACACCAAAAAATAAATTAGTTGATAGTTGATTGTGGTAATAACTGATTTGTTTATTCTACTGATTTTTGTAGCTGATGCTATTAATAGCTCAATGGGAAAAGTTAGATTCAACAGGCTACAATTTATCATGACTAATTAGTTAATAAGGAATTAGCTGACAGAAGACTGACTAATTAATTTAGCTGACAAACGGCTGTCTGATTAAGTCAACTGAGAGGACGAATAGCAAAGACTGCTGGTTAGTTGATATTGGGCTTCAAATGTATCAAATAGACTCTATTAGTTATAAATATATAGTTTGGATGTTAAAAAGGGTGAAAACAATAATCGAATATGAGTTGTCAAATTTAGATGAGAAGATCAGCTAAACCAAGATCGACTGAACCACAATTAGCCGAACAAAGACTGGCTGAACTAGGATGAGTTGAACGCAGTTGCTGAGATGAGATAGTGATGAACATTGTTTTGAAATTGTATTTAACCCTCATACTTACTGTTTTTAAACATCAATTGAGCTTAATTGATGGTTCTTGGGAGCATTTCATGACTTTGGGTCGAAATTAGGCCTAATTGCATTTTTCAGCATAATTGGCATCCTGACATTGTTTCTATATTTAGAGAATAAATTTGGTTGTAGAAATTATAAAATTGTGATTCTAATGCTTTAGGAAAGCTAAGAAAAATTTCTACAACTTTCATGAAGAGTTCAAGGTCCAATTATGAGGATAAAAGGGTCAAATCTGGGCTGAAAATGTGACCAGAGGTATTGTGCAGGCGTTTGGACAGAGAGAATATTTTGTTCCATAACTTGAGTTGTAGAGGTCGTATGCACCTGAGATCAACACCATTTTGACGATGACACATTAGGCTACAACTGTCATGAAGATCACTTAGCCAAATGATTTCATTTTGATAGTGTAAATTGCTTTGGAAAGTCAGACTCGGATCCTGAAGTAAATTGGGCCTAACTAACTCATTTGAGGTCCAATTGGAGAAATTTTAGTGGGCCCTCTGGGCTTATGGGACATGTTAAGGATTTTCTAAATTGTTAATTAGGTCAGTTTTATAAAGGGAAAAACCAGAGAACGCAGCAGCCACGAATTTGGAGAGCTTTCTCCTCTTCTTGATCATTTTTTAGGTTTTCATGTTCTTTCTTTGTAATTTTCATTTTCCTAGTTGTTCTTCCACATTAATGAAGGGCTAAACTCTCTTCATCAATCGTTGGGTGTAGACATTATTGAGGTTTGATTTTTAAAGCCTTGCTCTATTTGGTTTATTCATGGTTAACTTCATTTTTCATTCTCTTTGTGACACCCTCAACACCAAACATGTAAATATATATGTATAACATTCATTTATTAAAATAAAATCAAATAAAAACATAAGGTAGCGAGTACCACATGTATCAAAACGTAGCATAACATGAGACAATAAAAAACAAACATAAAACTTAAACCCAATACCCCGATGTCACATATCAGAGCTGGTAACCAAATCCGAAGACTACATCGGAAAAACTACTAACATAAAATAAAATCCTAAACTACGAGCAAGCGATCTCCTCGGAGTCACTGCTTGATAGAGGTCGGGGGGGGGGGGGGCTTGTCAACTTTGCAACAAGAATGATATGAGCCCAATAAAGAGCATGGATCAAGAAGCAATTCAAGGACTTGGTGGGTCCATGACAAGAGCTTAGAATCAAGAAGGCCCAACAAGCTCTAATTCAAATGGTGGTTCTTATAATGGAAGCAAGCCCAAGTGCAAGTCATGAAGATATGGAGCCCAATGATGAATCCGTTGACTTGTTTTGACTGTATCTCGAGCTACAGATCTCCATTTGATACATTCTTTGGTGCGTTGGAAAGCTAAGGAAATTTTCTACAAATCATATCTTAAGACTCTTGACCTGATTCGGCTTCTATCATGGTGAAAATTGGGCTGGACGTTTAATATGAATATTTACATGAGTTTATTAGTCTTCTATGTATTTTGTTAATTATGTGGGGGTTACACTTTTAATGTGGGAAGTAAGTGTGGCTGCTACATAATGGAAGGGAGAGAGAATAATAGCTCACCATTAGTGACTGAGTTAATTTGAGAGTAAAGTGAATAATTAGTTAAGTTAGGTAAATCATTAGTTAGGGGTTATGGAATATTGAGAGAGCAAGGCAAGCCAAAAGTGGGCAGCCATGTTTCCTATATGTATCATGCCCATAACACATGAAATGATAACTTGGATGTTCATTTTGGATCAAATTCCATTTTGTGAGAGAATTGTCTCTTGGGTTCTTAGTTGAGCCAAATTGTTCTTATCAAGAATCCAAGATTCTTGTGGCGAATCTCGCTTGGCTTATCAAACAACCTTGTTTGTGGCGCCAATCATCTTCTCCCTTCTTCCATTTTGTTTCTTTCTTCATCTTATTTTGGTTACAAAATTAGTTAAACATTTAACTTGTTAAAAATTCAACCAAAAGATCTTCAACAAGGCAACCTCACCATTTGGTTGTCATCACTCCTCAACAAGCTTCTCACCATCCTCTACATAAACCAAGATTCATACAAGAAACAACAAAAGATGGGAAGTAAGAAACTATACATATGAACATAATGGCAATAGGATAGTTGGCAAGATGTTCATACAACAGATAACAAAACATAACATAGCAAGTTATACCATACATCATTCACAAAGCATGTCACATAAATCAACTGTAGAATGCAATGTGACCTTACTACTCTGAATGCATGTGGATCCATCTATACCGGGAATACGATTTTGGAATTACATATCCACATTGGCCAATAACCACCAACGCCGGCAGCCCACCAAACCATGAGTGAACCCCTAGGATAGCCGATGCACCTTACTCTCGGATGCACTACCACGGGGGCGCACGATTCACCTAACTCTCGGATGAATCATCACGGATGGCCAAATCACCTTACTCTCAGGTGACCTCCCCTGTCATCGTACCTCCCCTAATAACTTCGTGCATGAATGCATGCATAACAACAAACAATCAACCGCTATTCACCACCTCCATCAACACCGTTTATTTATGGTTTAACGTCTTTGGCCAATTAACACCAAAGTTTAACGTTATCTTTAATCTTTATTTAACAAATTTGGCCAATAAGCACCAAAGTCAACTTTGACCAATAAGCATCAAAGTTTACCAACATCAACACCTTGACCAATAAGCATCAAAGTTTACCAACATCAACACCTTGACCAAGAAGCATCAAGGCAACTTTGACCAATAAGCATCAAAGTTTAACATTATCTTTAATCTTTATTTAACAACTTTGGCCAATAAGCACCAAAGTCAACTTTGACCAATAAACACCAAAGTTTACCAACATATGACAATTCATCATTACCGTCTTAATCATCATTAATTATTCTAGTTAAGGTTTATAACATTATCTGTAGGATTGGATTATCTCTCTTATTGTTACTTTAATTATTGACTTATTTCATCATAGGATAAATCTGGGTGGAACCACCCAAACTCCACTTAACGTCACATTCTGATTGGGGAGCACGGTTGTGTTAACCCGTAGCACGGGCGTGCTTGCATTGAGCACAGGCGTGCTGCCTATGTGCACGGCCGTGCTTGATGGAGCGTAGTCTTACGAATCTGGGCAAAAAATTTGGAAACCCTTGCCAAACATCCTAGGGTACTCATAGATCAATCGTATTGGCTTTATACTACACCATTGAATATAAATCTCACCCCTCTTTGCTAATCTTCATGTCTTATGAGCAATTTTAGGAATTAAATCCTTAATCATTATTTCATTGTTAACATCCCTAAAACACTCATAGATCAATGTTATGGTCTTGCTATACCATTGAACATTAGCCTTGCCTCTCTTTACTATGATTAATGTCTTATGATCATTGGGGATAATCTTTAATTATCATATTCATAACAACAACAACAACAACAACAACAACAACATTCATACCAAAACATGCCAATCATCAAGACAACAACATCATTTACAAATCAATGACTTTAATCATGTTATTAACAAACAAGGTTGGTAACATACATCAAACAAACATATAGTACACAATAGGGTCATGGGTTAACCCTCATCTTACGCTACCCCAAAGCCTACATGTTCATACTAGCCATTCTCCTCATACCTGGTATGGCGGTCTAATCTACGGTCACTTTGAGCGAATCCAAGATTGGTCCACTCAAACGGTGTAGCGACAAAGAAAAACTTGTTTTTCTTTTAGAGAATGAACATGGAGTCGCCACCAACTTTATTTAATTTCCGGAAAGTTGGAAAATACTTTAAGAAAAAGCTTCGGGTTCGGGAGTCGATTACGTCTAGGGAAGGCATGGAGACTTAACCCCACGGCACCCTAGAACATCCGTAAAAATGGTTACCCAAAATTAGTTGTGTAAATTATTAATAACTTTGAAAATATTGGTTTTACCTCGAAAATCGTTTTTTTTAAAAAAAACATCTTTAGTTGTGAATTTTTTTTTATTAAAACTAAATGAGGTTGAACATGGCACGTAAGTCCACAGGACAACCTCAAAATCTAAAGGGTTGAACATGACACTTGTCATAGGGCAACCCAAGAAATAAGTTTGTTTTAATTAAGTGATCACACTACTACAGAAAAGGGCTTCAGTAGCGGTTTTTTGGGCCTTTAGTAGCGCTTCAAAGCGCTATGTATTCACCCGCTACTGAAGGTGTGAGAGATTCAATAGCGCTTAAAAAAGCGTTACTGAAAGTAGGAATAGGTAGCGCTTCCTTGAGAAAGCGCTGTCTAAAGTTGGTAATAAGACAATCTATTACATACATTAGATAGCGCTTTCTCAAGGAAGCGCTATCTATTTGTCACTTTAGGCAGCGTTTTTTCAAGAAAGCGCTACTGAAAGTAGGAATAGGTAGCGCTTCCTTGAAAAAGCGCCGTCTAAAGTTGGTAATAAGACAATCTATTACATACTTTAGACAGCGCTTTCTCAAGGAAGCGCTATCTATTTGTCACTTTAGACAGTGTTTTTTCAAGAAAGCGTTGTCTATTTGTCACTTTAGACAGCGTTTTTTCAAGAAAGCGCTACCTATCCCCCCCTTTTTTTCATTATTCACTGTTTTTCTACATTTCCCACCTGCACAACCATCCCTCATCAATTCACAGTAACACTGCATTTAGGTACATCACACACATACACATATATAATGTACAAAGCTTACATACAATATTGGTAAGCATATATATATATATATATATATAAACCAAACCAAATATCAAATCATGCATATATAACCAATTAATTAAGTAATATACTTTAACACAATTCACAGTAACAAATCGAATGAACCCCACCAAAAAAAAAGCAAGAGCTCTCTTTTTCTATATTCTGCAGCTCTACAATACAATGTCCAAGTCCAAGATTAATGCTAAGAAGCTCTAATGCTAAGAAGCTCTGGTCTTTGTCTCCTCTCATTGTTTACAATCTCGTCATACTCAGGACTAAGACCAGGTAGACAACCAGTCCTCACCCAAACATCCTTTTCCATTCGTAGATGAAGCGCAAGGTAGGGTCCCTTGCTTTTCATTCTCTCTGCAATCTTGTTCCCAAGTTCCTGAACTGGCTTTGCAAACCTTAATGCATTGAAAGCAACCTGAAAGATAATGTGAGAACAGTCACAATCTGCTATCAATTGTTATTATATAAATAAAGTTCCGAGGGGTGAGTGTTGTTTTCTTCTTTTATTGCTTTGCTTTTCCATCTTTCAAATAAGAAAAGAGACTTGGAAATTACCTTGCATCGAAGTTTCTGGAGATCAAAAGAAAGATCCTTTGACAGCCTAGCAATACCGGGCAGTACACCAGGTCTCTATGAACTATAAAAACATGTATTTAACACAAAGTGCAGTGTAGACATGCAAAAAATATAATAAGCAAAGAAATCTAACATGGAAAATGACCAAATAATATATAGACACTTCTCATAATAAATTTTCCCTAAAATGAAAGC
This sequence comes from Sophora flavescens, assembly GCA_030762895.1. Classification (NCBI taxonomy): domain Eukaryota; kingdom Viridiplantae; phylum Streptophyta; class Magnoliopsida; order Fabales; family Fabaceae; genus Sophora; species Sophora flavescens. The sequence goes on from CM061063.1 coordinate 149,820,221, forward strand.
ACAATCAGTATTCCTATGAATAACTTTAATATGGACAACTATTAATTAATATTTATGAATCTATTTTTTATCTCCAAATAAACTTTTGTCAGAGAAAAAACCAAGAGATATAAAATATGAGAATAATATTCTTACATGGGAGTTTGGTATGTTTCCTCTTGGGTGGGAGTGTAGAGTCCCTCATCAGCATGCATGCTTTATGTTCCATGCCAAGCATATCTCGTGAAAAACGAAGCTTTTCAATGTGGAAATCAATATGCAAAGTAACATTCATTCTTAATGTGAAAGAAAGAAACGAAGAGGAAGTTTACCACAATTAAAACTAAAAGATTATCAGCATCATATAAATCTCTATGTGAGAAAGAAACCATGTTAAGGCTTAAGTATAACTTCTTTTAATATCATAGTCATAGTTCACTGAAACTAAACAATGATCATATATCCAAACCCAATGCGAAAACCATCCATGCTGAAAAGTTGAACAAAAAATGTAAAACTGTAATATAATTGATATAGTTAATATAGCAAAAAAAGTGTAAAACGAATCAGTTTTAAAGCAAACCAGCTAATATGAACACTGAGGAAATAGACTTCCCACACTGAGGAAATCCAACTCCAAGCATGGGTTAAATATTAAACGCGAAGAATGATTTATAGGAGACTTGGCTGGGCTATGTATGCCTTTACAGGAATTCTGCTTGTGCTTCAAGGAATAGAATATTTGATTTATTATTTAGTATCATATTCACTCAAGTCCTAAATACAATCAGCTGAAGATAGAAACGACATTTCAAGTATAAGAAAGAGGAAAAGATTTTACACAATAGGCATTAGTAAAACTTTTACACAATAGGCATTAAAAAAGCTTTTGCGCAGGAGCAGAGCATTTACCAATAGGCATTACAGAAACTTTTACACTCTTTGCCTAAGAAGCCCTTTTAAAAAATAACAATATCTCTTCTAACTAATCTCCTTTTCTAATTATGCATATATGAGTACTACTCTTCTTTACGCCCATTTAAAATTATGCAAATATGCTTGTTTCACCTTGCTGAAAAATATCATCCAATGATGCTTTCCACAGAATAAAGTTGATGCATGTAGGATCAATCGATGACTAAAATTGTTTTGGACTCAAAGTGGATATCTTCAAATAACTATAACTATCTTGCCTCAGTTATATGTTATAAATGACTTTGAAGAATTTATGCCTCATGTTGTCCATGGCCATTGGCCAAACTGTCATATAAGATGAATGTCAAACTGTGAAAAGGCATATTAGATGCATTTCATTGTTAGGCTCCTTTCTCTCTTACAGCCACAAGAACCATTTTGCAAAATTTACAAGTGCATCACATGTCAGATTTATTCAATAGCTACTTTTAAGTTTTAACAAGTGTTCCTTGCAAGGTTGTACTAAATTATATTAAGCCACGAGGAGGTTGAATTATCTTGAAAGAACTGGTGGTGTTAGTCATACTTAAAAGAGAACTTAATCATATGAAAGAAATCTTTTCTTGAAACAACTATGGTCATTTGTTCTTGGAATTGTTATGTGGTTCTTCTCACTATTGCATAACCCAACTCAAACTACAGGAAATCGATATTCTCTATTCAAGAGTAATAATCTTATTCACAATTTTATCATCATAGCTCAACCTCATATTAAGTTAGACCTACAATTCAAGTATGCATCTCAGATTATGCCCAAAAAAATAAGATGAAAAATAAAAGCCACATTTGGTACAACAAGCTGTCAATAACAAGATTCTACATAAACGACTCACTTTCAAATGACAACTGAGATTTAATCAATGAGCCAAAAATCATGAAATTTTTACAGTAAATATATCATGATGGTTTCTTTATAAAAAGATCAATTTTACTAAATTTGGACATCTATAGCAAAAGTTATGCAATCCGCAATGTAGACTGTCTAGAGGTAGAGTCCTGCAGAATTTGTCTCCCTTTAGGCGTAAAACTGTATCAATAGGTTACTCCAAAAATTCTGAACTTTTACCCAGATTTAGTTTAGGATGTTAGCTTTTTAAATAGTCCACGTTTATGTGATTTGGACATCTATGGTGAGAGTTATGCAGTCTGCAATGCAAACTGTTCAGCAGATCATACTGCACACCGTAGTCTTACTTCAATTTACAATTGGCATCAATCTAGAGAGAAAAAAAATTCTAAACTTTTGACTGAATATGGATTAAGATGTTACCTTTCAAATGAGTCAGGTTTCACTTAATTTGGACAAGTATAGGAAAAGTTATACAACTTACATTACAGGCTGTTACAGAACAAATTATGCAGCAAATTCCTAACTTCCACATTTTTGAAGATGCTAGTTCTCCATTCCCGTGTTTCCCTTCTTGAAAGAGGAAAACAAGCCAAAGGCAATGGCCATTTTGTGAGTTTTTGGTCTGCCTGATGGTAAAGCATCTAAGGAAGCAAAGATATATCTGTCAGCATCAAAACAATGACTATGCAGAATACATTAGAATACAACAGTACAAGGAAAGGTGACACAAGCAAGAGCAAGCAACATCAAAATTACTTGAGCAACTCTAAAAAGATCTTACCCTCGGTATTGTTTAAGTTCATGGACATAGGCATCAGTGTCATCCCATGGCAATTTGGTTCTTTTCCAGTAGCAAAAACAAGGGGGTTTCCAACAATGCTGAAAAAAAGTAAAAGGGAATTGCAATAAATTATCAGTTATTACCCAATTTTCTGTTTTCCATCCAAGCAGAAATGTACATACATCAGAGAGAGAGAATTACTTGAATGATTTAGCCAAAATTCTGGGCACAGGGCCACTAATATTGTTGTAGGACAAGTCACTGAATTGATAACCACAAAACAAGAAACCTTATTTAGGAATACAGAAAACATAAACAGAATTAGTGCACAAGATAAAAAAGAAGAGATCATGAATATTACAGAAAAGCAAGCTGTGTCATATTAGCCAGTGACTCAGGGCATCCACCAACAAGATCATTATTATTGAGCCTCCCGAAAACAGTTTTAATAACTCCTTAGTTTTTAGACAAAACAAATTGGTACATAAAATAGCTTTACCTTAACATTTCAAATCTTACTTCATGTTTGCTTACAGGCATTGGAGGCTTCTAAGATGTCCCAGAGAGGAAGGAATTTCACCACTGAAGAAGTTATTAGAGAGATCAAGAGTTTGAAGCTTTGAAAGTTTCCCTAGCTCTCAAGGGATTGGTCCAGTTATGTTGTTATTCTGTAGCAGCCTAAAAAGTAGTCCATAACACCCAACTTAGCAAATAACAACCATCCATCTTGAGAGTATTCAATTGCTGTAATTACTTACACAATCTGAAGGTTGGTTAAGTTTCCTATGCTTGGAGATAGAGTACCAGATAAACTTTGACTAGGAGTGCCCCTGCACCAAGCAAGACCAGTTTCATTTTATATAATAACTTTTAAAGCAATTTGAAGTACAATGTACTGAATGTCTAGTTCTTAATATGTAGAGGAAAAGAAAAGGGTACCCCGTTGTCAAATAATTCATGATAACCAAAGCCAAATAAAATAAATCAAATAACAACATATCGATCTCCAACGTATTTTTCCCCTCTATACCTTTTAAGATTCACTCAAACTCACTCCCACTGATTAACCATGAAGAGTAACTATTTAAAGTATAGAACAAGAAGAGCTCAAATCAAGTTTCCAGTGATAAGAAGTGGGAATTAAAGATTCAAACTCACCTCAAATCAAATTGTTAGATCTGCCAAAAACTAGAGAAAACGCACTCAGATTCGAAGGAGGAATTGGACCAATTCACGATTGGAGTTCAAATCAAAGTTTGTTGCCCTAACCTGAATCTAAGACGAATGGAAAGGGAAATGTAAGACGAAATTGAAAGATGAAATTGAAGAAATAGATTGATGAAATTACCCTAACCTGGTTCAACGTGAGAATCGAGCGAGTGTGAGAGCAGAGTCGAGAGCGAGCGAGAGAGCAGAGAGCCACAGCGCGAGAGAACGCGAGCAGAGAGCAGAGAGGAGAGAACACGAACGCAGAACGCGAGAATTGAACGGGAACGCGAGCAGGGTTTGAGAACGAGAGAAAAGAGCCGCGCGAGAGAAAGAGTGACGGTGAAAAGGGAAATATTGAGTAAAAGGGGAATAGATAGCGCTTCCTTGAAAAAGCGCTATCTATTTACTTACCTATGATAGCGTTTTCTTGAGGAAACGCTATCTATTCTCTTACTTATAATAGCGCTTCCTCAAGAAAACGCTATCTATTCTTATCAGTCAACATTCAACAGCGTTTCCTTAAAGGAGCGCTGTCTTAGAATAAGGAATAGATAGCGCTCCCTTAAGGAAGCGCTATTAAAAACATTCCGCCTATTTTTAAGTAGCGTTTTTCATTGAAGCGCTGTTGAAAGTGCGCTACTAAAACCCTTTTCTGTAGTAGTGTCATCTTCTATTTTTATGTAAAAGTAGCTTTACCTTATGAAAATAGAACAACAATGAAATATTTTACTAAATCATTCAGTAGATAGAGGTACATGAACATCATAGTAAACAGAGACGAGAACGAAACATTTTTACTAACTTATTCAGTTTCAATATCCATGGGTTTTTCTTTTGTCATAAACAGAGACACTGAAAAATAAAATGTCAAGAGAAACTTATGAATAATATCAACAAAGAGAACAAAGATTACCAAATGAGAGCAGAATAACAATGATTTTGTTTTCTCTCAGTGGTAAGATTTCTGATCAAAACCTTTACCTTTCAATCTCACTGACTCTTTTAACTCTTCCTTCTTAACCACTCTAATAATAGAGAAGAGAAAAAAACTCAGATCTCTAATCTCTCTTCTACACAAAGAAAATGTTAGATAAAAATCTCCCCTAAAGAAAATGTTAGATCCCCCCCTTTTTTATGTTTCCGTCCCTTCCTTTTATAGATGGAGGAGAGGGCTTCATGCTTCTTCTTTCCCATCGGCTTCAAGGTTGGTCTTCACGAAATCCGGGGCTTGGGTGGTTCTGAGCAGAAATAGCGTGTGTCCAGATGAGGGCGGCGCGAGCAGCGGAAATGAGGTGATTTGATGTGAAAGTTACATGTTTGAGGAGAGAAGGAGATGGGGGGTCTTGTCTGATGTGTAAGATGGGTCTTTTAGGGTTAGGAGTGGGGTTGCCAGGTTAAAATGAGGGAGGAGATGAGGAAGAAGAAGGACCACTGGGTAGAGGAGGCGCAAGGGTGGTTGGAGAGTGGGAGGAGAAAAAGAGGTCTTGTCTGATATGTAAAATAGGGTTTTTTAGGGTTAGGAAAAGTAACTTAATCTCCTTTCCTTTTTTCGTTGATTGTCCTTTTCTCCTTCTTTTCTTCGTCATTTCTTCATTATCTTCCTCTTCTTCTTTCTTTATTCTTTAGCCTCCAGCATGAAAATAGAATTGCAGTGGACGAGACCTCTTCGTCCAACAGAAACTTAGATATGAAAAAGTAGATATACACAGGACGGACCTCCTCGTCCAACAGAAGTTTAAACATGCAATGGATGGATCCTCCTCGTCCTATAGGTAATTAAACGTGCAATGGACAGAACCTGCTCGTCCAACAAAAAAGTAAACATGCAATGGACGAAACCTCTTCGTCCAACAGAAAATTAAATGCAATGGACGACACCTCCTCGTCCAACAGAAAAGTAAACATGCAATGGATGGAACCACCTCGTCCTACAAATAATTAAATGTGCAATGGACGGAACCTCCTCGTCCAACAAAAGAGTAAACATGCAATGGACGGAACCTCTTCGTCCAACAGAAAATTAAATGCAATGGACGGCACCTCCTCGTCCAACAGAAAAGTAAACATGCAATGGACGGAACCTCTTCGTCCAACAGAAAATTAAATGCAATGGACGGCACCTCCTCATCCAACAGAAAAGTAAACATGCAATGGACGGAACCTCTTCGTCCAACAGAAAATTAAATGCAATGGACGATACCTCCTCGTCCAATCAGAAAAGTAATGGATGGGACCACCCCCATCCAATAGGAAGTGCAATGTAATGGCCGGGACCACCCCGTCCAACAGCAAATGCAATGTAATGGACGGGACCTACCCGTCCAACAACAAGTGCAATGTAATGGACGGGACCACCCCGTACAACAGCAAATGCAATGTAATGGATGGGACCTCCCCGTCCAACAGTAAGTGCAATGTAATAGACGGGACCACCCCGTCCAACAGCAAATGCAATGTAATGGACGGGACCTCCCCATCTAACAACAAGTGCAATGTAATGGACGGGACCACCCCGTCCAACAGAAAATGCAATGTGATGGACGGGACCTCCCCATCTAACAACAAGTGCAATGTAATGGACGGGACCTCCCTATCCAACAACAAGTGCAATGTAATGGACGGGACCACCCCGTCCAACAACAAATGCAATGTGATGGACGGGACCTCCCCATCTAACAACAAGTGCAATGTAATGGACGGGACCTCCCCGTCCAACAGCAAGTGCAATGTAATGGACAAGACCACCCCGTCCAACAGCAAATGCAATGTGATGGACGGGACCTCCCCGTCCAACAGCAAGTGCAATGTAATGGACGGGACCACCTCATCCAACAGCAAGTGCGATGGAATTGAAGGGACCACCCCGTCCAACAGCAAATGCAATGGGATGGACGGGACCACCCCGTCCAACAGCAAGTGCGATGGACGAGACCACCCTGTCCAACAGCAAATGCAATGGACTGGACTGGACCACCCCGTCTAACAGCAAGTCCAATGCAATGGACGGGACCACCTCGTCTAACAGCAAATGCAATGGACTGGACTGGACCACTCCGTCCAACAGCAAGTTAGTTATGAGCCCCTGATCAGCCTCTGGCTCATCTAGTTTTATGACTAGTATGACCGTGGTTTTGTGCCAATTATATCTCGTTTTTGCCCAAATTAGACTTGATTGTCCTCAAGCAACATTTTGAGTCTCTAGAGTACTTTTAGATTAATTTAGCTGATTTGGAGTCAAATAAAGCACTTACTGCTATTTCTTGTTTTCAGGTTAATAAAGAGAAGCAGTTCTGGAGTTTTCGCCCCGCGAGAGGCTACTCGCCACGCGAACCTGAAGGCTGACTGTGCCAGAAATGCCATCCTCTCTGTCTCGCCTCGCGAGAAATCCAACCCTGAAGGACAGAGACCATCACGGCCTACCCGTGCTGAAGGTCACTGTTGTGACAGATTGGAATTTGAAGAGTCTCGCCTCGCGAATAATCAGCTCACCTCGCGAGAAAGCCAAACACTGAAGACTGTTCATAATATTCGCCTCGAGAAAGGCTGTTCGCCTCGCGAGCACGCGGAATCCAGAATCTCTATGTATATCTGTTTTAGGGCAGAACTAATCATCTCTTCTCACCTTCTTCTTCTCTTTAGTTTAGACGGCTGCGAATTAGGTTTAGGTTTATGTTTGTAATGGAGAACTAGTCTCCTTGATTAATCTAATGTAATCGGGTTTCGCCGCCACTTGAGGTTTTGTAATTCCTAAACTTAATACTAATCTCTTTCAATACTTGTTTTATATGTTCTGTTTGCTTAATTCAGGATTGTATAGAATTAGTATTGATTTGTTTCGGTGATTGTGTGTTCCTATACTTAATCGCGTTTGCTTAATTCGCGTGTGTTCGTTCATGTTAGCTTAGTTCATGAGTGCTTCACCCCGTTTGCTTAATTCGGGAATAGGAACATATGTCTCGTAGTGTTGATTTCTCTTGTTAATTGATGCTACAATCGAAAAGGTATTAGAATCCGCTTAGGGCATGGAATTATATGAATCAATGATAGTGGGAAACCGAGAACAATAGGTTGATCGTTTTTAGCTATTTGATAGTTATTTAGTTTGCATAGTTTTCTGTTTGTTTTCTTTATTTAGTTTCAAATCTAAACCCCCCCCCCCCCCCCAACTGATTTTCTGTTAACAACCTCCAAGAGTCCTTGTGAGATGATACTCGAGTTGTCGCTCCCTATCTACATATTTTTACAAACCGCTCGCTTTTTGACGCGTGCGCGACAACGCGTTAAAAAACGAGCGGTTTACAAAATTATGTAGTTAGGGAAAGTGCGACAACTCGAGTATCGTCTCACAAGGACTCTTGGGTTGTTACTAACACAAAATCAGTTTTGGGGGGGTTTGGATTTAAATGCAAATAAGAAAACAGAGCATAAAATAATGCAAATAAAATAACTATCAAATAGCTAAAAACGATCAACCTAGTGTTCTCGGTTTCCCACTATCATCGATTTATATAATTCCATGCCCTAATCAGATTCTAATCCTTTTTCGATTGTAGCATCAATTAACAAGCGAAATCAACACTACGAGACATATGTTCCTATTCCCGAATTAAGCAAACGGTGTGAAGCACTCATGAACTAAGCGAACATGAACGAACACACGCGAATTAAGCAAACACGATTAAGTATAGGAACACACAATCACCGAAACAAATCAATACTAATTCTGTACAATCCTGAATTAAGCAAACAGAACATATAAAACAAGTATTGAAAGAGAGTAACATTAAGTTTTGGAATTACAAAACCTCAAGTGGCGGTGAAACCAATCGCAGTAGATTAATCAAAGGAGACTAGTTCTCCATTACAAACATAAACCTAAACCTAATTCGCAGTCATCTAAACTAAAGAGAAGAAGAAGGTGAGAAGAGATGATTAGTTCTGCCCTAAAACAGATATAAATAGAGATTCTGGATTCCGCGCGCTCGCGAGGCGAGCAGCCTTTCGCGAGGCGAATATTATGAACAGTCTTCAGTGTTTGGCTTTCTCGCGAGGTGAGCTGATTATTCGCGAGGCATGACTCTTCAAATTCCAATCTGTCACAGTCGTGACCTTCAGCACGGGTAGGCCGTGATGGTCTCTGTCCTTCAGGGTTGGATTTCTCGTGAGGCGAGACATGATTCACGTGGCGAGACAAAGAGGATAGCATTTCTGGCACAGTCAGCCTTCAGGTTCGCGTGGCGAGTATCCTCTCGCGGGGTGAAAACTCCAGAACTGCTTCTCTTTATTAACCTGAAAACAAGAAATAGCAGTAAGTGCTTTATTTGACTCCAAATCAGCTAAATTAACCTAAAAATACTCTAGAGATTCAAAATGTTGCTTGAGGACAATCAAGTCTAATTTGGGCAAAAACGAGATATAATTGGCACAAAACCACGGTCATACTAGTCATAAAACTAGATGAGCCAGAGACTGATCAGCCCCCTCCTTTCTTCATTATTTTTTTCTTTTTCATCTTTCTCTCTTCACTATTATTATTAGTCTCCTTGAAACATAATATCATAAAAATTAGAATAAAATGAAGACGGACAAAAAGGGGTGTTCATAGTTTCCCCTCTTTACTTGTTGCATACTAGAAGACATGATTAGTCGTGACTTTTCATGTATTGTAGTAATGAACAAGTAAATAAAATGAACACATATTTTGTCCCAAAAAAACATGAGGAGCTCAGAAGAAAACCTTACAGTTTGAAAATAAAATTGCAGTGGACGGAACCTCCTCGTCCAATAGGAGAGTAAATATGCAGCGAGCCTTAGAGCTCGAAAATAAACATGCAATGGACGGAACCTCTTCGTCCAGCAGAAAATTAAATGTGCAACGAGTCTTAAAGCTCGAAAATAAACTTGCAATGAGCCTTAGAGCTCGAGAATAAATATGCGGTGAGCCTCAGAGCTCGAGAATAAAATTGCAGTGAGCCTTAGAGCTCGAAAATATTCAATCAGTAATCTGAAACAAATGAGAATCCCTTCCTTTTGAGGACACCGGAACCAAATGCTCCATGGAAAAACTTCCACCAACCAAACCCTCGTTCACCGGCCGCTCTGGGACGAGGCATCACTCATTCTTTTAACAACATTGGTCACCCAAGAATCTAATAACTTATGAGGTGGATGTTATGTTTGTCCTCCCAAGCTTATTTGCATCATTCTTTTGTCGTCCAGTGCATGCTACCTCTTCCATTGAATTTGAAGTATTGAGTCCTCTTGGTTTAAACCATTCATTAGTGCTACCATTAGAATTATCAAATCATACCAATAAACTTATATTTACTTTTATTGAGACATGATCATAGTGATTGAACATGAGAGTGAACACGACAGGGGAGTGTGGAAGAAAAGCCTCTTGCCTTAATACGAGAATTTAGTTTGTTAAGAGACAATAACAAAGAGAACAAAATTACAAAAGGGATCATGAAGATTTAAAAACAAAGATATGTAAAGAAAATTACAAGAATCACATAAAATTTGCCCCAGTGTTGGTCCTTTGATTTTCATTTAATTGACTCCCCTCAGCCTTTTGATGACACAGATTTTGGCTTCTGTTTCTGATTCCTCAAACACACCTTCTTCGATCATTGCTTAACAATTTTTCCCCAGTATACTCAGTTGGATAAAATTGCCCCAGTATGGTGAGTGCTTGCGGAAATGTTGGATCATATCCTCCTCCTAGGTTGCTTTTGCAGGTTTTCAGCCTAAGGTTTCTTTGCCCTAACTTTTGCCTAGGTTGCCCTTTCGGGTTTTCAACCTAGCGGGCCTTTTCTTCTCTTTTGTTTTCATTGTGTTTTGCCCTAACTTTTGCCTAGGATGCCCTTTCGGGTTTTCAACCTAGCAGGCCTTTTCATTTCTTTTGTTTTCATTGTGTTTTGCCCTAACTTTTGCCTAGGCTGCCCTTTCGGGTTTTCAACCTAGCGGGCCTTCAAGCGTAGAATTTTTTCACAGCATCAGAGTTTACTGGCCTTGGTAACTCTTCCCCATCCATGTTTTTCAGAACTAAAGCTCCTCCCGAGAATGCTTGTTTGACAATATAAGGGCCTTCATAATTCGGTGCCCATTTTCCTCGGACATCCTCCTGACTATGGAGGATTTTCTTTAAAACCAGGTCTCCCGCGCAAAATTCTCTAGGTCGAACCTTTTTATTGAAAGCTCTTGCCATTCTGCTTTGATACAATTGCCCGTGAAAGATAGCTGCCAGTCTTTTCTCTTTTATCATGTTCAACTGTTCATATCGAGTTTTCACCCACTCAGATTCTTCTAAATCTGCTTCCATCAAGACTCTTAGCGAAGGGAGTTCTAATTCGATAGGTGAGACAGCCTCCATCCCGTACACCAGAGAGAAAGGGGTTACCCCAGTGCTTGATCGTATATTAGTCCGATAAGCATGTAGAGCATATGGCAGCATTCCGTACCAGTCTTTATAGTTTACAACCATCTTGGCAACGATCTTCTTGACATTTTTGTTTGCTGCTTCAACTGCACCATTCATTTGAGGCCTATAAGGAGCCGAATTGTGGTGTTTGATTTTGAAACCATCGCAAAACTTTTGAATAACGGTACCATTAAGATTAGCAGCATTATCTGTGATTATCCTCTCTGGGATCCCCTATCTATAGACGATGTCCTTGAGGAATTTGAGAAACACCCTTTGAGTTATCCTGGCATATGAGGCAGCTTCTACCCATTTAGTGAAATAGTCTATCGCCACCAAAATGAAACGATGACCATTGGAAGCCTTGGGATTAATGGGACCAATGACATCTATTCCCCCACATCGAAAAGGTCCATGGGGATGCTAAATTGTGCAGTGGAAACGGAGGTGCATTAACCCGGTCTGCATACATCTGACATTTTTGGCATTTACGAACATGCCCCATACAATCTGACTCCATAGTAGACCAACAATAACCATTTCTCAAGATTTTTGTAGTCATCATGTGACCATTGGCATGAGTCCCACAGATTCCTTCATGAACTTCGATCATGATCAATTTAGCTTCGTGAGCATCCACACATCTGAGTAGGGTACCATCATATCCTCTTTTATACAGGACTTCCTTGCTTAAGAAAAAGGCCATAGACAGTCTTCGGATGGTCTTTCTATTTACTTCGCTCGCCTCCACCGGGTATTCCTTGTTCTGAATATATTGCTTGATATCATGATACCAAGGCTTACCATCAGGTTCTCCTTCAACATGAGCACAGTATGCCGGTTCATCTTGCACTCTAACTTGGATGGGTTGGACATTGGTATGGATATCCAGCTTGTTCATGTCAGCTAGTATGGCTAAAGAATCAGCAAACTGATTCTTGTCTCGACTTAAGTGCGAGAAAGTAATCTCGTCGAACTTTGCAATCAACTGAGTCAAGTATTTCTGATACGGAACCAACTTGGAGTCTTTGGTTTGCCATTCACCATTGACTTGGTAAATGATTAAAGCTGAATCCCCGAAGACTTTCAACTGCTTTATATCAAGTTCAAGTGCCATTTGCAATCCACCAGCACATGCCTCGTATTCTGCAATATTATTCGTACATTCAAATTTCCGTTTTACGGCCACCGGGTACTGCTTGCCATTTGGTGAGATAACCACTGCCATGCATATTGACTGCTGATCAGCCTCTGGCTCGTCTAGTTTTATAACTAGAAAGACCATGGCTTTGTGCTTATTATACCTCGTTTTCGCCCAAATTAGACTTGATTATCTTCAAGCAACATTTTGAGTCTCTAGAGTATTTTTAGGTTAATTTAGCTGATTTAGAGTCAAATAAAGCACTTACTTCTACCTCTTGTTTTCAGGTAATAAAGAGAAGCAATTCTGGAGTTTTTCGCCCCGCGAGAGGCTACTCGCCACGCGAACCTGAAAGCCTCACTGTGCCAGAAATGCCATCCTCTCTGTCTCGCCTCGCGAGAAATCCAACCCTAAAAGACAGAGACCATCACGGCCTACCCGTGCTGAAGGTCACGGCTGTGACAGATTGGAATTTGAAGTCTCGCCTCGCGGATACTAGTCTCGCCTCGCGAGAAAGCCAAACACTGAAGACCTGTTCATAATATTCGCCTCGCGAAAGGCTTCTCGCCTCGCGAGCGCGCGGAGCCCAGAATCTGTATTTATATCTGTTTTAGGGCAGAACTGATCATCTTCTCTTCTTCTTTTCTTTTCATAGTGCGGCTGCAAATTAGGTTTAGGTTTATGTTTGTAATGGAGAGCTAGTCTCCTTGATTGATCTACTGTAACCGGTTTGCACTGCCACTTGAGGTTCTGTAATTCCTGAACTCATTGCTATTCTCTTTCAATATTTGTTCTATATGTTCTGTTTGCTTAATTCAGGATTATATAGAATATGTATTGATTTGTTTCGATGATTGTATGTTCCTAAACTTAATCGCATTTGCTTAATTCGCGTGTGTTCAATTCGTGTTTGCTTAATTCACGAAGGGCTTCATCCGTTTGCTTAATTCGGAATTAGGAATATATGTCCCGTAGCATCGGTTTCACTTGTTAATCGATGCTACAATCGAAAAGGGATTAGAATCCACTTAGGGCTTGGATTTATATGAACCGATGATAGTGGGAATCCGAGAACAGTAGGTTAATCGTTTAGCTTAGTTGATAATTATTTTTTTGTATTATTCTCTTAACTGTTTTCTTTATTTAGTTTCAAATCTTAAAACCCTCCAAAATCTGACTTTTTCTGTTAACAACAACACCCAAGAGTCCTTGGGAGACGATACTCGAGTTGTCGCTCCCTAACTACATTTTTACAAACCGCTCGCTTTTTGATGCGTGCGCGACAGCGCGTCAACTGTTCCATCAAAATACATTTTCCACACATCTTCCTGTTCTTCATCTTCCTCGAGGGACATTATCTCTCCATCTGAGAACTCGGAATTGACAGGCCATCCATCCTCAAGAGGATTCTCTGCTAAATGGTCAGCAATCACACTTCCTTTGATGGACTTTTGAGTCACATATTTGATGTCAAATTCTGACAATATCACTTGCCACTTCGAAACTCTTAAGGAGATATGAGGACTTTTGAAGATATACTTCAAAGGATCCATTCGAGAGATTAGCCAAGTGGTGTGATATAACATGTACTGTCTGAGTCTTCTGGAGGTCCATACTAGTGCACAACAAGTCTTCTCGATTGCCATATAACGAGCCTCACAGGCGTTAAACTTCTTACTCAGATAGTAAATTGCCTGCTCCTTCCTGCCATATTCATCTTGTTGCCCCAGCATTGCCCCCATTGAGGTTGGTAGTATGGTGAGATAGAGTAACAATGGACGACCTTGGGTAGGTGGTACCAACACTGGGGGATTCAGTAGATATGCCTTTATCTTATCAAAGGCTTCTTGAAAGTCATTATCCCATATTCCTGGATTATTCTTCCTAAGGAGTTTGAAGATGGGATCGCATGTGGTAGTCAGATTTGCAATGAAGCGCGCAATATAGTTCAATCTTCCAAGAAAACCCCTTACTTCTCGCTCGTTATTAGGTGCTGGCATGTCACGTATTGCTTCTACCTTGTTAGGGTCCACCTTTATTCCTTCTCTATTGACAACAAAGCCAAGTAAATTCCATGCGGATGCACCGAAAGTACATTTTGCAGGGTTGAGGTGCAACTTGTACTTTCTTAGCCGCTCGAACAACTTTCTCAAAACTGCCACATCACTTTCTCCTTCCTTGGACTTAGCCACTATATCATCAACATATACCTCTACCTCCTTATCCATCATATCATGGAACAATGCTACCATAGCACGTTGGTAAGTGACCCCAGCATTCTTTAATCCAAAAGGCATCACTTTGTAACAAAAAGTTCCCCGAGGAGTGATAAAAGTTGTCTTTTCTTTATCGTCATTGTCCACGAGGATCTGATTGTACCCAGAATACCCGTCCATGAAAGAAAACCTATGACTTTTTGCCGTACTGTCTCCAAGGACATCAATATGAGGTAGGGGAAATCATCCTTTGGACTGGCTTTATTCAGGCCTCGGTAGTCCACGCACATTCTGACCCTTCCATCCTTCTTTGGTACTGGAACAATATTGGCTACCCATTCCTGGTGTCTAGCTACTTCCAGAAAGCCAGCCTCTAACTGCTTGGTCACTTCTTCCTTGATCTTCAGCGACATCTCAGGATGCATTCTCCTTAATTTTTGCTTCTTTGGAGCCAGATCTGGGTATAAGGGAATTTTATACGATGCTATCTTAGGATCTAAACCAGGCATATCATTGTAGGACCATGCAAAAACATCCAGATACTCTTTGAATAGTGCAACCATTTCTTCTCGCTCTGGGTTATCCACTATTTTCAACTCCTTCTTGTCTTCCTTGGTTCCCATATTGATCACTTCTGCAACCTCATCATTCGAGCTAATCCCTTCTTTTGACCGTTTCGCCATCTTTAAGAATTCTTCAATGTCTTCTTCTTCCTCATCCGATTCAAGGTTGTATTCATCAGCGGCCGCGAGGGAATCAATAAATGAGTTTTCAAAGTCCCTCTCCTGAGGTAGATCTTTAGTGCAAGAATTATCCCTGGAAGAAAAAGTCGGGAATAGGAGAAGTATAGGCAAGAGTCTTATTTATGACAAGAAAGCTTAATCAAAATAAATAAATGAAAGAGAGAGAAAAGAAATGATGCAATCAAAAGGAAAACACCAGACAAAGTGTTACATTCTCATTCATGTCTTAAAGAAAGTAAACATCAGTTCATAATTAGTACGATAAGATAATTACTTCATGGAAATGACATCAACAAACGGTTCAGATTGCCAATTGTTGAGAACTTCATTGCTAGCAGGGAGATAGATGACATGATTCTTGTCCAGCTCCTCTTCAAGTGTGCTGATAGTGAAGTGAGGGGAAAATGACTTTTCAGGACTGATAACTTCAGCAACTACTGGGAAAGTCTCTATCAGAAGGGGAAGATACTTTCTCTCACCATCTTCTCCTACTTTGTTCTCAAGAGTCATGAATTTCATCTTTTCTGTCAAATAGGGTTGATACCCCAATCCGTGCCTTCATTCTTTCATAGCTGCTTCAATTGGCTGAGAGATCCCTTGCATCTGAGGCCCTAAGCCTTTTCCTCTTTGATACCCGTTCTTTTCCATGATGCAGATAGCTACTTCATTCACGTTCTTCATTGGGGGCTCCCTTTTCTTGTTCTCTGACTTCAATACCTCAAAACTACGCAGCGAGTCGTCTTCCATCTGCTCTGTACTTTCTACATAAGGTATTGTGGCGGGCTTTATCAGCATAATTTCCTCTTCACCACGGACAGTAATAACGGATCCATCTTGGATATACTTCAAACACTGATGCAGAGTCGATGGAACAACCCCTTCTTCATGAATCCAAGGCCTCCCCAGAAGCATAGTGTAAGCTGGTTGGATTTCCATGACCTGAAAGAGGACAGAAAAACAACTAGGCCCTATTTCAAGGGACAAAGTTATCTCTCCTAATATTCCTCTTGCTGTCCCATCAAAGGCTCGTACAATCATTTCTTGTGGTGTCAAATCCGCCATGCTTATATTTAGCTGCTCGAGGGTGGACATTGGAACCACATTCAACGCCGAACCACCATCTACAAGCACCTTTGCAATCACAAACCCTTTACACTTTAGGGTAATGTGTAAGGCTTTGGTGCTACTGCGGGATTTCGAGGCCACTTCATCTTCCTAGAAAGTAATCATGTTGACATGCCTGATTGGGTCCACCATATTTACCATATTTTTTGGAGTGACATCAGGTTTGACATACACTTCATTCAACACCTTCAATAATGCTTTACGATGATACTCTGATGCCAAGACAAGCAGTAAAAGAGATATCCTTGCTGGAGTTTTCTTTAACTGTTCTACCACATCATATTCACTTTGCTTCATGATCTTCAAAAACTCTTCTTCTTCTTTCCCTTTTCCTTCATCCATAGTTTCCTCTTCTTTGGATTCCTTCATCATTTTTTCTTCAACAGGGGTGTAGCATCGCCCGCTCCTTGTAATGCCTCCAATTCTCACAATATTAGTAACTTGGGCCTTCGAGGTCTCTCCTACAGCTCCAGCTAGTTCAACCTTCTGATCATAATTCCATGGTACATCATGCGTATCAACATAAGTAAAAGGAGTTGGCTTCTTCACCCTTACGGTGACTCTTTCTGGGGCTGAAGGTTTGTTCATGGGTGGTACTCGGAGTACAACTTTTTCAACTACATTGACTTCCTCGGCAGCACCTCGTCTGGCTTGAATCAACCCCAAGGTGAGTAATCTCTAAACCCGGACTTTGAAATCCCAACAAGTTTCGATATCGTGCCCCACTTGCCCATGGTGATAGTCACACCTTAGATCCTTGACGTACCCCCTTTCTTCTCTTGGGATTCTTACCGGTGCAACAATGTTGTATCCCGCCTTCTTTAGTCCTTTGAAGATCTTTTGCATTGGCACTCGTAGTTCCAGTACCTTCCTGATTGGGGACCCTCTTACCTCCAAATTGTTCACTCGATTTCCATCATTATGATTAGGGATTGGATTATTAACAATATTGGGCCCGAACTCTTCTTCGAACCCTAGCTTCCCACAAGCAATCAACTTTCTCACTACCGTCTTAAAAGCTTCGCAATCCTCAATAGAATGTCCTGTGACATCCATGTGATACTTGCAAGTCTGATTTGGATTGTACCAAGCAGGAAATGGTGGTTCTAAGGGACGTGCAGGGTTTCCCGCAATCAAGTGGCGATCAAACAATTGTTGGAATAGATCCGCATTAGAGATGGACAATTTTGGGAATGGTGGCAGATTTGGACTTTGGAAACGTCCTTGGTTTGGGAAATTTGGGCGAGGCAGAGGATAGTTTAGGCGGTTTTGTGGGGGTGTAGACGGGTAATGGGTGTATGAGGGGCGGGCAAGGTTATATGGTTGAGGGGTAGGAATATTACTAATTTGGTTCTGCGGGTAAGTGTTGGTTTGTGAGGATGATTGTAATGGGTAAAGCGGGGTTTGTGTCCGGTATGGAATATGTGGGTTAGGGTTATAGGGTGCTTGGTACTGAGGATTAAAGTTCCATTGGCATTGTACATAATTCGCCTCAACTTCCTTCTTCTTTGGTTGAAATCCTTTCCAGGATGCACTTCCTTCACCATCATTCATGGGGAGCTTTCCAGCTCTTGCCAAAAATTCAATCCTTTCACTGGCGGCGATCAAGTCGGAGAAATCTTTATAGGTTGCCCCAGCCATGGTCCCTATAAAAGGTGCTCCAAGGGTTCCTAAAAAGTATGAGCACATTTCGGATAAAGTCAATGGGGGCTGAACTTGTGCAGCCAAACTCCTCCACCTTTGGGCATATTTCTTGAAGGGCTCCTCACTTCTTTTCTGTATTGTAGTCAACTGTTCACGACTCGGACTTGCATCCAGGTTGAATTTGTACTGGTCCATGAATAAGTCAGTCAATTCTGTCCATCGCGAGATCTTGGAGTGGTCTAATTGGAGGTACCATTCTAAGGCGAGGCCAGCCAAAATTTCATGGAAAAAGCTGATAAGGAATTTGTCATCCTTGGACCAAATTGCCATCTTGGTGGCGTAACTAATGAGGTGAAATCGTGGGTTTCCACTTCCATCATATTTGGAAAAATCAGGAATCTTGAAGTCCTTGGGGATCACGACATCTGTGGCGGGACAGAGTTCTTCTATCTGGATACGGTCGCAGGTACTTGGGCCTTTTATTGCTTTTATCTGTTCTTCCATTTTCTCCATCCATTCATCTCTCATCTTGTCCTTACCAGCCTGAACTCCCGCTGACTGACTGTGAGTAGATACATGTGGTTGCTCCCATGTCGGTGCGGTATAGCCCGGGACTTCATGATGGGCATTTTCAAAAGGGGGGTATCCTTCTCCAATGGGAAGTGTTATTGATGTCGTGTGGTGTGTCTGGTCGGGGCCAGATACTCCCTGAATGAGACCCGTGCTAACGTTTGAAAACAACGGTGCTGTCACCATAGAAGAAATCCGTTGCCTACCAGGTTCAATTGTGTCTATGTTCACACTAAGCATGCTGAGAGATTCCCTCATATCCTGTAGTATGGTTTTAATCTTGCTTGGGTTTCGGTCATCTCACTTACTCTTCCCCTCACTTAATCTATCTCGGAGCTTAAGTTTCTTCCTTCCTCAGATGCATTGGCAACCATCCTGGTCCGAGATCTGGTATTGTAAACTCGGGTTTGATTGGTGTTACCTTTCCTCTGTCGCGCAATGGTTCCCTTATTCTCAGAAGTATATGACTCTGTAAAATATTTGAGAATCTCATTAGTAAATCCAAAATTTTTGTGTGTGTGTATGTATGCATGTGCAAGTTAACATCCTTTGTTCGATCGTGAGGGTACTCTTAGGAAGACTGTAGTATACACCTACAGCAAGGAAACTCATCCTGCAATCAAATCTAGTGGTATGGTTCCCTCTAGCTTGAATGCAGTTGGTGTCAAGTCCAAGGGAGAATATACTCCTCGATAGACCGCACCCGTACAAGCAACGTCCTTATTTTTACATAGAAAACACATCGTTTTTAGGGTAAAAATATAGTTGATGACGTATCTAAGGGAGAATGCACTCCTCGATATATATCATCTAAAAAACGCTCGACAGACATGGATGAAAACTTCCATTTCATTATAAATAATTCGATACAAATCATGAGTCTTTGATCAAAATAAAAGAAGTACATTGATGGTTTCCATATTTCTCCGAGGTCTACAAAGTTCTATGTTAAGAGTCTCATCTTCTTTTTCCTGAACCCTCTGGTAAGTTTCCCAAAATGATTGAAGAATTCAGTCACCTTTGGTGGTAGCTGAAGGAAATGGTTCATACAAATGTGGGCGGATGCCTCTTCAAATCGCTCCACCAGCTGGGAAGTGTGTTATTGGAGCTTATCCATCATGTCCTCATATTTTCTCTTCCATGCTTCCTTTTCATTCATTACATCCTTCACCACCAATTTCCATCCCTTTACCCATTCTGCGTGACGTTGAGCTTCAACTCTTTCAGAGTCTTTTATCTTGGTTTTGAGCCAATTTTCTCTCATGTTGGCTTCTTCTAGTAGTTCGCGGTACTTGGCTGCTTCGTTCAATCCTCGATCAGAGTACACTTCTGTTTGGGCCAAGGATTCTTGCAGGGATTCAACTCTCTCTTCTAGTATATGTATTGTTTCAACGTGAACCCCTACATTTGTCTCGAGCTCTTTTTCCTTCCTTTGAAATTTGACAAGCATCTTCTCTTGACATCCTATTTTTGCCAGCAGCTCTTGAATTTCTGCTTTTTTGTCTTTTGTTGCCCTTTTTGTGTGACTCGGGGCTTCGTGGGCATCGGTGCATTCGTCCTTCAAATGCTCAATCTGTAAACTCAGCTTCTGCAATTGTCTTCGGAGCGTGATAATAGTTACTTTGGCAGCTTGGTCCTTCTCATCAAAAATCCTCATCTGAGCTTTTAAAACTTCGATTTCTTTCAACATTTGATCCTTGGTAAGAGGATTATTTTCCCTATGGAGAGGGGATGCAGGTCTTGGAGGGAAACCTCTTCTTGCTTCTCTCCATACTTCATATCTTTTCGTGTGAGCTATGATTCGCCTTCCTAATTCCTCTGGTCCTTTTATATGAACATCATTCCATGATGACCTTACTGCTATCGTTTGACTCTTGATGCTTTCACTTTCTTGGTATAGGAAGAATATCCCATCGAGCAGCTCTTCGAGGGGTTCATCCTGTGTCCACTTGAGCTGACGCATCACCAAAGATGGTGAGTATGATACACAACCTCTGGAACCCATCAATGGAACATTTGAAAAACTTCCACAGCTGAATACAACTGAATCTCCATTATACCATGGACACATCCAACTAAATGACCGTGGGTCGATCTGATCAAACTCTTGTTTCCATTCATATAGCTTACGTGGCTTTAGTTGCATGCGATTGAATCCTTTTAGCGGGTCATATGTTCTATCAATTTTATCATGAGCGTACAAGTGAGTCATGATCCAAACATACAATATTGATGCACAACATCGTAGTTTCCCTTGTTGATTCTGATGACAAACCTGTAGGGAGAGGAAAGTTTCAGCTAAGATGGCAGGGACCGGGTTCACACTATATTCTTCGACCCTATAGAAAACATCCATGGCTGACTAATCAATCAGATCTGGTACAAAAGGAAAGAGCACCAACCCATATATCATGAGGGCTAGTACTTTGTTGAAAGTAACCCATCGTTGTTGCTAGCCCTGCTTATTGAGATACACTTCCAAAAATCGCCTCTTCAACCCTTTGGTGGTTCCCTTTTCTACTTTCTCTATCTGTTCCGGTTGAAGCTCCAATAGACTTGCTATCTTCCAATCTATTACATATTGGCCATAATACATGTAGAAGCGGGTCTTCTTTTGAATTGGCCGTCTTAGCATATAAGTATACTCTTCTATGGCTGGAGTGATGTCTAAGTTAGGCAATTCAAAACACATCAAAGTTGAATTCCAATATTGGGCCAATGCACTCAAAGTGGGAGCTTCCACTGGAACACGCAATAGGTCCAATATTCTACCATACTTGCTGACAAAGTCTGAGTGTGCTTTTTCTGACATTTGCTGGCTGAGTTCACATAATCTCTTCACATCATTGAGTGTCACATCGATCTTGATACTTTTCTTGGAACAGCTCGCATTGCTAGTACTCTTCCCTGAACCAAACTTTTCCATTTTCTTGCTATAAGGTGAGTACCAAAATCTTCCAAGAAAGAGACACAGGTGGAAAAAAAATGAGTATAGTGAAGCAAATATATTTTGCATCATTCATGTTGTATGGGACCTAATGGGGTTGAAAACCCTGATGGGTATGCATCACCTTCATTATGACATAGCGCCTATTAGATGTGCAATAATATTCGAATATGTCATTCAGGTTTGAGGCAGTAATGTGGCGCCCCTTGTTTTGTGAATATTGACAATGAACATGCATGACAATTTATGCTTATGATGATAGAGAGAGGAAAGAAAAGTACGCCCCCTTTTGTCCTAAGCCAGGTAAAACCTAAGGATGGGCACACCCTAAGGTTAGGACTCTAAACAGGTCGGCCACTAGGTCTGCTCTATTAGTGAAATAGGGATGGGTCTAGAACTCTAAAAGTCATGGTCCCTAGATTGCCCTCATAAGGATATGATTCATGAATCTAGCCACAAGTAGGGATAAACCCTCTCAATATGACTATTCCATGATCTCATGTACAATCTGAGTGGTGAACCGACAAGTATCAGGGAGGTACAAGGCCTCTTCAATGACAACGTCGGAGCACCACCTAATCCTTGGGTTTTTGAGCAAGCTCGGGTATAGAGCTAAGTGTGTGCAATATGTGATAGTGATGTGTGTGAAGGGGGCATACAAACTTGTAACACTTAAAAGTAAAAATAAAAAGAGAAGACAAGAAAAACCTGCAAAACAAAAACATAGGTATATATAAAAATGGTTATAAGTCCTCTACCCTATTGTTAAAACATGGAGGAAAAAAAAGAGAGAGGAGGAAACAAAAACATTGTTAGTGAAACATATATAACAATAACGTGAGTCAAAATGTATGTACAACTAATTCTTATCATTTAAATAAGAGGAAAAACCCAACCAAAAGGACAATCCAAACAAACATCACTAAAATGAAAAACATTTTTTAGTTTTGTCATTTAATTATTGTAAGTAAAAAAACAACAAGATATAGCCATAAAAGGTAAAACAAACAAGCTACAGGTTACTAAAAATTTGCAAAACCAATTTTTACGGGCTTGACTCTCTTAAAAGAAATCCCCAGTGGAGTCGCTATCTGTAGCGACCAAAGAAAAACTTGTTTTTCTTTTAGAGAATGAACATGGAGTCGCCACCAACTTTATTTAATTTCGGGAAAGATTTTATCTGAAGCTGACTTATCTGATATAATTTTGATTGTGCAATTTTTTCCAGACTTTGCTGCCTCGGTTTTTACCAAATCATATAATTATGTAGTTGCATATTTTTAGGATTAAGAGAATATCATAAAATCACATAATTATGTAGGTTCAGATTTTTAGGAAATCATGTACATATTTTAGGAAATTAAATATTTGGCTATATTAGGCATAGACAAATAGGAGGATTTGTTGCAGTAATTATAGAAATATCTTGACCTTATATCCTGTATATATTGCATGTTTGTCTTTGCTATTGGAATAAACACAAAAAACACAGCAGCCATATCAATGGAACAACAGTCCTGCAGCCCAACTGTTTGCTCCAAAGAATCGCCTCGGCTTGAGCCGCCTCCTCCTGACGAGCTGCCTTCTATGGAAGAAGATATGGACATTTGTAATACCCCTCCACATGTCTCTGTTGTGACTGATTGTTTTACCTCAATTATGATGGTGTAGAAAAGGGGCCTGCTAAATTGTGTGATATAAAGGTCCTTGTTGATGAAGGGTTACTAATGTCGGATCACTTTATCAAGCACTCAGATAGTGACACGTGGTTAACAGTTGAAAATGCAGCATCACCGTTGGCAGCGTAAAGTTTTCCATCCATCGTGTCAGAGACCATAACTCAACTGGTAAATCCTCCAGAAGCTCCCAGTAATCTTTTGGAAGATACTAGAGATATTCTTCAATCTGGTCCTGAGATTTATCATGAAATGACAGCCCCTTCACTGCGGCCATTGGTATGCCCTGACAACAGTGTAGTAGCACCTGAACTTTTGGAGGACTTCCACATTGACGAAAGGGTTGCAAATCTTATGGAGGGTTATGATGTCATTCCAGGGAAGGAGCTTGAGGCAGTAAAAGGTATTTTGTCCTGTTAATGATATTCTTGTGAATTTCTTAAAACGTTAAAAAAATAATCTGAGAATTTATTGCCAATCTTAGGATTTTCAGAGATAATTACAAAACTACCATCTTATCCTATTTTCAAAGATTTGTACACAAGAAAATTGTGAAACCAGACTTCACAGCAAACTGAAAACAAAGCAAACAAACCTTCAATTTCTTCTCCCTCTCGTTTCTAAGCTATCTTATATTTGCTACCTTGGTTATTTATTATTTGTCATGCAGAAGCTTTGCAAATGAATTTTGAATATCCAAAATGGGAGGGGATTGACTACGAAGGTATATAATTGCTTGCTTTCTTGTCCATTATTTTGTTTAAATTTGTTAAATCTAATAACTCATGGTTGGTTTGTTTTGTGTTTCATATTTCTTCCTAGGGTACCGTTTATGAGAAGTTCGAACTTTTTCTTTGGATTTGAAGTGTTATATTTGATGCTATATTCAAGTTGTTGGTATTTTAATGAATTTGTTTTGGTTTTTGGTACCTGACATTATTGAGGTTTTTTATTATTGGAGTTCTCTGCCACTAGTGTTTTGGTTTGGTTTGCGAAGAGTAGTTTCTTGTTGTAGTTTCTGATGTTTTCCTGATTGCATATTGACATGTGGGTTCTTTTCTTAAAGTTGTTAACACATGACTGAGAGCAGATAATTAATCAGATAAACCCGGTGACCTTTTTTTATTAGACTTTTATTATAATATTAGACGCATTGACTACTATGTTCATCAATCCAACCTTGGTTATTAAAGTCTAAGAAAAAGGGACCCAAAAAAAGTATCATGATACCAGTCCCTAACATCTTTATACAAGAAATTAATAATCTGGAACGGTAATTAAAAAAGCATGTGTGCACGGTAATTTGGAACTATTGATTTAAGTGTATACATTTGGAGGATACTTGAAATCTAAATAGTTTTTGAATAGTCTACACAACGCTTTGAGGATTATTTATAAAATAAGGTAACTTAAATATTATTTTTGGTCTGGTTCCATGACCCTTTTGTCATGCTTGCTTGAATTATCTATCTTTCAACCAAACAAAAATTTTGCATATTATACCCACTCTGTCATGTATGGTGGTTTAGTATGTTATTGCATATTAATAATTGAAATAATGAGTTGGTGATAATATAAAATTTTGAATTGATTTATAATCTGGAAGCATTTAAGCAACTAAAATCATACTTTTTTTTATTAAAAACAAAAATGCAAACCATGTCAGGTTGTAAGTTTATGTCACATGGAACTTAAAATTGCAATTTCATTCATCATGTTATGCCTATGCACCAAAATTAGTTTGTACATTTTTTACTACGCTTCATCTGGTCAAGTTCAAAAGTAAATTTATGGATGTTCACTTTGAGTAATGTGCAATATGCCCCATGACAAGTTTTAGTTGTATTTGTATGTTCAGGTTTCCCTTGGCATGGTTCCTTCCCTAGGGAAGAGTTTGACTCAAGAACTGATTCAGCATCAAGAGATTATGAGTCTCAGTTAAGTATGCCCTGTGACAAGGATAATGGATTTGCCATTGGCATTCCTAGTGACTGGTTTTCTGCTCGTTGGTCATGCAAAGGTGGGGACTGGAAGAGGAATGATGATGCCCAAGACAGAAATTCTAGGAAGAAACTTGTCCTAAATGATGGTTTTCCATTAGATCCTCGCTGGCATGGCATCACAAAGATGACTTGTATTTTCCTTCTCAAAGCAGGAGGCTTGATCTCCCTTTGTGGGCTTTTTGTACTGATGAACGAGTTGATTGCAGTGCCGTGAGCAGACCAGTTCAAAGTAAGCATGCCTCCGTTAGAGGAGTGAAAGGAAATGTTCTTTCAGTGGTCAGGATAAATGCATGTGTAGTCAAGGACAAGGGATCGTTGGTCTCTGAGTCACGCCAAAAGATCTGAAGCAAGAGGTCATCGACTCAAGATTCTCAGTCAAAAGCCATTAATGATCAAGGTTCTTACCGTAGCATGGAATTCATTAATGTCCCTAAAGATCGTCTCTCAGATCGCTTCGACTTGCGCTTGTATTTTGGTGACTGGTATTATCTTGATGGTTCTGGGCGTGAAAGAGGGCCTTCATCATTTTCAAAGATACAATATTTAGTTGATGATGGGATTATAAAAAAACATAGCAGTGTGTTCAAGAAAAGTGATAAACTTTGGATTCCTGTTACCTCTGCCGCATAAACTTCTGATGTCAGTCTCAGGAGCAACCAAGAAAGCATCTCAACATCTGGTGTCTGCTCTGGACTTGCATCAAAGAAAACTGACGGTGTTTCATTCAGTGAACCTAAGACAAATTCAAGTTTGTTTAATAGCATACACCCTCAGTTTGTTGGTTTTACTCGTGGGAAGCTACACGAACTGATAATGAAATCATACAAGAGTCGGGAGTTTGCTGCAGCTATAAATGAGGTTTTAGATCCCTGGATCAATGCTAGGCAACCAAAGAAAGAAATTGATAAACAAATATATTAGAAATCAGGTAATTGGTCCTTTGAAGGTGCATTTTTTTAGATCTTTCCTTAGCCACCCCCTTTCTCCCTTTGTGTTTGTAAATATTTATCCTGTTTTTGCCTTCTGTTTTTTGGTTCATACTTCTTATATTTTTGTTTTTGGGAACTGATATATTTTCCTTTAGCCCTATGTGTTAGCCTTTCCTGTATAACTTGAGCTCATTGGCTAGTAAATTTGGTCTTCTGACTAATGTTTCTAATTGTATCGGTATCTTGCACTCATGTTGGTTGTGTACATGTGATGGGACCATTCCAGAAGATTTCATTTAAGTGGTTTCCTGATTATTTTCGTCTACTTATTTTTTAGAAGGTGACGCACATGCTGCCAAAAGAGTCCGGATGCTGGTTGATGATATTGAAGAGGACAGTGATTTGGAAGATTTTGGTGTTACTGTCGAGAAGGATGAATCCTCTTTTGGGGATCTATTGGTATTATTGATTCCGATGTGGGAAGCTGGGGCTTATTGGATGGTCGTATGTTGGCACAAGTTTTCCATTTTTTTAGATCTGATTTGAAGTCCCTTGTCTTTGCTTCCATCACTTGCAAACGTTGGCGAGCTACTGTAAGGTTTTATAAAGAAGTCTCACGACAGGTCAACGTGTCTTCCTTAGGCAATTCCTGCACTGATTCCATGTTGTGGAACATTATGGTAAGTTTTATATATATATATATATATATATATATATATATATATATATATATATATATATATATATATATATATATATATATATATATATATATAATTTCATTTCATTTTCCCGTCGTTTTCGAAAAAACGTACCAAAGTGAAAAAAAAAAATCATGGTTACATCCTCGCTGTCACTCGTTAACTTATTCTTTCGTTAAAACTCATTAAAATATTATTATTTTTACCTTAAAATTAAATCCCTTAATTTTCAAGAACATAGAGTTTTCCTTAAACTTTCTTAGCGTTTTATCCTTAATTTCCAATAAGCACTGACCGATATCAGGCTTCCAGCCAACAACACAATCAACAGACATTTCATACAGCACGGTTTATCACATGCTTTCACAATCAACAGGAAATTCATACATCGCAATTTATAGCATGCTTTCACAGCAGACACACCAATCAATAATTACACATAGTTATCGAAGCTCCTCAGGTCCCCTTACTTCAAAGTGTGGATTTTTCTTCCGAAAACGGTCTCGTAGTTCTCATGTTCCTTCACAAGCATCCAAACAACAACTACTAACACAATCCTTCACAAAACAACACATAACAAGTTAAAATTTGAAAAAAAAAAACTACAAGTCCCCGAGGGTATGGATTCGGCCCATGCTAGAAAAATAGGCTAGAGATTTCAAAATTTCACATACTCTTAGATGCATGATATTAGAGTGGTGTAGAGCTAGGGAAAATTGCCATAAGTTGAAAATGGAGCAAAATCATCTAACCTATTTTTAGGTAGGATTCGGCCAACATATGTTAAGTGGGTTAGGGATTTCAAAATTTTATATACTCTTGGATCCATGATCCTAGGGTAGTAGAGATGTATAGAAAATTGTCACACCTCAAAAATAAGCATTCTATGATTTTCTACAATTTTTTTGAAGACATACATGAAAGTTGAAGAAAATTGGTTTTGGACAATGATTTAATGGAAAGAAATTAAATAGGAAAGCTCATGATCATAGAGGAAGAGAAGTTAGCTCTTGAAGATGGAGAAGAGATGAAGAGATTGATCCAATTTGCAAGTAAAACACTTAAGAGCTTAGGTTTTTCTTTGGTTGTTCTTACGAGTTGATGAACAAATGTGTAAATGTGAAGGTGGGGTGGGGGGGACCTGCTGTGACAAGAAGAGAGTGAGGGGGGAAGTGGGCGAGTTCACCACAACCTTGTGACACTTGTCCCTCCCTAACCCGGTGTCCAATTCAGTCTCCATAGTTCCGATTCCGACTCCGTTATTCTCCCGATTTAGGTTTTTCGCAATCGATTTAATTTGAAACTTCGCCTAAATAAAATATAATATTTTATTTTAGAGCGAAAATTTTTTAAAAGGCCCATATCACTTAAAAAGTGATAAGAAGAATTATCGTTTCATTATCGGGTCAAAATTAGGTTTTCTGACTAGTAAGATCTTACTGTCAGTGGAAACGTAGGCCGGGTTTCGTTTGAATTTCCAACCAAAAATTTAACCGTAGGCTTTCGCCATGAAGTCGAGTCTAAATATGATTCTGTTTCAAACAAAAATCATTTTCTAGGTCTCGGACAAAATATAAATAGATATTTGTTTATCGATAAAGAAAACTGCAGAAATCGGGGTGTTACAACCCCCAACTACACACCTAGCTTAAACAACCCACATTCAAAATAAACAATATCTAATACACCAGTATATGGAAATTCAATCATATACAAAATTTGGAAGATGCTAAGAAATTCAAAGACACACCCAGCAGCATTTTAGGCACTCCAAGGCAATACTAGCTGGTCCAAAAATGAAGACAGCTCTGTGATACACATCACCAGATCAAGCTGAGAGAATTTATGCCTCTGATCACCCTCCTTTTAAAGTGCTTGAACTCAAAGTATATGACAAATAGCATCCAATCAGCCATTAGAGATTCTGTTGTACCTGAGAACAAAAATATAAACACTGCAAAACAATATAACAAAATAACCATAAATTCTTTAACAGTTTTATGAGAGTAATAAAGCCAAGAAGCTTCTCCTCATTTTCTTTTTCAATACAATTCAGGAAGGCTCTAGCCTTCCATTTTAAATTGTGTTAGAACCATCTATACCATCTCCCCTCCATTTGAGAGCCTTCCTTTGCAAGAGTATTTGCTATTCCATTTGCTTCCCTTCTTTATGCTAGAACTACACACTTTTAAACATAGAAATCAGGTTTTCCAGTTTATTACTATAAAATCTTGCATTCCAAGGAAAACCATCCTTATTTTTTACCCATGCTAAGGCTTTTTTTGAGTCAGATTCAATGATAATGTCCATCTGCTTCAACCATTCTAGTTCTAGAGAAATTTCAAGTGCATAGACAATGGCTAATAGCTCAGCCTTATTTGAATCTCTATTACTTACAAAGGCTGCAAATATTCCTCTAATAACTGCCTCCTCATCTTTAAGAACTCCACCAATACCTGCCCTCCTTGGTTTACCTTTTGAAGAGCCATCTACATTCCATTTAAGAATGTTTTGTGGCGGCGGGCTCCAATTAATTTTTAGTCTATTAACAGCTTTGGGTCTCCACTTCCTTACCCAATCCAACTGGTTTGCTACAGTCCAGGTCCAAAAGGACAATCTTTGCCCCACCCTTTAAGCCAAAAACCCAACCTCAATTTGATTAAATATACTAGATTTTCCCAATCAGTTTCTTCCTTCTCAAAAGCTACCCTGTTTCTTTGATTCCATATAGACCACACAACAACAAAAAACAAAGATATCCATAGATTTTTTTTGGAAACCACCATTTATGGAAGCAATCCATGCTTCAAACCACACAATCGGGTTTATGGAAATGGGCATTTGGATATGCCACCAATCAAACATAACTGTCCATATTCTCCAAGTGTAACCACAATGGAGAAAAAGATGATTTAATGTTTCCTTTTCCTTCTCCTTCTCACAAAAAGGGCATGTCACATCATTCTCATGAATTAAATTTAGTCTCCTTAATATGTTTTTGGTATTCAGCCTTTGTAAAATGACAAACCATACTAAAAGCTAGTTGAACCGTTAATTTTAGCAAACACTTGAAATTGAATCTACTAGCTTATCAACTATCTGTTTATCAGTAAGTTTATCTTCTATCCACTATAAGTTCATCCACCATCAGCTATCATCTCCACTGTCCTCTAGTTTTTACCAATTTTTTTTTTACAATTTACCAAATATAACCTAATTATAAGAGTTTTTGCTTACAACAATGCATGACTGTTGTTTTTTGTTTCCCCGTCTTTTCCCCTTACAAAAGTCTTTACTACTAATGAAAATCAGATGGGCTTGGAAAAAAGTAGAGACTAATTGTTGGAAATTTTTTTTTTGAGAGAGAACTGTTGGAAATTAAATAAGGGAAATTTGGTAAATAAAAAAACTCTCGGAATGAAGGCTTAGCTTTATGTTTCATAATTCTTGTGAATCACACACCAGAAAAATTCTCAAAAGGGATTAAATTTTGTCATTTAAAAAAATTAAAAAGTATGAATTATTTTTCAAAAAAATGATCCTTATCTAGTGTCTCCCCTGGGTAGATTGAGAGAGAGATCATTAATGGAGTTACAGGAAATTCTAATCAAATATAATTACATTTATCTAAAATTAAGAATATCTCATAGTTATTTTTACTTTTTTGTGTGAAAACTTTAAATAAGTTATCTGATGCTGACTTATCACTTGTCTCATATAATTTTGAATCTTTTGATTGTGCATTTTATTATGGACTTTGCCTTTTTTTGTTTTACCAAAACAAACTTTAAATGACATATATTCTGAAATAAAGAGTTTATTGGAAAACCTTAAAATTTTCTAATGAACCAAACCAACAATTATCCTAAAAATCTCCAAACAAAGAAAGCATTAAATCATTCTTTTGAATTTTTTTAATTTATTCTTTTGAACTTTTAATATACTGATTTATCTAATTTTATTTATCTAGTTAAAGAAGGATCTTTT
This sequence comes from Sophora flavescens, assembly GCA_030762895.1. Taxonomy (NCBI): domain Eukaryota; kingdom Viridiplantae; phylum Streptophyta; class Magnoliopsida; order Fabales; family Fabaceae; genus Sophora; species Sophora flavescens. The sequence goes on from CM061063.1 coordinate 149,851,120, forward strand.
AATTTAATTTTTTATCTTTATTTTATTTTAACCAATTAAACAAAATCCGTTAAGAATTAAATGGTTGTTAAATGCAAAGCAAGTGAAGCAATGCATATCTTGAACGTTAGTTAGAGTCCCTATTTCTAAGCGATAAGAACAAATCGTCGTCCCTCCTTACCACCATATAGATATTAAGTTTATTACTATTACAAGGCAATCCCTCATCCTATAAATTAAGTTCCGTTCCCATGAGACTACTACTCAAATAATCTAATCAATAAAGTTTTCTTCAAAAGTCACACAAGATGAAGTTATTTTCCCAAATATTTTCCTGTGGTCATTCCCGCCCCACAACTCAGGAATCTAAGGCTCCGTCATCCAAGAATGACAGCCACCGTGTTCTACTTCCTGTCACCACCAATAATCGGCCACTGAAGCGTGGCAGATGTTATTGGCGGCTGGTGCTTTCTAACATCACTGAGGATCACATGGTTGTGGCTGAGGATTATGACAACAATGTTTAAAGGATGAAATCATTCGATCCATGGGTTTGTAATGAAGATGGCTACTTCATGTGAGTTATTTTGCAACTAATGTTAGTTTTATATTTTCATAATTATATTATTATTCATTTATTTGTGCTAATCATTCAGTCTCTAATATGTTTTCAGGGGTAATAGAAGAAAGTTCATACTGATCACAACATTGCCACCATTCACTATGTTTTGAGCTTTGCTTCTTCTATATGTAGTTGCTTTAATGTTGATATTTCATAATTCATACTTCATATCGTGGATCTTGCAATTGTATATAATGGATCAATTCATTGTACATAAATGTCTTTTTGTTTGGTAATGAACTCATTGTACATGTTCAATTTTTCGTTACAATGATTTACATAATTGTTGCCAGCGTTTTTGCATGGTTCGTGATTATGATGAGTGTGATGAAGTTATAGGTCGATGGTTGATAATTTTGTGCATTTTAGGGATTGTGGAATCAATTGCACGAGTCCATATAGAAATGAATCGGCTTGATAGCTTGGTTAAATTGTGATCATTTAAATTCAATCTTAGTAAATTTAGTCTTAGTTTGATTTAAGGATGTAAAGTTTGATTTTGATGAAGTTTTTGATCTTATATTGATAAGGGTTTGAAGTTGGTGTACCTATTCACATTAGGTCTTATTTCTCTTATGTGTTGTATAAATCCTTTATGTTGCTTGGAATCATGTAATAGGAGGTGGTTGAGTTTTGTATATGTTTGGTATTGTTGTCATTTGGCTCGATGTAATGGGTCAGACTACTCATTCTACTCTCCTTATCATAATTGTTTGCTTATAAAAAAAAGTCTTAATTTAGTTCAAAATTATGATAATCTAGTTTCAATGTACTACATTTAAGAATCAGTTTAATCACAGATTAAATTTAGATACAAACTATTTTATAAAATAGATTAATAGATTAAGTGATAAGAAATCACAACTTTGAATGTAACACAAAAAAATTCACAATTTTTAATTTTACATGACTTTTTTTAACACCAAAGTTCAAAAGACTGATAAGAGTTGGTAAACATACTAACTTCTTTTCAATTCATATGATCACATCTTTGGGAAGGGGTAAAGAAGGACCTTATCTTTGACTAAGCACCTGAACGGAGATTAGTCCCATAACAGGTCTAAAGGATCTAAGCTTGTTGGGAAACACTGTGGACCCATTGGGGAGCCAAAGACCCTAATTACGATGGGTTCTGTCGCGATCGTCCCGTCCGGGAGCCGCGAAAGGAAGGTAAAAACAGAGGAGTCGCCACTAAAATTTTTTGGGAAAATCTGAGAAAACCCAATTATTTAAAGGTAAACTGGTCTAAAAAAAAGAGAAAGATGAGTCCTGGAGTCGGTTACGAGTAGGGAAGGTGTTAGCACCCCACATCGCTCGTTTAAAAAATGGTACCTCAAGTTAATTGTGCAAAAACATTTTAATAACCTTTTAAATATTTATTTTTTACCCCAAAAATTATTTGCAAGAAAGAATTATTTTTAATTTTTAATATATTAAATTTTTTTTAATTTTTATATTTTTAAATTTATTTTTTATAAAAACTAAATGAGGTTGAACATGGCACATGAGTCCACAGGGTAACCTCAAATCTAAGGGACTGAACATGGTACCGTGTCCATAGAGCATCCTTAAAAATAGAAAAGTTTAATTATTTTGATTAATTATTTTAACGTAAAAGAGACACAAAAAAAGAAAAATTTAGTTTTGGCTTGACAAGATGATTTATCTTGCTCCTACGTATTCTCGGGTGCGATGGGAAACTCAAAGCCACGTAGTTCTTTTGAAAATATTTGATTGGTTGGTTTATTGATTTTAATTTTTGAATGGAAATTTGATTTCTTGTAAATGATTTGAAAGTGGATTTATTTTGAAATTAATCCACTTATGCACAGGGCTCAAGATAGCGGTGCTATACGATAAACCCTTACAATTCATACGCCACTTGAGGATGAAAATTCATACATCAACGTCGTAGATTGTTGCGTGAATTCAAAATATTTTATTTTAAAAATTTAATAAAATTTGTTAAAAAGAGTAAATTGAAAAAATTTATTATTTTATGCAAAAAGGAATTCACTCTTGAACAAGGTTAAAGATAGCGGAGCTATACGATGAACCCTTACAATTCATACAACACTTGAGGATGAAAAATCATACATCAATATTGTAGATTGTTGCGTGAACTCAAAAGATTCTCTCCCCTTTTTTATTTTTATAACTTTTTGTTTTTTTTGTTTTGTTTTTTTTTACCCAGATGAAACACAACGTATCAGTAACTAAAAAGAAGAAGACAAGCACATCCATCAGGACATCAGGAACCTAAATATCCCCATAAGCTCGAATCCAACAAGGAAAAAAAAAAGGCTAAAAGCAAATGAAGAAAAAAGAAAAGAAAATATAAATAGATGATTTTTTTAAAAATAAAAGTAATTTCTCGTTCTTCATACATCAGAGCAGCATAGGGTAAGTTACAGTGAGAGTGACAAACCAACAAAGAGACCAACTTTGGCCCTTCACCTGCACGAACGTCGGAGAGAGCAGCGGCTGGCTGGAACAGTGGCTTCCGTCGTAGATCGTGGCTGGGTTGGAGGCAAGATGCGGTTAAGATGGTGGTCCCGGATCTGAACTTCGTGGCGGAGCTCGTGACGATAGCGACTTGCGACGGCGGCGGAGGAGAACGTCCGGCTCGTGGTGGGTCGGAGGGTCGTTCGTAGATCCGTTGTTGGCGGAGAAGGCGGAGGTCACGGCGGCAAAGTTTCCGGTCTGAGACATGGAGTCCGCGACTGAGACGGCTGAGGCGCGATGGTGAAGTGGGACTGTGTGGAGCAGGTCTCGGAATGCGTGATGGCGACTGAGCAAACAGTGGTGGAGCTCGTGGCGGAGATGGCGGAGGTCACGGCGGCGAAAGGGAGGCCTGCTTCAGCCGGACGACGGCCTCTGGTTCTCTTTCCTTTTTAAATAGTTTTCTTCTCTCTATGTATTTTTCGTTGATCTAGGGAATGTTTTGTATATATGATTCTTTTCTTTGTTCTCAACTTTCAGTTCTCCACACTATAATTTTCGCCTTATACTGATGAGAACCGGAAAAAGAATTCCCCCCTTGGTCACTGTTGAATGCCTAATTTATAGCACAAAAAAAATGAAGAAGATGACAAATCTTCTTGTTAGGTCAGCTGGTGTGGGTACAAGTAGTGGGGAGCAAATCAGCCTTTACTCCCACCACTCTGTATGGCTGGTGCAAGGGTAGGGATGGTGCCTCCCTTTTTAGTAAAAAAGTGAAAGAAAACAAGAAATGGGAAATTTATGAATAGTCGCTAGCCTTTGAGCTTCGACAACGAATAAAAACGAACACCAAGAAAACATTAAGAACTAAATGTTTTACATTTGCATTTACGACAGACGTTCCCAACATGGTTTTAACGTGAGACCTTAACAGGAAAGGTATCATGTGACGGTGTGTTATCGTTGTTCTTAAATTGGACAATGAGACGGTGTACGTGTATCGTTGTGCCTAAATGGACAATGAAACGGCGTGCATAATCATTGTGCCTAAATGGCCAATGAGACGATGTATTATTGAGAAGGTGTATTATCGTTGTGCTTAGCTAGTCAATGAGACGGTGTATCGAGCCTGATCAACTCATTTGGAGGATGTTGGGATCTCCGGAGATTAAGAATAAAGCCTGATGATAGAAGTGTCATGCATTATCTTTATAAAATTGATTGATTCGGGTATGAGACCCACTGAAATAGTACTTGTTGTTTACCTATGAGTAATGTTTAGAATGTTAATATGTCAAGGTGTTGTATGTATCATGTGTATGGTTGTTGTATGATATATCCATTTGCCGGTGTCTCACTCTTACAGTTATATCAAGTCTCTTCGGGTTTTGTTGTAGTACCTTGGTACTCCAGTACCGATGTTGCAGAGGAGTCTTTCTAAGTCACTTGAAGACCTAGTGTTAGGGGTTGGGAAAGTATTCTGATTGGGGGTCTCTCCAATGAATATTTGATATAATGACCAGCTTAGGAGTCTGAGTTGGGTTGTATATCTAAAGAGGTCGGTAAATGTAGTGTTATATACATCCATCTTTAGTTTGAACTTTTCTTTCGAAAGTGGAAACTTAGAGAAATGTTGTATGTCATGGTAACTTTGTTACGAACGTGACTTTACGTTTTAAATGTATGTATGATGGATTTTAGAGTTATCCCTATAGAAGAAAATTTTATACCCCAGTTTTCTGACTTAAGAGAAAACAAATTTTCCGAAAGCAACCAAGAAATTATCTTTTAATTTACTTCCACATGTGCTACGTAGTAATGCCCAAGGGGGGCGTTACAGAGGTCACGGCGGCGAAAGGGAGGCCTACTTCAGCCCGACGGCGGCCTATGGTTCTCTTTCCTTTTTAAATAGTTTTCTTCTCTCTATGTATTTTTCGTTGATCTGGGGAATGTTTTGTATATGTGATTCTTTTCTTTGTTCTCAACTTTCTGTTCTCCACACTATATTTTTCTCCTTATACTGATGAGCACCGGAAAAAGAATTCCCCCCTTGGTCACTGTTGAATGCCTAATTTATAGCACAAAAAAATGAAGATGACAAATCTTTAGGACAGTTGGTGTGGGTACAAGTAGTGGGGAGCAAATCAACCTTTACTCCCACCACTCTGTATGGCTGGTGCAAGGGTAGGGATGGTGCCTCCCTTTTTAGTAAAAAAGTGAAAGAACACAAGAAAGGGGAAATAAAACAAAATTGATCCATACTTGAAGGGGTAAAGTGAAAGCTAGCTCTCTTTTTTTCAATTTTTTTTTACTTTTTATTATATATATATATTTTAATTTATTCTGATGACAAATCAGGAAAGAAAAAAAATATATTTTTGTTGGGCTTGGATAATGGGCCAACAAGCCATTTGTAACAATAAAAGGAAAATGGGCTACACTAATTCTATAATGGGCCAAGAATAAAATCACTTTTTTGTTTCACTTCAAGCAGAACTTCATTAAATGCAATAGAGTCGTTCTGAGCACCCATTAATGCAATAGAGTCGTTTTGAGCATCCATTAATGCAATAGGAACATTGGCTGTACTCTAACATGTAGGATCATGACTTTATGCATTGAGATACAGCCATGTTAGAGTTGGGCAGAGAGCTTTTTGTACTTTACTGAGTACACTCCCCTTTTTGTGGAATAAAGCATGTTGGACGCATTCTTTTAGATTATCCAAGGTTTCTTGAGAGAGTAGTCTTCTTTTCTTGATAATCGTGAAACTGAGTAGGAGAGAGGACTTCAGGTCTCTTTCTGGCTTTTGAAAAACGATTTTGATAATCTTTAGAGAATTCGCGTTCATAAGATAAGTGCTCCCATCTTGAAAATAATCACGTCTATCTAGTCATTTGAGTTTTCATTCGGGCTAGTAGATGAGCTCTATATTAAGGACTCAGCAAGTCCAAAGACTAGTGGACGAGCGCTTCTGTCACTTTTAGTGGACGAGCACTTCTGTTACTCTAGTGGACGAGAGCTTCTGTTACTTTAGTGGACGAGAGTCTCTGTCACCTTTAGTGGACGAGAGCCTTTGTTACTTTAGTGGATGAGAGCCTCTGTTACTTTACTGGACGAGAGTCTCAGTTAGTATGGTGGACGAGAGTGTTACTCTAGTGGACGAGAGTCTCAGTTACTCTAGTGGACGAGAGTCTTTTGCCATGTCATTGGACGAGCCATTCTGATACCTTAGTGGACATGCTATTATGATACTTTAATGGAAGCGCTATTATGATACTTTGATGGACGCGCTATTCTGATACTTTGATGGACGCGCTATTCTGATATTTTGATGGACGCGCTCGAAGTGCCACGTCATTGGACGAATATTTCTGATACCTCACTGGAAGGCCTTTTCTGATACTTTGATTACGCGCTCCAAGTGATACTTTTAGTGGATGCGGCCTTCTGATACTTTAGTGGACGCGGCCTTTGGATACTTTTAGTGGACGCGGCCTTCTGATACTTTAGTGGACACGGCCTTCTGATACTTTTAGTGGACGCGACCTTCTGATACTTGTAGTGGACGCGGGTTTGTTTCTCTTGTGTTTTGGATGTGCGCTTCAATCACTACAGTGCTGGACGTTTGTTTAAAACACTTGTGTGTTGGACGTGAGTTTTTATCACTACACTGTTGGACGAATGATTCTCTTATTTAATCTGCACACTCAATAGATAGGTTAGAAACCAATATGAAGGTTAATTAAATCATTAACCAATGTTTAGTTCTCATCAAAACTTAGGGAAATGCACATCAGACATTTTAGACTTAACAATCTCCCCCTTTTTGATGATGACAAACATTGAGATGATTTAATGAACCTCATAAAATATCAACAAAGAAAATAGCATATATAGACATGTTGAAATTTTCTTAAGTGTGAACAGGTCATATCATATTCATTCTCTCATTCTATTTCTCCTATTCTCCCATTTTCATTTCTCCCATTCTCCCTATTCATTTCTCCCTTCCTCCCCTTTTTGTCAACATCAAAAAGGGTTATCAAGTTTTATTTATGAGATATGTTAAAGGCAAGATAACATGTTAAGAAAATCATAGTAATGCAGCAAGCATATTAGACATATTCCACTTAAATTATTGTATCATTACTCCCCCTGAACTAATGCTTAGTTGAAAGAACATGTATATAGGAGTAATAACAGATTTAGCATAGATTCGTTAACATTCATACATGACATTCAACAATGCAATGCATGTTTGGATTATCTCTAATAAATAAAAACCTTTCTTCTGCGAGGGGTTAAGTGAAAATATCAGCCCATTGATTTTCAGTTTTAACAAACTTAATATCAAAGATGCCTTTTTGAACATAATCCCTAATGAAATGATGTTTGATTTCAATATGCTTAGCCTTAGAATGCTGAATTGGATTTTTAGTTAAGCATATAGCCCTGGAATTATCACACCATATAGATATGTTATGTTCATTAATAGAGTAATCCTCAAGTTGATGTTTTACCCATAAGAGTTGAGAGCAGCAACTAGCAACAGAGATGTATTCTGCTTCAGCAGTAGACAAGGCAATGGTTGTCTGCCTCTTGCTTGACCATAAGACTAAACTTGCTCCAATGAAGTGACATCCTCCACTGGTGTTTTTTCTTTCTATTCTGTCTCCAGCAAAGTCAGCATCACAATATCCCACTAATATGTATTCTTTTGATCTTAAATACAGCAAACCAAGATTAGTAGTTCCAAGCAAATATCTAAATATTCTTTTTACCACCTTAAGATGAGATTCTCTAGGATCAGATTGGAATCTAGCACACATACAGACACTAAATTGAATGTCAGGTCTTCTTGAAGTTAAGTACAGTAGAGAGCCAATCATACCTATGTAGACAGTTTGATCTACCTTTTTACCTTCATCATCTTTGCTTAGTTTTGAATTGGGTTGCATAGGGGTTTTCATGAGCTTTGCATTTTCCATTTTGTATTTCTTGAGTATCTCCTTGGTATATTTTTGTTGATGAATGTAAATTCCATCACTTGTTTTCTTGATTTGTAATCCAAGGAAGAACTTCAATTCTCCCATCATGCTCATATCAAATTCAGCTTGCATTAGACTTGAAAATTCCTTGCACAACTTTTCATTAGTTGCTCCAAAAATAATATCATCAACATATATTAGAACTATAATAAAGTTCTCTTTAGAGCATTTTTTGAACAGAGTAGTGTCTACTTGTCCTCTAGTAAAACCATTATGCATGAGAAAAGAGCTGAGTCTATCATACCATGCTCTAGGTGCTTGTTTCAAACCATATAATGCCTTTTGAAGTTTGAAAACGTGATCTGGTTTATCAGTATCCTCAAAACCAGGGGGTTGTTTAACATACACTTCTTCTTCAATTATACCATTTAGAAAAGCACTTTTTACATCCATTTGAAATAGGGTAATTTGGTGTTGTGCAACATATGACATTAAAATGCGTATGGCTTCAATTCTAGCTATAGGTGCAAAGGTTTCAGTATAATCAATACCTTCTTATTGGTTATAGCCTTGTTCTACTAACCTTGCCTTATTTCTGATAACTTTACCATCTTCATCCAATTTGTTTCTGAAGACCCATCTTGTTCCAATAACCGACTTGTTTTTAGGCTTAGAGACAAGAGTCCAGACATCATTTCTGGTGAACTGGTAAAGTTCTTCTTGCATAGCAAGAATCCAGCTTTCATCCTCAAGAGCTTCTTCAATGCGTTTAGGCTCCAAATCTGAAATAAAGGCCACATTGCTTGATTCTCTTAATGTGGATCTGGTTCTTACTCCTTCAGAAGGATTTCCAATAATAAGATCCTTAGGATGATAAGTGTTGAACTTCCAATCCCTTTTGAGATCATCATGAAGATCTTGACTTGTCTTCTGACTCGTTTGTTCCACTTGTCTTTCAGCCTCAGGCACAGGTTCTGTTTTGGTTAGATCGGGTTGTTGACTTTCTGGCTTGTTTATATCAAGACCTGCAAGATCATCTTCTAGATCTGATAGTTCTTTATCAGTCTTTAATCCATCATTGAATTTAACATGAACGGATTCTTCAATAATACAAGTTCTTGAATTGTAAACTCTAAAAGCCTTGGACTTTTCAGAATAACCTACGAAAATACCTTTATCTACCTTAGAATCAAGCTTTCCAAGATTATCTATGGTATTCAGAATAAATCATTCACATCCAAAAGCATGAAAATAAGATATGTTGAGGATTTTTCCTTTCCACAATTCATAAGGAGTCCTTTTTAGAAAAGGCCTAATAAGTATTCTGTTTTGTACATAGCAAGCAGTGTTTACAGCTTCTACCCAGAAGTACTTAGGGAGATTATTTTCATTGAGCATAGATCAATCAATCTCTTGCAGAGATATGTTCTTTCTCTCAACCACTCCATTTTGCTGTGGAGTTCTAGGTGCAGAGAAATTGTGAGAGATTCCATTCTCCTCACAAAACTGTCTAAACTGCTCATTTTCAAATTCTCCCCCATGATCACTTCTAAGGGTAGAAATAAAGAAACCTTGCTAATTTTGTACTTTTTTGCAGAATACCGAGAAAGCCTTAAAAGACTCATCCTTGTGTGTTAGAAAGAGTACCCATGTGTATTTAGAATAGTCATCAACTATGACAAATGCATATTTTCTTCCAGCCAGGCTGGCAACACTAACTGGTCCAAACAGATCCATGTGTAACAACGGAAGAGGTCTAGAGGTTGATACTTGGTTTTTAGATTTGAAACTTGATTTTATCTGTTTACCTCTCTGACATTCATCACACAAGACATCTTTCTTAAAGCTAATATCAGGGAATCCTCTCATGAGATTATTCCTTTTTAATTCAGACATTAGTTTCATACTAGCATGTCCTAGTTTCTTATGCCATAACCATCTCTCATCCTCTTTAGACATCAGACAGGTTACACTTTGATCTGAGAGATCAGACAGTTCAATCTTATAAAGATTTTGTTGTCTTTTAGTTGAAAAGAAGGTTTTGCCACTACAGTCTTTAACTATGCATACATCCTTGGTAAAGGAAACATCAAAACCACTATCACATAATTGACTTATGCTAAGCTGGTTGTGTCTTAATCCTTTAACCAAGAGAACATTAGATATAGAGGGAAGAGGGGGTTTACCACCAATAGTACCAATTCCTATAACCTTCCCTTTCTAATTCCCACCGAAGGCAACGTGTCCTCCTTTCTTAATTTGGAGGTCTAGGAACATAGACCTTTCTCCTGTCATATGTCGCGAGCAGCCATTGTCCATGTACCAGCAGTGGTGTTTACTTTGTCTTGTTGAGGACATCTGCAACAAAAATTATTTGATATTTAGGCACCCATATTTTTCTGGGTCCTTTTCTGATAGTTCTAGGAGTCTGTAAAGACTTCCTTCTCTTATTATGGATACACTTAGACATAACATGCCCAGTTTTTCCACAGAAGTTACAAATAGGTGTTGATTTGGTTACAGTTGACTTAACAGATACTGTAGGAACTTTAGTTGATACTTTATGATGTGTTTGATGGACATATCCAATACCTTCTTTGTTAAGAGAGTGCTTCTGAATGCCAAGAAGCTTAGTCAGATTGTCTCTACCATTAACAAATTTGGCAAGATCAGAAGTGAGCTCTTCCACTTTCTGTTGAAGTTTTTCAACTTCTTCAGATGGTGATGTTTCACTTGAGATCTTAGCTTCATTAGACTTTTCAGTCTTCAGCTCACTGTTCTCTTTAGCCAGCTTCTCGCACTCTTGAGATTTCTGTTTATGCTCACTGGTGAGCTTTACATACTCTCTCTTGAGGGATTTGAAGGCTTTAGATAAGCAGTTGGATTCCTCCAACAACTCCTCATAGGCATCAAGTAATTCCTCATAGTCAGGATGTACCTCATCATCAGAGTCTGATTCAGTGTTGGCCATCAAACAGAGATTGGCTTCTTCCTCAGTTTCTTCATCAGAAGATGTTGACTCCAGATCCTCCTAAGTAGCCATCATTCCTTTCTTCTTCTTCTTGAAGAATTTCTTATAAGGGGCCTTCTTGAGTTGAGGACATTCAGCCTTGAAGTGACCGGGCTTCTTGCACTCATAGCAAACAATTGGACTTTTGTCTATTGAGGTGGATTCTTTGAAGTTCTTGTCCTTGTTGAACCTTCGGAATGGCCTATCCCTATTGAACTTCTTTTTTTGTAGGAGAAGCTTTATCTTCCTGGTCAGGAGAGACAATTCTTCATCACTCTCAGAATCCTCGAGTTTTGATAGGTCAGCATCACTAGATGACTCATCTGCCTTCAGAGCCTTGGAACCTTTTGCTAACTTTTGATCAGCTTTCAGAGCAATTGACTTGCCCTTATTTGGTGCAGCTTCATCTCCAAGTTCTTGCTCATGAACAGTGAGTGTTCCAAGAAGTTCATCCATAGTCAAGGTAGTGAGATCCTTGGCTTGGGAGATAGCAGTGACCAAAGGTCTCCACTGTTTAGGTAGACTTCTCAGAATCTTACCAACCTTCTCAGCATTGGTATAGACTTTGCCAAGAGATTTTAAACTGTTGATGATAGTTTGAAATCTTCCTATCATCTGAGCAACATATTCTCCTTCCTCCATGATGAACAGTTCATACTTTCTAACAAGTATGGCAATCTTTGACTCTTTGACCTTTGTTGTTCCTTCATGTGTGACAGCTAAGGTGTCCCATATTTTTTTTGCAGAGTCACAGGCACATACCTTCTCAAACTCCTCCGGACTGAGAGCACAAATGATGTTGTATCTGGCTTTGTGGTTCAGCTCCCATTTTGATTTTTCTGCAGCAGTCCACTGAGTTTTTGGTTTGTCAGTGTTATCATCATTCTTGGGAATGAACGGACCATCTGTGATGACATCCCAAACATCAAAGTTTGTGGATAGAATAAACCATTGAAATCTATCCTTCCTGTAGTTGTAGTTTTCTCCATTGAAGTAAGGAGGTCTGGTTAGGGAATGGTCGCGCTGTCATGCACGCACCAAAAAGAACGAGCGGTTTATAAAAATTTAGTTTAGGGCGACAACTCGGATGTCATCTCACAAGGACTCTTTAGGTTGTTGTTAACATAAAAAGTTAGATTTTGGGGGGTTGTTTGGATTGAAATAAAATAAAGAAAACAAGCAGAAAACAGAGCAATGAAAACAAAGCAGTTAAAAGGTTTATCAAATAGCTAAAAAACGATTAACCTACTGTTCTCGGTTTCCCACTATCCTTGGTTCATGTAAATTCCAAGCCCTAAGCAGATTCTAATCCCCTTTCGGTTGTAGCAACAATTAACAAACGAAATCACTACTACAGATATATGTTCCTATTCCCGAATTAAACAAACGGGGTGAAGCCCTCATGAACTAAACGAACATGAACGAACACACGCGAATTAAACAAACGCGATTAAGTATAGGAACATAACATCACCGAAATGAATCAACACAACACTATACACTCCTGAATTAAACAAACAGAAACATATAGCATAGCATTGAAAAGAGAAAAGCAAACAAAACAGGAATTACAAAACCTCAAGTGTGAATGGAAACCAATCACAGTAGTTTAACCAAGGAGACTATTTCTCCATTACAAAAGAAAAACGAGCAGCTATCTAAAATAACAGAAAAGAAAAATAAAAACTGACTAACTTCTCAGTTCTGCCTAAAACACACTTATATACAGCTTCTGGAATCCGCGGACTCTCGAGGCGAACACTGTCTCGCGAGGCGAATCTTGCAACGTTTGGTCTTCTCGCGAGGCGAAGTGCTGCTCGCGTGGCGAGGAATGGAAAAGTCATGGCTTCTGGTCTTCAGTCTCGCGAGGCGAGGAATGGATTCGCGGGGCGAAACAGAAAGGATTGCAAATTCTGGAACAGTCACGCTTCAGGTTCGCGAGGCGAATGCCTTCTCGCGGGGCGAAAAATCCCAGAATTATTTCACTTTATTAACCTGAAAACAAGAAATAGCATAAGTGCTTTATTTGACTCTAAATCAACTAAATTAACCTAAAAATACTTTACAGACTCAAAATGCTGCTTAAAGACAATCAAGTCTAATTTGGGCGAAAACAGGATATAATTAGCATAAAACCCTGGTCATACTAGCCATAAAACTAGATGAGCCAGAGGCTGATCAAAATACCCCAAACTTAAACTTTGCTTGTCCCCAGGCAAACTAAAACTCAAAAACTTGAAAATGACTCAAGACATGGCAAGCTTAAGAGATTCAATCAACTTTTCACAAATTTCAAGCAATTTAACAAAATAGTTTTCTTCAATGTTCCCCCCTTTTAAACAAAGCAATCCCCACATGCATTTACTCTAAACAATTGAGAATTTCATCATTCAAGCAATCATTAATCTAAGCAAGGGATCTAAGTTACACACAAAAGGGAGATCACCAAATTCAAACAATAGCCTTCCTCACAAGGGAAATTAGTGTTTCACTCATTCGCTCAATTTTTGTCTAGGCTACAACATTTCACTCAATTTCACTTTTAAGAGCACTTCCCATGAATTTGATTTTCATCTCAAAATGGTTCCCACATAAAATATGCATGCAACATCAAAAGGTCTTTTATGGGTTGTAATGGGGCCTGGCTAAGGGTAGGATATACAAAGGTACTGGCTGAAGTCCCTAGGAACTAAGAGAGCATGAGCTTTTTACACTTTTGAATTCCCACTCAAGTTCCTTTCTTCATTTTTCTTTATGCTTTGGGTGACTACAGCCATTTCTTCTAATACTTTTATTTTTATCATTTTCATTTTTTTTTTTCATTTTTACACTTTTCTTTTTTTTTTTTCTCTTCTTTTTTTTCTCTTCTTTTTTTCTTACAACCTTTTTATTATATTTTTTTCTTTGTCTCAATCCCAAACAACACATCATATCCTTGTAGCCACCCCAAACTTAGTTTCTTGCAACCATTCTCTTGCTAGATTCCATGCTCTCCTAATCCTAAGATCGGGTTAACATGGTTTTTAAGATTTTAAGCTCATAACATAAGGTCAACAAGAAATAACAGGCTAATTAGGCTCAATGGGGCTAACTAGGGAACATGCATTAGGGAAGGTTTAATTTTAGGCCAAGTGGTTATTTACAAAGAAAAGGCCTAAATCATTTGATGCAAACACATAAACATGCAAACCATAAAGAGATTCAAGCAAATTCGGGAAAGTGCAACTTAAAAGTGATTTCACACAGTTAAAAACATGCTGGAGGCTCAAACCCTCACCTGGACATTTTTGCAAATTGTTTGACAGAGATTCTATCCCTAGTGTGCGCTTCCCTACACCACAAACTTATCATAAATCATGCCATCATAACAAAATATCTCAAAGTTCAGTTTTCAATTTCACATGGGGATCACTTTTCAAAAAAATTTCTTTTCAACCCAGGGGGAAAACAGTCAACAAATAACATGCAATCAATCTATACAAAATTCAATCAAATCCAGCAAACTTGCCAACACAAGACTCAACACAACTCCCGAGCTTCTCAAATTATTCAGGAGTTAAAAAAAAACAAAACAAAAATAAAGCAAGCATAATTAAAAAGAGAGTAAGGTTCAGAGAAAACTCATGGAGGCGGTTCCACCAGGATCCCACTGTCTGTGGTACAGCGGCCACGGAATGCCCAAATTGCAATATGATCCTCCCGGATCACATGGCATGCAGCATAAAGATGAGAGCGGACACTTGATAATCTTGGTAACTCCGCCAAGTGCGGCGGACTTCTCACTCTCCTTCGGGTCACAGTTGACCTCTTTCTCAACTTTGTCCATAAAGTCCTCCCAGTAAAAGTGGGATTCAACCTCTTGGTCTGGCCATGGTGCAAAATCCAGAGGCTTGAACTCCATCACTAGTGGTTCCACAGGGGGAGGTGACAAACAGGTAGCTGGGGTCTCCGGTGCTGCTTTAACTTCTGCATGTTCTCCATTCACTGTGCTAACAAATCCATCATCTGCTAAACCTGCAGAAATCTCAGTACACACCACACAAGGGTTAGAGTTAGTACAGTTAGTAGATATGTTACAATAAACTAAATCAGAAAAGGTCTGAATGTCTGGAAGTGGCTTGAGATCTAAGGAGGGTGGCTGCTCAATGGATGGTGCATTTGGAGTATCCATGATGTCAAGAACTTCGGCTGAACAGGCAGCTTCACTCACACTATCACCCTGCAAAGTAGAATCAAGAAACTCAGCACAAACAGCACACGGGTTAGTGTCATGATATCGAGACATGTAGTAAAAGAAACTGAATTAGTAAAGGTCTGAATGTCTGGAATTTCAGCACACAGTTCATCCATCCCATCACTTTCAACACATGCATCTAAGACCAAAGGTTCTTCATTATCCTCAAGCTTATTGCCTTGATTGTAAGGACGGATTGCATAGCATCGAGGCAAATAAGTATCTTCTGTCAGAATGGGGCATGCCTCATATAGGTGCTCAGGAGAGCCGCACATGCCACAAAACCTTCTCTGCTGAAACAATTGCTTCAAATAAGTGAGCCTATCCATTCCATCAAAATTAGGATAACTTATGCATGGTGGCTCCTAATAAACATTAGGCATATCACCAAACAGTAATTTATCCATACCAGTACTAAGATCCATAATCAGACAAAATCAACAAAATGTTTTTTTTTTTCTTTTTTATTTATTTTCTGTCAATAACAACAAGAGTCCCCGGCAACGGCGCCAATTTTTGGTCGCGCTGTCGCGCACGCGCCAAAAAGAACGAGCGGTTTATAAAAATGTAGTTTAGGGCGACAACTCGGATGTCGTCTCACAAGGACTCTTTAGGTTGTTGTTAACAGAAAAAGTTAGATTTTGGGGGGATGTTTGGATTGAAATAAAATAAAGAAAACAAGCAGAAAACAGAGCAATGAAAACAAAGCAGTTAAAAGGTTTATCAAATAGCTAAAAAACGATTAACCTACTGTTCTCGGTTTTCCACTATCATTGGATCATGTAAATTCCAAGCCCTAAGCAGATTCTAATCCCCTTTCGGTTGTAGCAACAATTAACAAACGAAATCGCTACTACAGACATATGTTCCTAATCCCAAATTAAACAAACGGGGTGAAGCCCTCATGAACTAAACGAACATGAACGAACACACGCGAATTAAACAAACGCGATTAAGTATAGGAACATAACATCACCGTAATGAATCAACACAATACTATACACTCCTGAATTAAACAAACAGAAACATATAGCATAGCATTGAAAAGAGAAAAGCAAACAAAACGGGAATTACAAAACCTTAAGTGTGAATGGAAACCAATCACAGTAGATTAACCAAGGAGACTAGTTCTCCATTACAAAAGAAAAACAAGCAGCTATCTAAACTAAGAGAAAAGAAAAATAAAAACTAACTAACTTCTCAGTTCTGCCTAAAACACACTTATATACAGCTTCTGGAATTCGCGGACTCGCGAGGCGAACACTGTCTCGCGAGGCGAATCTTGCAACGTTTGGTCTTCTCGCGAGGTGAAGTGCTGCTTGCGTGGCGAGCAATGGAAAAGTCATGGCTTCTGGTCTTCAGTCTCGCGAGGCGAGGAATGGATTCGTGGGGTGAAACAGAAAGGATTGCAAATTCTGGAACAGTCACGCTTCAGGTTTGCGAGGCGAATGCCTTCTCGCGGGGCGAAAAATCCCAGAATTATTTCACTTTATTAACTTGAAAACAAGAAATAGCATAAGTGCTTTATTTGACTCTAAATCAACTAAATTAACCTAAAAATACTTTACAGACTCAAAATGCTTCTTAAAGACAATCAAGTCTAATTTGGGCGAAAACAGGATATAATTAGCATAAAACCCTGGTCATACTAGCCATAAAACTAGATGAGCCAGAGGCTGATCAGGGAAGCTCCTTCAGTCTGATGACTTCCACTTGAACTAGCTCCAGCCGTTATGTCTATTCTTCAGTACCTTTTACCTCTACATTGTTAGATGCTCAACCCAGAGGCTGAGCTCTGATACCAACTGAAATGGACAACTATAAACACGAGAAGGGGGGTTGAATTGTGTTTATCAGAATTTAAGCAAAGCTGAAATATTTTCGCAAACAGAAAGCTAGATTTGGACGAGTGGAAGAATACAGGATGGATGGATGACTTTTGCAAATACACTACTGATAGACGCAAGAAAAACTAAAGCAATTAAAGAGTTTATGAAAGAGAGATTAACACGGTGATTTATCCTGGTTCACTCTTCAAATCAAAGAGCTACGTCCAGTCCTTGGCAGCACCAAGATTTATCCACTATAACTGATAAGGTTACAGACTCAAGTATTATTTGCACACCTAGCCTCTTCAGGATCAAGACAAGTATTATTTGCACACCTAGCCTCTTCAGGCTCACTCTAGTTTGTTTGAGAGATTGGGTTTGTAATAAATACAACTTCTCACAAGCAGATCTTTCACTAACACTCAGAGAGTGGTTTAAATATGAAGTCTAGGAAAGTCTGCGTAACAACTTCAAATGTTTGAAGAATACAGAATGAAAGAATTAATGAGCAGAGTAATGGCATTTTTAATGCAATGTGTATTCTCTATGTCTTCATCTTCAATGACTTTTGTATTTATAGTCTTCAAGCATTTAGGATCCGTTAGAGACATTCTCTCAGATGTTGGCTTCAAGCAAAACTTCATTAAATGCAATAGAGTCGTTCTGAGCACCCATTAATGCAATAAAGTCGTTCTGAGTAGCCATTAATGAAATAGGAACATTGGTTGTACTCTAACATGTAGGATCATGGCTTTATGCATTGAGATACAGTCATGTCAGAGTTGGGAAGAGAGCTTTTTGTACTTTGCTGACTACACTCCCCTTTTTATGGAATAAATCATGTTGGACGCATTCTTTTAGATTATCCAAGGTTGCTTGAGAGAGTAGTCTTCTTTTCTTGATAATCGTGAAACTGAGTAGGAGAGAAGACTTCAAGTCTCTTTCTGGCTTTTGAAAAACGATTCTGATAATCTTTAGAGAATTCACGTTCATAAGATAAGTGCTTCCATCTTGAAAATAATCACGTCTATCTAGTCATTTGAGTTTTCATTCGGGATAGTAGATGAGCTATATATTAAGGACTTAGCAAGTCCAAAGACTAGTGGACGAGCGCTTCTGTCACTTTTAGTGGACGAGCACTTCTGTTACTCTAGTGGACGAGAGCTTCTGTTACTTTAGTGGACGAGAGTCTCTGTCACCTTTAGTGAACGAGAGCCTTTGTTACTTTAGTGGTCGAGAGCCTCTGTTACTTTACTGGACGAGAGTCTCAGTTAGTCTGGTGGACGAGAGTCTCAGTTACTCTAGTGGACAAGAGTCTCAGTTACTCTAGTGGACGAGAGTCTTTTGCCACGTCATTGGACGAGCCATTCTGATACCTTAGTGGACGCGCTATTCTGATACTTTAATGGACGCGCTATTCTGATACTTTGATGGACGTGCTCCAACTGCCACGTCATTGGACGGATAATTCTAATACCTCACTGGACGGCTTTTCTGATACTTTGATTACGCGCTCCAAGTGATACTTTTAGTGGACGCAGCCTTATGATACTTTTAGTGGACGCGGCCTTCTGATACTTTAGTGGATGCGGCCTTCTGATACTTTCAGTGGACGCGGCCTTCTGATACTTTTAGTGGACGCGGGCTTCTGATACTTTTAGTGGATGCGGTTTGTTTCTCTTGTGTTTTGGATGTGCGCTTCAATCACTACAGTGTTGGACATTTGTTTAAAACACTTGTGTGTTGGACGTGAGTTTTTATCACTACACTGTTGGACGAATGATTCTCTTATTTAATCTGCACACTCGATAGATAGGTTAGCAACCAATATGAAGGTTAATTAAATCATTAGCCAATGTTTAGTTCTCATCAAAACTTAGGGAAATGCACATCAGACATTTTAGAGACTTAACAGCAAGGTCCTTCGTAGTTCGGAGTCCATTTCCCTCGATGATCCTTTTGGACTGGTAGAATCTTTTTAAACACCAGGTAACCCCCCCCCCCCCCCCGAAACTGTCGTGGGTGTACCTTCTTCTCATAAGCTCTCATCAACCTTCTATGGTACAATTGACCGTGACACAATGCCGCTAATCTCTTCTCTTCAATGAGGTTCAATTGGTCGAGTCGATCCTGAACCCACTCAGCTTCTTCCAATTCTACTTCTCTCAGTACCCTTAATGAGGGGATCTCTACTTCAATCGAGAGCACTGCCTCCATCTCATACACCAAAGAATACGGCGTTGCCCCTGTCGAGGTGCGAATAGAGGTACGGTAGCCGTGCAAAGTAAAAGGTAGCATCTCGTGCCAATCCTTATACGTCACTACCATCTTTTGGACAATCTTCTTGATATTTTTATTAGCGGCCTCAACTGCTCCATTCATCTTTGGGCGATACGGGGAGGAATTATGATACTTTATCTTGAAGTTTTCGCACATCTCTTTCATCATCTTGTTGTTCAAGTTAGTCGCATTATCAGTGATAATCTCACTTGGCAACCCATAACGACAAATTAATTCTCTTTTTACAAATTTGATCACGACATTCCTGGTCACATTGGCATATGATGCTGCCTCAACCCACTTTGTGAAATAATCAATGGCAACAAGAATGAAGCGATGCCCATTCGAGGCTTTTGGTTCGATTGGACCGATCACATCCATTCCCCACATTGAGAATGGCCAGGGTGCCGTCATGACATTCAAGGGAGTTAGCGGTGCATGAACCTTATCAGCATATATTTGACACTTATGGAACTTCTTCGCATAATTAAAGCAATTTGCCTCCATTGTCAACCAGTATTAGCCAGCCCTCAAGATTTTTCATGCCATTGCATGCCCACTCACGTGTGTTCCAAAAGATCCTTCATGGACCTCCTCCATTATCCGTTTAGCTTCTTTTACGTCAACACATCTCAACAACACCATGTCATGATTTATTTTGTAGAGAATACCTCCATCTAAATAGAAACCCATTGCAATTCTTCTTAGAGTTCTTTTGTCATTTTCTGAAACGCCCGGAGGATATTCCTTTCTTTGGATGAAGCATTTGATGTCATGGTACCACGATTTTTGATCGGGCTCTTCCTCTATCACTTGACAATATGCAAGATGATCATGACTTTCCATTTTGATGAGTGGTAAGTTCCTCTTGTTAATTACTTTGAACATCGAGGACAAGGTAGACAGCGCGTCAGCTAATTGGTTATCTTCTCGGGGAATATGGTGAAATGTGACTTCATCAAACTGCTCAATCAAACCTTTGATGTAATCATGGTATGGAATTAACTTGGCATCTCGAGTTTCCCATTCCCCTCTTAGCTGGTGGATGACTAATGCAGAGTCCCCGTATACCTCTAGTGTACTTGCCTTTGATTCTATCGCCGCCTGGATCCCAAGCGCACAAGCTTCATATTCGGTAATATTGTTTGTACAATCAAAGCAAAGCCTTGCAGTGACAAGGAAATAATCATTTTCCAGTGAGATTAGTATTGCCCCAATTCCATGTCCCAATGTATTAGAAGCTCCGTCAAATAACAAGGTCCACTTTTCTTTTTCTGGTGATTGCACGCGATCAAACAATGCCATTATATCTTCGTCTGGGAAATCACATTGCATCGATCCATAATCTTCTACTGGCTGATTGGCTAGATATTCTGCAAGAGCACTCCCTTTTATTACTTTTTGGGTGACATAGACAATGTCATATTCTGATAGCAGGACTTGCCAGCGAGCAATTCTTCCGCCGGCTGAGCAGCTTATCAAAGATATACTTGATTGGATCCATTTTGGACACCAACCAGGTAGTGTAACACAACATGTAATGCCTCAAACGGCGAGCCGCCCAAGCCAAGGCACAGCAAGTGCGTTCTAGCAGTGAGTAGTTGGCTTCGCAACTGGTGAATTTCTTACATAGATAATAGATGGCATGTTCCTTCCTTCCTGACTCATCGTGTTGCCCCAGTATGCAACCCATAGATTCATCTAGCACAATCAAATACATGATGAGAGGTCTTCCCGGCACTGGGGGAACCAAGACTGGAAGCTCCTGTAGGTATTGTTTGATCTTCTCAAAAGGCTTTTTGACAATCTTCATTCCATGTTACAGCCTGATTTTTGCGCAACAATTTAAAGATTGGTTCACATGTCGCGTTAGTTGGGAGATGAACCGGGCAATGTAGTTCAATCTTCCTAAAAACCCACGAACTACTTTCTCCGTTCGAGGTGCTGGCATATCGATGATTGCTCGAACTTTTTCAGGATCAACCTCTATTCCTCTTTGAGTAACAATGAACCCCAGAAGCTTGCCTGATTTCACTCCAAAAGTGCATTTGGCTGGATTCAGTCGGAGCTTAAACTTTCTTAACCGCTCAAAAAGTTTTTGCAGATTATCAACATGGTCATCTTCGGATCTGGACTTGGCGATCATTTCATATACATAAACTTCTATATCCTTATGCATCATGTCATGGAATAAAGCCACCATAGCCCGCTGATATGTTGCCCCAACATTTTTCAAGCCAAATGGCATAACTTTGTAGCAAAAGGTTCCCCATAAAGTGACAAATGTAGTTTTCTTCATATCTTCCGGTGCCATCTTGATCTGATTATATCTTGAGAATCCATCCATGAAAGAGAATAATGCATGTTGGGCATTATTATCTACAAGAACATCAATATGAGGCAGAGGAAAATCATCTTTTGGGCTAGCTCTGTTCAGGTCTCGATAGTCGACACACATTCGAACCTTTCCATCTTTCTTGGGGACAGGAATGATGTTAGCAACCCATTGAGGGTACTTTACCACTTCTAGGAAACCCGCATCTAACTGCTTCTTGACCTCCTCTTTGATCTTTAAAGACATTTCTGCTTTCATCCTTCGTAGCTTCTGCTTTACTGGAGGGCACTCCAGCTTTAAAGGCAATTTGTGTTCCGCTACACTGGGGTCATATACCAGTTTTAGAAGCGGGATAATTATTATTAAACTGTTCAATTTATTTTGTACAGTGATAATTATTTGTGTTCGATAATTATAAAATGATATTTTATAATTTAATTTCAAATTATATTATTTGACTAAGAGACATTTTAGTAAGAAAATATAATTATTTTGAGATTTATAAAGGGTAGAATTTATTTTATGAAAGTATCTAACTCTAAGATATCACAAATATTTTATTTATTTCAAAAAAAAAACTGATTTTATTAATTTGCTTGTCACACCCCCTATTTTACTATGCATACCCCTCTCCTCTCTTAAATAAACCAGAAGACTCTCCCTCACCCTCACTTTCCACTTTCTGAAAAAACTCCCTTCTTCTCCCTCAAAAAATTTCAGACAACACACACACACACCATCACCCCACCACTCTATTTCTCCATTCCTTCCATAACTATCATGAGACCTACACCATTTTCCTTTCCTTGAGAGCTAGGAGCAGCTGCATTGAAGACCAAAAAAAGGGAACTATAATCAGATTAAGGAGGAACACTAGGGAGATCAACATTTACAACTTTGCTTCCATAACCACCAAGTCTTCATTTTCTAGCTTCAATCATGTGAGTTTCCTTAGTTTAGTGCTTGGTAACCATAAATCCAAGCTTAGGAATTTTGATTTGCATGCTTTTATTGCTTGATTTGGTATCTGCATGTTGATTCTATGAAGTTAATTGAGTACATATTGATGATATAAATTATTTCAATTGCATGCATGTAACTTGTTTGAGAAAAGTCCCAAATGGAGTTACTGGTCAGAAACCCGTATAGACATATGTGTAATGTCTTATTTGTAACTATTTCTATAGTGCTCTATTTGGTATGGTTCTGATTTTGTTATAAATTAGACTCGAAATAATACACTTTAGACACTGATTTTTCTGTTTTTCATTGAGTATTGATGGAGAAAAACCTGTTACAAGTTAAGGTATTGCAGCTGTCCTGTTTTCTGAGTGCAGAGGATTTCCTATCAAAACTGTAAGTTTTGGAAGGCTATTCTCCAATAAAAAAATTTATTCATAAACTATACTTGTTTAGCTTTCCATAGAGGGGTCGTTTGTCCAAATATGACTTCGTTTGGTATTTTAATAAAATCATAGAAGTTAACTGAAAACTGCTGAAATTTTGCTTTAGATCATTAGTTTTTAAGCTATAAATTGATATGTGAGTTCTTGTTGTTTGTAACATTGGGTGACCATAAATCCCAACTATTTGCTAAGTGCTTTATTTCTTTTGTTGCATGCTTATTTTGATGTTGCAATATGTGTGGAACCATTGATTATTTTGATTGCATGCAAGGATAGGGGACTGTTTTGGGTGAAAGTGATAAGGGGGGATAAATTAACCTTCAAATCCGTATTGACATCCTGTCAGTAATTTGTCTATAACTTGTTCTACAGAGATCGTTTTGAAGTGATTCTTGAACCTTTGGAAACTATACAAAATTTTATACGAAATAGACACTAGAATGACTAAATTTCGTTAAGTATTGAAGGAGAAAACAGGCTTGCAAGTTGCTGCCAAGAACAGAGAATTTGTTTTTATGTTGTTGTAGTGTTATGGCCATAACCCCCTGTACAGTTACTGGATTGAAACCATTCTTGTGCCATTAGAAAATAGACTTACCTTGTTACAATTTAGGCTCTGGAAGTTCTAATTTTGATGAAGTTTTTGTGGAGAAAACCCAGTTCCAAGTTGCTGCAAATTCTGTTTACATAACTGTGAGCATACGGGTACTTGATTTGTGTGGAATATATTCCTATGTGTTTTAATTCTAACCAACCATGAATAATATGTATATGTGCAATTGGTATGGTGCTCTTTGTGGATGTATGATCTACCTAAGCGGTTGTTGCATGGTGATTTGGTTGGTATGAATTGCAATACGAAGGTGTGACATTTCCATTTGTGCTATGTCTTCACTCTTTACTTTTTTTTGTGCATGTTTAATGAAGTTATCATCTTGGTATGATTGATGAATATTTAATGCATTTGACTTCCATTTGGGAAGAGTACAAGAAAATGAATCATAGCATGGCATTAAAAACTTAAAATGGTCTATGTTTAGTGAAACCTAAGGTTTCAAAACTATTCTAGCCATTCTTTAAGGCCACAATATTTTGTGGGTGATATATTTTTGTAAGTCCTTCATTTTTGGAGGCCAGGATATGGTAATAACAATTAATGGACGCCTAATTGCTGTCATAGAGCTCTGACTGTCATATCAACCAGTTTAAACTATGCGTGCCTTATTTCCGCTCACACTTGAGGTACCCAGTAAAGGTTTTTCTACTTAAAATGCCTATGCTTAGATTCACATTCAGTAAATAACTCAATCCGAGTAAGGACCCAGTAGAAAGAGCTGGTGATGAAAGGGTGAGTTATAAGAGAATAATTCCGTAGTGGTATAAAGTTTGAGTAGTCCTACTTTAGCCTGCTTTAGTTCACGGAGTGCACGCCTGGAAAATGGAGAGGTAAGTTGGCTATGAGAAACCTTACCACTATGTGAGGTTAATTTGATATGTGTGCATATGAGTAAGTATGTGTAATTCAACGAGGACAATTAAACACAATATATTGTTTACTAATATGCTTTGCTTGAAGCAGGAACTCATTGAGATTCATTTCTCACTAGGCTCCTCTTTGTTTCAGATAACAGGTACATATTGGAAACTGATAAGCAAGTTCGGGAGATTGCTTGACAGTCACCCAATAGTGTCCCGAGATACGTTAGTTTTCATAGCCGGATCAAAGTTGGAGTCTTACTAGGAGTGAATGTTTACATGAAATTGAATTGTTGATTAGGGGTTAAATGGTTATTTGTATTAAATTAATTCCAATTATATGTTCAACTCTACAAAAATATCTTGTACAAATTTGTTTCACTTATTTTTAAAATTCCCTATGTTTAACTATTATTCCTGATGCTTAACCAGGTTTATATATTATTAGTTAGTAGTATCCTTTTGGAAGTTAGGATATTACAGTCTAACCCTGGCATGTCTTGGTACGACCATGCAAAAACAACTTTATAATCCATCAACAACCTGATCAACCTGCTCAGGTCCTTTTCTTTTAGGGAAAGGCCGATCTTGACCTCTTTTTTATCATCTTCAGTTCCCAAATTGATTAGTTCACTCGGCTCTTCATGGGGCCGAATTTCCCTGGCTTCTTGCTCTACCAACCTCAATAGTTCAGGAGGGACTTCCCCATTATCATCAACAACCTCATCAGCATGATCAATAGGATAGTCAAAATTGTACGTTGAGTTACTAACAGTGTCATTTTCAAGAGAGTCGCTTTTAGATCTGCATTTTGATAGTTATCAGGGAAAGATGAATGAACAAAGGTTAAGAACGGGAAACTCCATTTATTGGTGAGGAACGATGAATAAAAGCGAAAGTAAAAAAAAGAGAGATAAGAACATAAAGATATTGAATGCATGCATTTATTGATAAGTCATACTGAAACGGAAACAAGTAAGCCCATTACAACAAAAATCCTAAAGCCTTGGGCAGAGCTAATGGATAAGCATTACAGAATTAATTTGTAAAAAACTCTATGGTCCTGGGGAACTCAATGACCTCCCAATTGTTGAGCTCTGTATCCGGAGGGCATGGATACACCAAATTGACACCATGATCGACGAGATGATCATCTTCAACAGCTGCTGCTTGGTCCAGGAAAGCGAACCCTATACTTCGGAAGCTCTGTCGAATGTCACAGATGGAAACCCTTTAAGCCTCGTATTCACGATTTTCCAGTCGAGCCAACCTCTTTCTTTTCTTCTTTTCTATAACCCTCATCTTGTCAGCCTTGGTGGGTTTATATATCAACCCAAAGCTGTCCTTGTTCTCGGTGAGCATGAGGATGTCAGTGACACCTTGGCTATTCTTCCCCAAACCGCTTCCAGGTCAGTATCCTCCTTCGAGCATAATCTTAGCCATCATAATGGACGCTTTAGATGACCGAGGTTTCAAGAGTGGAGCACCATCCCCAACATAAGTTGCATTGGCAATTTCAAGCGATTGGAAAGCGATCTCAAGAGCTTCTTCGGTAGCTTCAATGTAATGGGTTGTTGATGGCTTACTCACTAACATATCCTCCTCTCCAGAAACAATTATCAACTTACTATCGACAATGAACTTCACTTTCTGGTGCAATGTGGAAGGTACAGCTCCAAACGAATGGATCCATGGTCGTCCTAGGAGACAACTGTAAGTTGGTGTGATGTCCATTACTTGGAAGAGTACCTCGAAGGTGCAAGGACCAACCTGAATGGGCAATTCAATTTCCCCCATGACTTCCCTCCGTATACCGTCAAAAGCCCTTACAATCATTGTACTTGGCTTCATATGGGTTCCGTCGAAAGGCAACTTTGCCAGTGTTGACTTTGGCATTACATTCAAAGAAGAGCCATTATCAATGAGAACCCTAGCCATAACATGATCTTGACACTTTACAGAGATTTGTAACACCTTGTTGTGCCCTATTCCTTCAGCTGGAATTTCATCATCAGTGAAAGTGATATAATTATCAGTGACGATGTTACCCACGATGTTATCGACTTGTCAACTGTGATGTCATGAGAGACATGAGCTTGATTCATCACCTTCATCAGTACTCTCCTATGTGGCTCAGAATTCATCAACAAAGACAAAAGAGATATCCGAGCTGGA
Source organism: Sophora flavescens (assembly GCA_030762895.1). Taxonomy (NCBI): domain Eukaryota; kingdom Viridiplantae; phylum Streptophyta; class Magnoliopsida; order Fabales; family Fabaceae; genus Sophora; species Sophora flavescens. Next base: position 149,877,899 of record CM061063.1, read on the forward strand.
GTTTGATTCAATTGATCCACAACCCTGTATTCGCTTTGCTTAATGAACTTCAAGAATTCACCGACTTCTGCATCAGATACCTCCTTTTAATTATCACCCCCTTTGGTATCCTTTTCAGCCGGTGTTCCTTCCACCTTCTCTTTCCCATTGCGATCTTTTTCTTCCTTTTCTATTCCCTCCCTTCGCAATACCTCTGGAGTATAAATGAGACCACTCCTAGTCATTCCACCAATTCTTGAAATGTTGGTAACCACAATGGTCCCGTTGGGAGGACTTTGTTGAACTTGCCTATCATATCTCCATGGTACCGCTTTGGTGTCCTTGTAAGGGAAAGGACTTGGGACTCGGATGACAACTGGTGTTGGCCCACTCGAAACCGGCATAGGTTCCTTCTCAGTATAATGTATCACCACTGGCTTCGGAGCGACTTGCTCAGGAACCGGTTGAGGATTAATCACAACAGTAAAAGGAGTTATCTTAACTGGAGTTGGGGAAATTGTAGATTCAACGACCGTGTTAATGCCACACTCATTCGGTTCATAACCAATTAGGATAATCTTCATATCTATTAACTGTTGCACAACCTGTCGAAATTCTGCGCAGTCTTCAATTGAATGCCCCATATTCCCGTCGAAGTCACACCTTATCTCTTCATCAAAAGTCTTCTCTTCAACAATTGAGGTTTGCACCAATCCATGTTTTTGCATCTCCCTTAAAATAACTCTCATGGGAGTTCTGACATCAGCCACTTGGCTCTTAAGAGTAGGTTCCATAAAGCTATCAATGGCATTGACTCTCGAACCCCCATGATTTGGCATAGGCCCTTGTGCCCCATTCGGAGCATCTTTCTGAAAGCTCAACCACTTAGCATCAATAAGATCTTGTACCTTAAATTTGAAATCCCTGCAGTTCTCAATGGAATGACCTATTACCCCCGCATGATACTCACATTTAGCATTTGGGTCAAACCACTTCGGATAAGGAGGCCCTAATGGTTTCATTGGGATAGGAGTCAACACGGATTTGCTTATAAGCTGATGCAGTAGCTCAGTGTAGGTCATGGGTATCGGGTTGAAATGTACTGGCTTTCTTTCAGAGTTTTACGGTGGTCTTGTTTGGCTGGTGTTTGGGTTTGGACTTAGGGGTTGAACAATTTGAGGTGGCATGGTAGGGTGTGTTTGAGGTTGAGAAGGGTATGATGGCCGGTAAGGAGCCATCTGTTGAGGATTTGGAAATTGTGAGGTGGCAGCAATGTATGACTGGCTGGCTTGGTGATATGGGGCGTATTGGGCTTGGAAGGCGGGTGTTTGGTTTGGTCTATGTTGGTTTGTATTCTTTTGTTCAAAGGTTACTGCGTGTGCTTCTCCTTCTTTCTTTTTCACAAACGGGGCTCTCTTCTGGCCGTTCATTACTGAAGTCTCAGTGATCTTGCCATTCCTTATTCGACTTTCGATTCTTTCACCGATAATCACCATGTCAGAAAAGTTCGATGACACGCTTCCAATCATTCTATCATAGAAAGGCGACTGGAGGGTATCAATGAACATTGCCACAATTTCTTTCTCGACCAATGGAGGCTCTACCTGAGCAGCCAGTTCCCTCCATCGTTGTGCATACTCCTTGAAAGTCTGTGTCTCTCTTTGCCATATTTGGAGTTGCATCCTATCGGGAGCCATGCCAATATTGTACTTGTATTGCTTCAGGAATGCATCTGCTAGATCTTTGAAGGATCGGATGTGGGCCTGTTCGAGATGCGTGTACCAATTTGAAGCTGCCCCAGTTAAACTATCTTGAAAGAAATGAATCGAGATCTTATCATCTTGAGTGTATGATGCCATCTTCCTTACATACATGGTCAAATGGTTTTTGGGACAAGTGGTTCCCCGATATTTGTCGAAATCGGGTACCTTAAATTTTGGTGGAATTACAACATTTGGCACTAGACAAAGTTCCGAAGCATCCCGCAGACCATAACTATTTACTCCTTCAATGGCCCGTAGTCTTTCTTCTAGCACTTCCAACTTTTCTTTAGATTGGGAATTCCCTCCTGATCGATTCATTGGAGTTTCACCGTACATGTTCCGAGGGAAGGAGTATGGCATGTAGGAGGATCCAAAGTTGGGCATCATTTGAGTCCCCTAGGGTCCATAATGTAGGGTGTATTGTGGATTTTTTGGATTGGCAGAAAGTGTCACTGTCGAGGTGTTACCATCTGTAGGGTTGACAGTTTGTGTTTGTGGCATTTCGACAGCATCAGTGGGGGTTTGTGTCTGAGTGATATGCTCGGAGTTTTGAATGCCATCTTATGGGCTGGGGGTCGTTGGTGGCACAAATCCGCGAGGCAAACCGTATGGGGGATTGTTCGGGTCAAATGAAAGGTGAGTTTGGTTGCTTGGATAAATAGTGAGAGGCATCATGGCCCCTGGTTGGTTGAAGCCTTGAATAGGAATCTGAGCAAAACCGGGCGGAATAAGAGGTGTGGCCGGATGTCCTTTGTTCGAGGATGGAGGGTTCTCCTTTGTGTTCTTTTCCTTCTGCATTGCTTGTAGGATCTACATCATCTTAGTCATTTGATCCTTGATTTGACTGACTTCATCCCTGATCTCTTGGACTTCTTCTAGTTCATCCGCCATGGCTCTTATCTGTGACCGAGTGCGATAAGGGTGTCTTCGAGCAATTGTTCAGAAAAGCCACACACTGTTTTAATCGAAACAAAAGTGAGAACAAAATGTTGGAAAAATGCAAAAAGCTTCTATGAAAATCACCTTTGGAGTTTATTATATATATTTTTTGAGTTAACACCTTATAACAGACAAAAGATGGTCCCTCCATCCCACACAAAGAGCATTGTGCTCATAAGATGAAATGGAGTTGACAACAAATCTAGGGGAGAAACAACTCTCCACAATAGATGTTGTCTCAAACACACTAGCAATTCTGAATTGAGACATCTCGTCCTACCCTTTGCGCAGAAGGAAGAATCCTAGAAGGCAAAGATGTAGTTGACGACATACTAAAGGAAGACCATGCTCCACGATAGGTGTCGCCGCAAGTCGAGTGCAAGAGTTGGAGTGCGAAGGAATCATAGAGGCAAGAACTGATTTCATTAAAAACTCCTCAAAGCAAAACATAGAATTATGGAGGCAAGGCCATATTTCATTAAAATCTCCTCAAAACAATACATAGATTGGGATTACATCATAATTCTCGACATTGTTACAACATTTTCATCCTAAAGTCAATAGCTTAGGTCTCTTTCTTTTTATCCCTCGAGCAAACCCTCCACACATTTGCATGAAATCATCCAACTGAGCAGGGAGACGAAGCATAGGGTCCGCGCGAATTTGTTTTTATGCCTTTTCAAAGCATTGGACAAAATTCGGAATACAATGGCTTAGCTCCAAATTCATGCTCATATATATTTTTCTCCATATGTCAATATCTATCCCTCGCTCTCGGGCCTCTTCTCTCCACCACTTCACGGCATTCATTACTTGAACCATTTGATCATGATAGTGTTTTGTTGAGGTCCACCCTAAATCGCACTATTTCTTGATTTCGACTAATAGGATATTCAGCTCTTGGACCTTTTGCACTAATTCATCAGTCATCCTGTCTTGTGCACAAATTTGCTTTTGTAAGTTGGTATTGACTCCCCTTTGTCGATTGACTTCCACTTCCAATGACTTTCTCACATCTCCTTGATGAATGACTTCTTCTAACTGACGTTTTTCGTTTCTTAGTTGATGCCTCTCTGTTGTCAAGGACAATACTTTGCTTTCAAGATTCTGGATCCTAGTCATGACGCTTGGCGGGACCTTGTCTGTATTCTTTTGAGGTTACGGAGACATCTGCACACAAATCTTTTAAATGTTCATTTTCCTTTGTTAACTTCTCACAACGCTTCTGACCAATGGCTATTTTCAACTCGGTATCTTGCTTTTGTTGTTCCATTTCCTTCATTTGTGCTTCCAGGACTTTCAGTTGTTCTGCCATTTGAGTTACCGAAGGGGAGTAGTCTTCAGCTTTCGTGCTTTCTGCAGGAATGTTGACGGGACCTTTCCTTGATTTTCTCCATGCTTCATACTTTGAGATAATGATTAGGATTGGTCAGCCCAACTGTGATCTCCCCGCCATCCTCACATTTTTCCATGCATTTCTAACTTCTTTTGCCAACAACTTGGTATTTTCACCATCCTCGTATCGGAAACAACATCCACCGAGTTGTTCTTCTTGTGGCACGGTTTGCGTCCAACAAAGTTGTCGTAAGGCTATGGCGGGTGTGTAGGATATGCACCCTCTCGGGGCCATAAAAGGAACATTTGGATAGTCACCACAACTATAAATGATATCTTGCCCCTGTTGACTTTCGTACCATGGGCATACCCACTTAAAAGAGTTTCTTTCCACTTTGTCCAACTCGCTCTTCCACTCCTCTTCATTAAGTTGTCTTGTAGGGATGTTATTGAAGCCTCTTAGTGGATCTGAATGGTGGCTGATATAGCCTTTTGAGTACATGTGAGTCATGACCCATACATAGAGCAACTGTGCACAACATCTGAGCTTCCCCTTTGGATGCCGCTGGCAAAATTCTAGAGTCAAAAGCGCTTCAGTCAATACTGCCGGCACGGGGTCTTTATTTCAACTGTGAAGAACACGTCCATTGCTGCTTGATCTATCATGTCTAGCGCTGATGGAAATATAACCAACCCATATATTGCTAGTGCCAATACCCTCTCAAAGGTTTCCCAATCTTGTCGATCCATTAGTTTCCTCAAATGATTTTCAAGAAATTTTCGGGTCAACCCTCGCGAGCTTGAGTGCCCGGTCAAATTCACTTCAATTTCAGGAAGCCCTAGTAACCTTGCTATGCTTGCAGTGGTCAAGTATTGCCCCATGCAAAAGTATACAGTTGGATTTTTCTGCATTAGCAACCTTAACAGGCAAGCATATTCTTCAATGGTGGGTGTAATGTCCATGTTTGGCAACTCGAAGCATCTGAGATATGGGCTCCAATACCGACTTAGAGCACTCAAAGCAGTAGCTTGAACCGGTATGAAAATTAGGTCCAAGATCCCTCCATACTTCTTGACGAAGCTTTTTCGATGTTCTTGAGGCAAAGATTGGCTCAACTCTTTCAAATTCTCTAATGAGTTCAAAATCACCCTGGAGCTCTTGGTGGCGGGAGCATTGCTAGTGTGTCTGATTTTTTCCATCTCTTGTTATCAAAGGTGTTATCTCTTACCAAATCATCTGTGCAAGGGAAATTTTATTTTATTAATAACATTTGGAAAGCAAAATTACTTATGCATGAGAGTGTACCAAGATTCATGAATGAATGACATATTGACGATGCATGGCCTAAAATACTACATGCACGAGCATACAATATAATAATGAGTGTAACATGATGCACGAATGAGTGGCATGTTAAGGTGCATGTGGGATGCGTGCAGAAAATGGTTATGATGCATGAGATATAAATGTGATTATTCATGTTGCAGAAAACGATGGAATGTGCTCCCTTTTGTCCTACATAAGTCATATCCTAATGTTAGGACTTCTGAAGTCAAGACCCTATTTGGTAGGCTGCTAATGGCATTTTTTGTGCATGACTTTCGAGACAGATCTAGACCCCTAAACATATGGTCCCCGGATTACCCTCATCTAAAACATAAGGATTCGAATCCATGAACCTCACCACAGGGACAAATAAGTCACAATATGGTAGTCTATGTACCGGTAGCAATCCGAGAGGGAGAATCAGTGACTGTCAGGGACGCAAAAGCATCACAATAACATTACTGAAACCCCTTCTGATCTTATGGCATTCCAAGGCTCGGGTATAGAGCCCGAAAGTGTGTGAATATGTGATGGTGATGTGTGTGCTGGAAGCAAGCAAACTTGCACAAAACCTAAAAAACTATCCCCAAACCTGCAAAAGAACAGCCAACATTTAAAAGAATTTTCTACCCTAGGGTTGCAAGAATATACAAAGACATTTATAAGAACAGATAAAACTATTTATGAAATAAATAAAACAAAGAAGGGTAAAACTAATATTTTCAAAGCTATTAAAAAATACACAATCAACTATGTTAGGCATGACTCTCTAAGGGTCCCCAGTGGAGTCGCCAGCTGTCGCGACCGTCCCGTCCGGGAGCCGCGAAAGGAAGGTAAAAACAGAGGAGTCGCCACTAAAATTTTTTGGGAAAATCTTAGAAAACCCAATTATTTAAAGGTAAACTGGTCTAAAAAAAAGAGAGAGATGAGTCTGGGAGTCGGTTACGAGTAGGGAAGGTGTTAGCACCCCACATCGCCCGTTTAAAAAACGATACCTCAAGTTAATTGTGCAAAAACATTTTAATAACCTTTTAAATATTTATTTTTTACCCCAAAAATTATTTTCAAGAAAGAATTATTTTTAATTTTTAATATATTAAATTTTTATTAATTTTTATATTTTTAAATTTATTGTTTATAAAAACTAAATGAGGTTGAACATGGCACATGAGTCCACAAGGTAACCTCAAATCTAAGGGACTGAACATGGCACCGTGTCCATAGAGCATCCCTAAAAATAGAAAAGTTTAATTATTTTGATTAATTATTTTAACGTAAAAGAGACACAAAAAAGGAAAATTTAGTTTTGGCTTGACAAGATGATTTATCTTGCTTCTATGTATTCCCGGGTGCGATGGGAAACTCAAAGCCACGTAGTTCTTTTGAAAATATTTGATTGGTTGGTTTATTGATTTTAATTTTTGAATGGAAATTTGATTTCTTGTAAATGATTTGAAAGTGGATTTATTTTGAAATTAATCCACTTATGCACAGGGCTCAAGATAGCGGTGCTATACGATAAACCCTTACAATTCATACAACACTTGAGGATGAAAATTCATACATCAACATCGTAGATTGTTGCATGAATTCAAAAGATTTTATTTTAAAAATTGAATAAAATTTGTTAAAAAGAGTAAATTGGAAACATTTATTATTTTATACAAAAAGGAATTCACTCTTGCACAGGGTTAAAGATAGCGGAGCTATACGATGAACCCTTACAATTCATACAACACTTGAGGATGAAAAATCATACATCAATATTGTAGATTGTTGCGTGAACTCAAAAGATTCTCTCCCCTTTAACCTCATCAACTCCCATCAAACCCAGCAGTTAGAATCCTGGGCTACTAGAAGATGATTCGACCTATCCGACAATACATCCATCACGACCGTATTTTAAAACGAGAATCACAAAAAATAATTTTTTTTAAAAAAAATCACTCATTATCAATTTTATTTAAATTAGGAAATTCTGAAAAACTTCTCAAAAGATGATATTTGAAACCATGGTGGATTGTGCATATGAAATAATAGATATTTAACCCCACTGCACTCTTGATATGATATTTCTATTTAAAAAAAATACCCAAATACTTAAACAAAATCATACCCAAATTAATTGCACGGATAATTAATGAATTTTAAAATATTTATTTTGCCCCTTAAAAGCAAATGCTGAATATCTGCACATAATTTATGGCAAATAATAATTAAAAAAAGATTTTTTTTTGGTAAGGAAACAAAAAGAATTAAATTACCTTATTAGTAGGAAAGGTAAAAAAGAAACAAATAGAAAATAATATTTTAATTTTTGAAATGATGAATAATTTAAAATAAATTAAAATATTAAAAGTGATAATTATTTTAAAATAAATAACACATATATATATGAGGCTGGCACAAGTGGTGGTGGACTTGTGCCCCTTAACCAGGTGGCTGGTGTTCGAATCTCAACTCTTGCGTACGGTGCGAATTTCCACTGGGAGAGGGTTTCCCACTTTCAAGTGTCATTCATTCCCCCCTCAGGAGATTAGTCCCCGCTTCCGGCGGGGTATACTCTTGGTCAAGGACAAAATAAATAAATATTACTTATATAAAAAAAACATATAAACATGTCCTTTTATGTGATTTTATATTTATCAGTTAGTTCAATCACTAATTTTAGTAAAACTTCAAATGCAATCCGCTAGCTTATTAGCATTAATTTTTGTTTTTCCATCTTTACCCTTCACAAAATGCTTAACTACTCATGGAAATTGGATGGACTATTGGGCTTGGAAAAGTAGAGCAATTAATTGTTGAAAATTAGATAAGGGAAATTAGTAAATTAAAAAATCTTACGATTAAGGTTTAGTTTTATGTTTCTTAATTCTTGTGCATCACACCAGAACAATACTCGAAAGGGATTAAATTTTCTTATTTTAAAAACCAAAAGATATTAATTATTTTTTTGCAATTTATCCTTATCTCTTAGACAGTGTCTCCCATGGGTAAATCGAGAGAGATCATTAAAGGAGTGATAGGAAATTTTATTCATATATAATTACATTAATCTAAAATTAAGAATATTTAATAGTTTCTTTACCTTTTGTGTGAAAACTTTAAATAAGTGTTTAATTGTTGTACATTGTTAGTGTAAAGTTTTTTACACCGTCAATCAATCATAAATCATGATATTGATTACTTTTAATGTGGTTAGGATAAAAGTCAAAGATTTTCAATGATATGACAACTTATGATTAATTGACAATGTAAAAAACATTTACACTGTTTTTACCAATTATGACATGACAACTTATGATATGACAACTTATAATTGATTGATAGTGTATATCAATTAAACTCCTTTAAATATTTTATCTGAAGATGACTTATCTGATATAATTTTGATTGTGCAATTTTTTCCAGACTTTGCTGCCTCTGTTTTTACCAAATCATATAATTATGTAGTTGCATATTTTTAGGATTGAGAGAATCTCATAAAATCACATAATTATGTAGTTGCATATTTTTAAGAAATCATGTACATATTTAAGGAAATTAAATATTTGGCTATATTAGGCATAGACAAATAGGAGGATTTATTACAGTAATTATAGAGATATGCTGACCTTGTATCCCGTATATATTGCATGTATGCCTTTGCATATTCAAAATTCATTTGCAAAGCTTCTGCATGACAAAAATTAAATAACCAAGGTAGCAAATATAAGATAGCTTAGAAACTAGAGGGAGAAGAAACTAAAGGTCTGTTTGCTTTGTTTTCAGTTTGTCGTTTTCATTTCCTATTTTTAGAAATAATTACGAAATTGTAACCTTAGTTTCATTCTGTTTTCTTGTTTTCAAAAAATTGCACATAAACACTGAAAACAACTATTTTCTGTTTTCACTGTTTCCTTTGAAAACAGGATAAGATGGTAGTTTTGTAATTATTTCTGGAAACCCTAATATTGGCAATAAATTCTCAGGTTCTTGGATCACTGTCCATGCTCTGATTGTCTATCTTGTATGGCCTTGGTTATTGCTTGAGGACAAGCAAAATCTTAAGCTTGGGGTAGTTTGATGAGTGCGATTTCACATCATATTTCTTTATCATATTCCATGCGTTTTCATGTAGTTTAGGCATTTTTAATTTGATTTTTGTTATTTTTTACCTTGGAACGGGTAAGGCGGTTTTTTTGGTGTTGTTGTGTAGGAATTGAAGATTAAAATGTTCAAGATCAACCATGATGGAGCTTGCAAGAAGATGGAGCTTGAAAAGAAAGAAAACTGAGCCAAACAGAGGCTATCGCGGCCTAGCCGTGACAGCCATCACGGCCATGATCGAACAAGGCTGAAAAGAAAAGAACGAAAAAATCAGAACCTGTCACGGCCAGGCCGTGATGGCCATCACGGCCTTGACAGGCCATCAGTGCCAAGTTTTCCAAGACAGAATCTGTCACGGCCTGGCCGTGACAGGCATCACGGCCGTGACACGCAATATCTGGAATTTTAAAAGCTCATTTGATCTGATTTTGTAATTGCTTGGGATGCAAGTTACCCTACCTTATAAATAGAACCTAGAGGCTCGAACATAGGATCACTTTTGGGCTGCTACCTTAGGCAAAAACTAGGATTTCTCTTCTTCTCCAATTTCTTCTCTTCTCTTAGGTTTTTTTATGCTTTTGTTAATCAAGCTTGCCATATTTATGAATATGGCAATGCTTGAGTAGTAGTCTTATTTCTAGGAATTAGGGCTATGCCCAAGATTTGTTTATGGTGATGAATTGGTGTTTGGTTTCTTGTTAATTTAAATTTTGCTTTCGATTTGATTCCTATTGCTTTAATTACTCGTAAATTCGATGGCCACTTATTTGCTTGCCGTAGATACTCTAAGGAGGAACCTAGCGGTGAACTTAGGTATTGGATCTATAGGGATTGAACTTAGGACTTAAATCATGAGAGTTAGAAGAGGTCCTTCGAGGGTTCACGAATTGTCACAAAGCTTAAAGTGTTCGATTTAAATTCAATTACCACGAGAGTAGGGGTTGGTTTAATTGGGCACGGTTCTTGTATCCCGATAGAGAACATTAACTTATTTAGGATAAATTCGCCTTCAAAGCAAATTTCGATAATTAACAAGAAGGGTAGTCAATTTGGTAACATGAACAGTCTTGTTGGTAACCCAATTCCTGGGAATCCCTTTTGATATTTTGAAATCTTAGATTTGATCTACATTCCTGTTTTGTTCTTGATTTCGTTTTAATTGCAACTTTAAATTTGATTTGCTACTTAATTCAAAAAATCAAATCTTTTCCAAATCTTTATCTTTTATAGTCCAGTTTAATTGATTTAGTAATTAATTGTTATTTGAGATCACGGTCTCTGTGGGATCGATCTTTTTTATTACTTGACGACGAAGCCGTGCACTTGCGGATTCGAGCCCCATCAGGCGGGGGCGGATATTGTAGTATCCATACCCACGGGTACCCGCTAAGGTGAAATTACTAAAATATATTTACATATATAAACCAAATGCCCTTTTTTTAACTATCCTTATTTTGTTTCTTAAATTTGACAGCCAGTCAGTCACAACACATAAATTAGATCATACCCAAGCCGTATGGATAATTGTGTTACATATTATTGCTTTTGTTCAATTATTGTGTTATGAATTAATGCATATGGATTATTTCTTATGGATTAATGCTTAGGGATTAATGTTTAGTGTGAATGATGTCAAGATAGGGGTGTTTGAATAAAAAGTTTAGTCTAATATTCAATAATTTTCTGAGGTGTTTGAATATCCATGGATACCAGAAAATATTGATAAATTTGTTAAAAACCCGCAATATTGATACCCGCATAGATATGGAGCGGGGACGGGTATGAAGTCCATCAAATGGGACAGGTAGTGGGGGCTACTACCCGTACCCATCCCGCCCCATTTACAACCCTACCAATATCTATTATCAGCTAGTTTATCCGTTGTCCGCTATCATATCAAGAGTGTAGAAGGGTTAAGTATCTATCATTTCATATGCACAATTGGGGTTGGGCTAAAGTGCACCACTCAAATTTTGTACCACCCACTACACCATCCATATGTGGCAAATTTTGGACCAATAAAATTGTCACATGGGTTTGGTCAAAATTTCAAACTTTCAAGTTGTAATTATACTGTACTCAAATATATGAATACAATATATTGTAGTATAGTATATGTACTCTTTGTATTTGAAAATTTAACCCATATTAAAATAATGTTTTTTGATTAAAAAACTAATTATATAGCAAAATAATATTTTAATATGAATTAAAATAATGTTCGTTGTCAATAATATTTTGTAATATAATCAGTTTTTTTAATCAAAAAGACATTATTTTAATATGAGTTAAATTTGCGAATACAAAAAGCATATATATTATACTACAATATACTGTATTCATATAGTTTGACTACAATATAATACAACTAGAAAGTTTGAAATTTTGACCAACCTACGTGGCAATTTGATTGGCCCAAAATTTTCCACATGGATGGTGTAGTGGGTGGTGTAAAATGTGGGTGGTGCACCATAGCCCAACCCGCACAATTGACTCGCAAATTCATCATGTTTCAAATATAATCTTTTGGAATGTTTTCCAAAATTTTCTAATTTAAATTTAAATAAAATTGATAATGACTGATTTTTTTTAATTTTTTTTGTGATTCTCGTTTTAAAACACGGTCCGATGGGTGTATTGGCGGATAGATCGAATCATCTAACATCTTCACGTGGCCCAAGATTCTAACTACTGGGTTTGAATGTTCGATGGGAGTTGACGAGGTTCAAGTTTTGTATTTTTATACTCCCGTGATTATATAAATTTAAAAGAAGACAGTATGTTTATTGATTCTTATGAACTCTAGTGTTTAAAAAAAACAGTAATGTAAAATTCGAAATTGTGATTTATTATCACTTAATCTATTTTAAAATATAGTTTGTATCTAAATTTAATCTGTGATTGAACACTGATTCTTAAATGTAGTATTTTGAAACTAGATAATCACAATTTTGAACTAAATTAAGATTTTTTTTTATAAGCAAACAATTATAATTATAATAAGGAGAGTATAATGGGTATTCTGACCCATTACATCAAGTCAAATTACAACACCAAACATCTACAAATTTGAATTATTCTACTAACAAAATATTAATATTAACACACTAACGTCTACAAATATTATAAAGCAAAAACCATGGATGGAAAGTTATGCCATGTGTCATTTTGAGAGTCATTTTAAAATAAAAAATTCTCTTAACATTTGACAAAATATTCCACTTTTAGAAATTATTTATAAAATTTATAAAATTATTAAGCATTTCTTCTTCTACTTGCCTTATATTATCTCTCAATATTTAACACTATATATGTTTCCAAAGCAATTAAAACATTTCAAGATGAATCATTTTCCAATGTAATTTATTTAAATCATAATTTCAATTCATTTCCAATCATCTAAATTTGTTATCTACATTTGATTCATACAATTTTTTAAATAAAAATATCATTTTTAATAATTACAGGTTATATATATATATATATATATATATATATATATATATATATATATATATATATATATATATATATATATATATACATATATATATATATATATATATATATATATATATATATATAAGATAAAAGCTATATTTTTTATATAAAATATATACTATTATTGGTATATACGTATAGGTTTTATAAATACTATTATTGGAAAATATCATTTTTTAATAATTTTGGATCATATTTTATTATTATTATTTTTAAAGATAAAAGCTATATATATATTTATAAAAAAAATTATACAATAGCATATACATATAATTCGTTTGATTATATATTTATAATAAAATTTAAATTATTTTGACAATTGAAAAAACATTTATCTTTTAGAAAGTATATATATATATATATATTAAAAATTAAAATTAAAATTATCAAATATTTCTCATCCTACTTACATTGCTATTGAAGATTGTCAATCATTTTCAATGTAATTGATTTATTTGAAGCAACTAAAAATTAATTGTTGTACATCATGAATTGTGATAAACAGAAAGAGTCATAAATTATATATGTTTTCAAAGAAAATAAATAATTTCAAGATGATGAATCATTTCCCTATGTAATTTACTTAAATATTTGAGTTATTTCTCCTATATTTCCGAAGCAAATCAATCATTTCCAACTAATTTATTTAAAGGAACAAAAAAATAAGGATGTGATAAATTATAAATTATAAATCATTTATTCTCCCACTTGCATTGGTATTTAGGATTATCAATCATTTCCAACTAATTTATTTAAATCAACTAAAAATAAGAATGAATTTATGATATTTATAATCTTTTGGATAGATATTTATAAGATATTCAAGAAAATAAGGACGCTTTGTATATAGAGAGATACATGTGTTAAAATCTGTGTTTGAGCTATTAAAATATTTATCCTCCCACTTGTATTGGTATTGAGGATTATCAATCATATCCAATTAATCTATATTAAAATACAATTCTTTCCCCATTCTAAGGAAAGTTTGGACATGTGTCAATCTCTGGTACAATAGCTTCTAGGATACTCTTCTTTTCCCTTTCTATAAGAGGAAAGTTTTCAATAGATTTCAAGGTTAATGGATGACAGCTAATAACAATTCATTATTTTATTTTAAATTTTATTTCAATTTTCGAATTTCTCTCCATCTCCCTTCCCAAGAGTATAATTAATTATATGCAGAATTCCAATATTCCTTATAGCAAAAAATTATAATAATTCAAATATTTTAGTAAATGAAAAGTCATCTAATCCTTCCTCTTTCAATTAGAATCTAAAATCTAAAATATTTAATATAAATAAATGGTTTTCAATGCACCATAATTCCAATTCATCTCTCTCTCATCTCATTTCAAACTCATTCATCCCATGACTCTTCCCCATCATATCTGTCTTCTCATTTCATTTCTCTCTTCTCTCTTCAGGTCTTCCTACCACCACAAGATCGCCATTGATGACAGGAGATTGTCGTCGCTATATGATAAGCCTCTGGCTCGACTAGTTTTATAAATAGTAAGACCACGACTTTTGTACTAATTACTCGAGTTTAACCTCGTTTTTGCCCAAATTTGGATTTAACTGTCCTCAAGCAACATTTTGAGTCTCTTAAGTAGTTTTAGGATATTTTAGTTAATTTTGAGTCAAATAAAGCATTTACTGCTATTTCTTATTTTCAGGTTAATAAGAAGAGCAAAAAGGGAAGGACTCTTAAAGCAGAAGCCATCACGGCCAGGCCGTGACACTGGTCACGGCCGTGATGAGCTACCCATGAAGATCAGAGAGAATCACGGCCAGCCGTGATGACCATCATGGGCGTGATGAGAAGACCCTGAAAGTCAGAAAGCATCATGACCCAACCGTGATACCCATCACGGGCGTGATAAGAGAACCCTGAAGAACATAATTGATCGCGGCCTAGCCGTGATGGAGGTCACGGCCGTGACAGATCAGCACCCAAAGTCAGAAAGAATCACGGCCTAGCCGTGATTGGCATCACAGCCGTGATAGACTGGAATTTGAATGCGCGCCCTTGGCAAAATGCGTCACGGCCTGGCCGTGATGGCCATCACGGCCTGGCCGTGATGGCCATCACGGCCATGACGCAAATCCTTATTTATAAAAGGCACCAGGGCAAACGTAAATCATATAGAATTTTCACGGTTTACACTTTATTCCAAGGGTTTATATTATGTTTGTGATGGAGACTAATCACCAGGGATTAGTCTGCTGTAATCGGTTTCTGCCGACACTTGAGGTTCCATGATTCCCGAGCAGTTTGCTTATCTCTTTCAATATTATGCTATATGCCTTGTTTGCTTAATTCAAGTTTTACAGAGTAAGTATTGATTAATTTCGATGATTCTATGTTCCTACACCTTGATCGCGTTTGCTTAATTCGCGTGTGTTTGTCGTGTTTTCCTAATTCACGAGAACTTCAATCCGTTTGCTTAATTCGGAAGTTAGGAACATATATCTCGTAGTGTCAATTGCGCTTGTCTAATTGCTACTACAATCGAAAAGAGATTAGAATCCGCTTAGGGCATGAAAATTATGTGAATCAATGATAGTTGGGAAACCGAAACAGCAGATTAATCGTTTCAACTTATTGATAATCACTTAATTGCATTATTTTCTTAATTGAATTTTCAAATCTAACCCCCCCCCCCCCATTCGACTTGTAGGTTGATAACAATCAAAGAGTCCTTGAGATACGATACTCGAGTTGTCGTGCCCTAACTACAGTTTTTTCTGTAATCACTCGTTTTTGACCCGTGTGCGACAGCGGATCAAAATCGGCGCCGTTGCCGGGGACTCTTGTTGTTATTAACATATTTGTTTAGTTCTGGATACTAGGTCTGGTTGTTCTGACCTGTTTGATTTTGATCCTGAAATTGAGAGAACCTTGCACACACGCCGTAGAGCAATCCAGGCTAGCACTAGTTCACTAACCAATAGTGATTCTGATTCTGAACTTGCTTTTGATAACATGGCTGATCAAAGAACACTAAGACAGCTTGATGCTCCTGATGTTAATTACAATGGTTTATGTATTGAATATGATGATGTCGTTGCTCCTTTTGAATTGAAATCTGGTTTAATACACTTGTTGCCAAGGTTTAGTGGTCATGCAGGTGAGGATCCGCATAAGCATCTGAAAGAATTCCAGGTTGTTTGTTCTACACCTTTGAGACCTGAAGGAATAACAGAAGACCATATCAAGCTGAGAGCCTTCCCATTCTCACTTCAAGGTGCTGCGAAGGATTGGTTGTATTATCTTGAGCCGAATTCTGTTACAACCTGGAATGATTTGAAGAAAGTCTTCCTAGAGAGATACTTCCCTGCCTCCAGAGCTGCATCAATCAGAAAAAAGATATGTGGCATTAGACAAGGCAATGAATCATTGGCCGAGTACTGGGAGAGATTTAAGAAGTTGGTGTCCAACTGTCCTCAGCACCAGATTTCCGAGCAACTGCTTATTCAGTACTTTTATGAGGGATTGCTACCAATGGACAGAAACATTTTTGATGATGCTAGCGGGGGAGAACTTGTTGATAAGACTCCAGCTGCCGCCAAGTCATTGATTGAGAACATGTCACTCAACTCCCAACAGTTCACAATCAAAAACAATTCTGTCGAGACAAGGGGTGTGAATGAGGTCCATGTTTCTTCTTCCCACAAAGCCCTTGAAACCAGACTTGATGAGCTTACTTATTTAGTGAAGTAGTTGGCAGTGGATAAAGCTCAAATAGCAAGGTTGTGTGGTATTTGTACTTCTCCTGAACACCTGACCGATACATGTCCCATTCTGAAAGATGAGTCGGTCACTGATTTGCCTCAAGCATATGCAGCCAATCTTTACAATCAAGGCAACAATCAGAACAAGTACAACATTCCTGACCTTTCCACTAATAAGTACCACCCCAACTGGAGGAACCATCTAAACCTTCGGTATGGAAACTCATCCACACAACAATAGCTGATGTTACCACCACAGAATTCTCCCCAAGTGACCACCTCTGCACCTTCCAGACCTTCACTAGAGGACCTTGTCAAGCAAATGGCTGCAAACAATCTCTAGTTTCAGCAGCGAACGGATTCTAGTATTCATACTTTGCAGACACAGATTGGACAGCTTGCCACTTCGATGAATGCCATGCAGCAAGCTCAAGGATCGAACCAACTACATGCACAAACAGTAGTGAATCCTAATGTCCCTAATCCTAATGTGAGTGCAATTACTTTGACATCCGGAAAGATTGCAGAACCAGCCCCTGAAAAAAGATAAGAAAGTTGTTGAGGTAACACCTGAACCCTCTATTATTGTTGAGGCTGAAAAAGAGTACGTGCCACCAATTCCCTTTCCGCAAAGAGTGCTGAAAAATAAAAAGATTGATGAGGAAGACAAGGAGAGAGAGATTCTGGATGTATTCAGAAAAGTTACAGTAAACATCCCGCTTCTTGATGCGATTAAGCAGGTTCCGAAATACGCAAAGTTTCTGAAGGATTTGTGCACACACAAGAGGAGGTTGAAGGGTAATGAGAGAGTCGATTTGGGGAGAAATGTTTCAGCCCTCATTCAACCTAAGCCTGCACCTGAAAAGGTTACCGTTTCATCCCTCACTCAGGCAATGCCACAGAAATGCAAGGATCCGGGAACTTTTGCCATTCCATGTACCATTGGGGATAGTAAATTCGACAATTGCATGTTGGATTTAGCAGCTTTTATTAATGTCATGCCTACTTCTGTTTTCAACAATCTTGACCTTGGTCCCTTGGAGCATACAAGTCTTACTATTCAGTTGGCAAACAGGACCAATGCTCGCTCCATTGGAGTAGTGGAAGATGTGCTTGTTCAAGTCAATGACCTGATTTTCCTTGCTGATTTTTACATCCTGGACATGGCAGGGGAAACGAATTCAAGCAAATCACCAATCATTCTGGGCAGACCATTCATGAAAACGGCGAAGACAAAGATTGATGTTGATGATGGAACCATGTCCATGGAATTTGGTGACATTGTTACGAAATTCAACATTTTCGATGCTATGAAGCATCCCTTGGAAGAGCACTCTGTTTTTCAAATAGAGTTTCTCTCTGAAATTGTTGATGACACTTATTATGATTTAGTTGCAGCTGCTGATTTCCCATCTGTTTCTGGTTTTGATGATGTTTACTCATGTGCTGATTGTACTAACACTGACCTTTGTGCTGTTTGTGCTGAGATTGATGCTGCCTTGCAGGGTGACAGTGTAAGTGAAGCTGTTTGTTCAACTGAAGTTATTGACAGCACGGCTGCCCCAAACATACCATCTATTGAGCAGCCACCCTCCTTAGAGCTTAAGCCACTTCCTGAAAATCTGAAATATGCTTATTTAGAGAGGAATGAAAAACTTCCGGTTATAATTTCCTCTAACCTTGATCTTGATCGGGAAACTAAGCTCTTGCAGGTTTTGAAGAAGCATAAGAAGGCGATGGGGTGGACCTTGGCCGACATACCAGGTATTAGCCCATCCAGGTGTATGTATAGGATCCTGTTGGAGGATGGGGCTAAAACAGTTAGGCAGCCCCAAAGGCGGCTTAACCCCTTGATTCTTGATGTTGTGAAGAAAGAGGTAACAAAACTCTTGCATGCGGGTATCATATATCCTATCTCTGACAGTAATTGGGTGAGTCCAGTGCAAGTTGTACCTAAGAAATCTGGACTCACAGTGGTGAAAAATGAAAACATTGAACTTGTCCCCACTAGAGTTCAGAATAACTAGAGAGTTTGCATTGATTACAGGAGATTGAACCAGGCTACTAGAAAGGATCACTGTCCTCTGCCGTTCATCGATCAGATGCTTGAACGACTAGTTGGTAAATCACACTATTGTTTTCTTGATGGTTTCTCAGGTCATTTTCAGATCCACGTTGCACCAGAGGATCAAGAAAAGACAACCTTCACGTGCCCTTTCCGCACTTTTGCTTACAGGAGGATGCCATTTGGTCTTTGCAATGCTCCTGGCACATTCCAGAGATGCATGATTAGTATTTTCACTGAATATATTGAGAATTGCATGGAAGTGTTCATGGATGATTTTACTCTTTATGGCTCTTCATTTGATGCATGCTTGAATAGTTTGAATCTGGTTTTGGAGAGATGCATTGAAACTGACCTTGTTTTGAATTATGAAAAATGCCATTTTATGGTTGAACAGGGGATTGTCTTGGGGCATATTATTTCTTAAAAGGGTATTTCAGTAGATCCTGCTAAGATTGAGGTGATTTCTACACTGCCTTACCCATCTTGCGTTCACGAGATTCGCTCTTTTCTTGGTCATGCAAGTTTTTATAGGCGCTTCATAAAGGATTTCAGCAAGATAGCTCTACCTCTATCAAACTTGTTGAAGAATGATGTCATCTTCAACTTTGATGACAACTTCAAAAAGGTGTTTGGTTTCTTGAAGAAGGCATTGACCTCTACTCCCATCATCCAGCCTCCTGACTGGACCCTCCCTTTTGAGATTATGTGTGATGCCTCTAACTATTCCGTGGGGGCGGTCCTTGCACAAAGGGTGGGCAAGGCTGCCCATGTGATTTATTATGCTTCTAGAACTTTGGATGCTGCACAGGCTAATTACATCACTACTGAAAAGGAACTTCTAGCTATTGTTTTTGCTCTTGATAAATTCATATCATATTTGCTAGGTTCCAAGGTTGTTGTTTTCACTGACCATGCAGCTTTAAAGTACCTGTTAAAGAAACCAGAAGCAAAACCGAGATTGATTTGGTGGATGTTGCTGCTCCAAGAGTTTAGTGTGGAGATTAAAGATAAGAGTGGAGCTGAGAATTTAGTGGCTGATCACTTGAGCAGAATAGAGAGGGATGAAGATCCTTCTCCCATTCAGGATGACTTTCCTGATGAGCAGCTTTTACAGTTACATGGGGTAACTCCTTGGTTGCTGATATTGTTAATTATCTTGTTGCTGGTGTTTTTCCGACAGGTGCAACTAGGTCACAAATTCACAAACTCAAGAGTGATGCCAAATATTATGTTTGGGATGATCCATATCTATGGAAATTTGGTAGTGATCAGGTAATTAAGAGATGTGTCCCCGATTATGAGATTGAATCTATTTTGCATTTTTCTCATGCTTCTCAAGCAGGGGGACATTTTGGGCCACAGAGGACTGCAAGAAAAATCCTAGATTCAGGTTTTTATTGGCCCACCATTTTTAAAGATGCTTATGAGATTTACTGCACTTGTAAAGAGTGCCAGATAGCAGGTACATCCATCACTCGTAAGAGTGAAATGCCTCAGCAACCTATGCTTTTCTGTGAGGTGTTTGATGTGTGGGGAATTGACTTCATGGGTCATTTCCCTGCATCTTTTGGTTTTCTCTATATTCTACTTGTTGTTGATTATGTTTCAAAGTGGGTGGAAGCTGTCCCCACTAGGACTAATGATTCTAGAGTTGTTGCAAATTTTGTCAGGTCCAATATTTTCGGCAGGTTCGGAATACCTCGTGCTATCATAAGTGACCAAGGCACTCATTTCTGCAACCGTACCATGGAAGCTTTGCTCCAAAAGTATGGAGTTGTTCACAGGGTCTCCACTGCATATCATCCCCAAACTAATGGGCAAGCCGAGATCTCAAACAGAGAAATCAAACAGATCTTAGAGAAAGTGATGCAGCCAAATAGGAAGGACTGGAGCCGCCGTCTAGAAGACGCACTTTGGGCTCAAAGAACAGCTTTCAAGACACCAATAGGGATGTCTCCCTATAGACTTGTCTTCGGTAAGGCATGTCATCTTCCTGTAGAGATTGAGCACCGTGCTTATTGGGCGGTCAAAAGCTGTAATTTGGAAATGCAAAAAGCAAGCATTGAAAGGAAACTCCAATTACAGCAGCTTGAAGAGCTTAGGTTGGAAGCCTATGAAAGCTCTCGAATTTATAAAGAGAAAACTAAGCACTTCCATGATAAGATGATTTCTAGGAAGGAATTCTCTGTGGGCCAACAGGTTT
The DNA here is from genome assembly GCA_030762895.1 of Sophora flavescens. Classification (NCBI taxonomy): domain Eukaryota; kingdom Viridiplantae; phylum Streptophyta; class Magnoliopsida; order Fabales; family Fabaceae; genus Sophora; species Sophora flavescens. The sequence goes on from CM061063.1 coordinate 149,898,841, forward strand.
TATTGTTTAACTCCCGCCTAAAAGTGATGGCTGGGAAACTCCGATCCAAGTGGATTGGCCCATTTGTAGTTACTGATGTTTTCCCTCATGGTGCAGTAGAAATAAAAAGTGCAGGTAGCAACAAGGTTTTTAAGGTTAATGGGCAGCGCTTGAAGCTATTCCATGAGAGCTCGATGCCTGAAGATGCAACCGTTGAAGAGCTCTCCTTGGGAGAACCCACCTACACTACAACTTGATCAGGGAGCACCTTCTCCTTTCCCTCGCTCTTATTTTATATCTATGTTCTTTCATTGAGGACAATGTATGTCTTAAGTGTGGGGGAGGGAACCAATTGTTTTGTTTTCCTTGCTTTGCTTTGCTTCGAGTCTTGTGTGTAAGTCTTGTGTCGATGAGCTTGATGGATTTTAATTAAATTTAGCATAGATTGATTGCATGATACTTGTTGACTGTTGATGATTTCCCCCTAGGTTTTGAAAATTAAAAATTGATCCCCATGTGAAAAATTGAAAATTGAACTTTGAGAACTTTTATTGTGATTGCATGATTTATGATAAGTTTGGGGTGAAGGGATGCACACACTAGGGATTGAATCTCGGTCAAACAATTTGCAAAAATGTCCAGGTGAGGATTTGAGCCTCCAACATGTTTTTAATTGTTTGAATCACTTTTAAGCTGCACTTTCCCGAATTTGCTTGAATCTCTTCATGGTTTGCATGCTTATGTGGTTGCATCAAATGATTTAGGCAATTTTCTTTGAAATAACTACTTGGCCTAAAAGAACCATCCCTAATGCATGTTCCCTAGTTAGCCACATTGAGCCTAATAACCATATTGTTTCTTGATGACCTTATGCTATAAGCCAAAAATCTGGAAAAACCATGTTAACCCAATCTTAGGATTAGGAGAGCATGGATGCTTAGCAAGACAAGGGTTGTAAGAAACTAAGTTTGGGGTGGCTACAAGGTTTGATATGTCATTCTGGTTGAGAAAAAGAAAAATAAAGGTTGGAGCCAAAGGTAAAGGAAAAAGAAAAAAAAAGAAGAAAAGAACAAAATGTAAAAAAACAAGGGGGTATTAGAAGAAAAAGGCTGTAGTCACCCAAAGCAAAAAGAAAAATGGAAAAAGGAATTTAAGCGGAAGTTCAATGTGTCAAAATGCTCATGCTCTCTTAGTTCCTAGGGACTTAAGCCTAGTAACTTTGAATATCCTACCTTTAGCCAGGCCCCGTTGCAACCTTTAAAAGACCTTTTGATGTTGCATGCATGTTTTCGTGGGAACTTTGTTTGAGATGAAAATCAAATTCATGGGAAGTGCTCTTGAAATGTGAAATTGAGAGAAAAGTTGATAGCCTAAACAAATTGAGCGAATGAGTGAAATACTAAGTGCCCTTGTGAGGAAGGCAATTGTTTGAAATTGGTGATGTCCCTTTTGTGTGTAACTTTGATCCTCAACTCAGATTACTGATTGCATGAATGATGGAATTCTCAATTGTTTAAAGTAAATGAATGTGGGGATTACATTTTTGCAAGGGGGAAAACATTGAAGAAAAATTGTTTTGTTGAAATTGCATGAAATTTGTGCGAAATTGGTTGAATCATTTAAGCTTGCCAACTTTGAGTCTTTTTGAGTTTTAGTTTGGTTGGGGACAAGCAAAGTTTAAGTTTGGGGTATTTTGATAAGCCTTTGGCTTGACTAGTTTTATAACTAGTAAGACCATGGCTTTTGTACTAATTACTCGAGTTTAACCTCGTTTTTCGCCCAAATTTGGATTTAACTGTCCTCAAGCAACATTTTGAGTCTCTTAAGTAGTTTTAGGACATTTTAGTTAATTTTGAGTCAAATAAAGCATTTACTGCTATTTCGTATTTTCAGGTTAATAAGAAGAGCAAAAAGGGAAGGACTCTTAAAGCAGAAGCCATCACGGCCAGGCCGTGACACTGGTCACGGCCGTGATGAGCTACCCATGAAGATCAGAGAGAATCACGGCCAGCCGTGATGACCATCATGGGCGTGATGAGAAGACCCTGAAAGTCAGAAAGCATCATGGCCCAACCGTGATACCCATCACGGGCGTGATAAGAGAACCCTGAAGAACATAATTGATCGCGGCCTAGCCGTGATGGAGGTCACGGCCGTGACAGATCAGCACCCAAAGTCAGAAAGAATCACGGCCTAGCCGTGATTGGCATCACAGCTGTGATAGACTGGAATTTGAATGCGCGCCCTTGGAAAAATGCGTCACGGCCTGGCCGTGATGGCCATCACGGCCATGACGCAAATCCTTATTTATAAAAGGCACCAGGGCAAACGTAAATCATATAGAATTTTCACGGTTTACACTTTATTCCAAGGGTTTATATTATGTTTGTGATGGAGACTAATCACCAGGGATTAGTCTGCTGTAATCGGTTTCTGCCGACACTTGAGGTTCCATGATTCCCGAGCAGTTTGCTTATCTCTTTCAATATTATGCTATATGCCTTGTTTGCTTAATTCAAGTTTTACAGAGTAAGTATTGATTAATTTCGATGATTCTATGTTCCTACACCTTGATCGCGTTTGCTTAATTCGCGTGTGTTTGTCGTGTTTTCTTAATTCACGAGAACTTCAATCCGTTTGCTTAATTCGGAAGTTAGGAACATATATCTCGTAGTGTCAATTTGCGCTTGTCTAATTGCTACTACAATCGAAAAGAGATTAGAATCCGCTTAGGGCATGGAAATTATGTGAATCAATGATAGTTGGCAAACCGAAACAGCAGATTAATCGTTTCAACTTATTGATAATCACTTAATTGCATTATTTTCTTAATTGAATTTTCAAATCTACCCCCCCCCCCCCCCACCCCCACCCCCCCACCCCCATTCCACTTGTAGGTTGATAACAATCAAAGAGTCCTTGAGATACGATACTCGAGTTGTCATGCCCTAACTACAGTTTTGTCTGTAATCACTCATTTTTTACCCGTGTGCGATAGCGGATCACTATAAGGAGACCGTCTTACGTCTTTTCTGTACATTGTGACCACCCAACCAAGTGTGCAATGGAGAGTTTTTGATCTCCTTTTCTCATTAATTTTTATGAACTTTCTTAAATATATTTTCTTGGATTTCATTTTTTTTATGACATAGAATTGGAGAAGCTTTCTTCTTCGTTTTATTCGTATGTTGATTGTGTTTTTTAGGTTTTGTTTCTTTATTTCTTCATTTATTTCTCCTTCTTCGTTTATTTTCTCCCTTTCATTTATGTCATATTTTTTCCCTCCACCACCCAACCTTTCCTTTTTTTTTTTGTTGCTTGATATATATGATGGACGATCACAAAAATAAGAGGATATCCATGACAAAAAACTCATGGGGCGACATCCATCTTCTCGCCACAAACGCAAGCCTACTGATTCATCTTTTGTTGTTGTTTTTTTTTTGTACCTTTTTTAGTATTTGTATTTTTATTTGGTTTTTTCATATTGCTTATTGTCAATGTATATTTTGCAGTAACTGAATATTTAGGATTTAAGGGTGAGAGGGTTCAAGACAACATTGACTTTGTTAAGATTGTTAAGACAACATTGCCTATTTTCCTATTAGAGAACTACTCGATGAAGAGAAGAAAATGAACATATATGTTGTCAGCATTGTTTTAGTTTTTTTTTTTCTTAACATTTATCTTTTAACCAGAATGATATCTGTATCAGTTTCGGAAGTTCTCTTAAACAGAGAACAAATCACTTTTTTTGCTAAGCCTATTTTTTTTAAAGAGTTATTATTATTATTATTATTATTATTATTATTATTATTATTATTATTATTATTATTATTATTATTATATGTTGTTGTTGCCATTATACTTCTTTATTTTTTATTATATATTTTTGTCTAAGATTAGTCTTCACAGAAGAATCTTACTATTCTTTTATTTTAAAATTTCAATTTTCAATTTTATTAGTGATTTTCAAGACATTTTATTAATTGCTCATTACAATATAAATTTTGAAATTCAATTTTTTAATTGTTTTCAAGACATTTTATTAAGAGTTTAATTTTTCATATTAATTGCTCATCTAATTCCAATACAAACTTTGTAGATTCTCATATGATATTTCTCCTTTCAAAACATGATCAATTATCTTTCACCCAACCCATGACTCTTCCTTTTAATTCTTTTATTTTAAATTTACAATTTTATTTCAAAATTTAATTGAAATTTTAAATTTTAATTGTTTCCTAGACATATTTATTATAATTAAATTGTGTATTTATTAATCTATGTCTTGAAATGTGTAAGTGTGCCAATTCTTTTTCTTGCCAGGTTACTTCTCAATAGTGTAATTAATGACAAGTAGGATTCCAATATTTCTTATTCCAATATTTCTTTTATTTTTAAATTCGAATTTTTAAATATATATATATATATATATATATATATATATATATATATATATATATATACAACTCATTCTAGAGTGTTTGAATGGAGGATTTTAATCTTGACTGTAACACCCCGATTTTTATGCTTTCTAAGATCGGTATAAATATAAATAAATGTTTATATTTTTATATGAAACTTAGAAAATGATTTTGGGAAAACCAAAGTCATATTCATATCATACTTATTTTTATAAGTATACGGGGAAATTTTTGGTTGAAAATTCAGACTAAACCCGGTCTGCGTTTTCGCTGACAGTAAGATTTTACTGATCAGAAAACCTAATTTTGACATGAGAACGAAATGAATAGATTTTATATCTCATTTTCAACGATATAGGTTATTTTGAAAATTTTCAAAATAAATAAGTTATTATACTCGATTCGGGTGTAAAACCCTAAATCGCGTAATCGACGGAGTCGAGAACGGACGTGCAGAGACAAAACCCGACGTCGGATGATGAGACCTCTTGCCACCTAGGATGGTGAGTCACATGGATGAGTCACCCATGTCATGATCACTTTTTACAAAATATCTAGATATTTCTTTAAACTAGTAAAAAGACCGTTTTGCCCTTGGACGATTTTACCCTTGAAGTTTCATCGAAATGACAAGTTTGTCCCACAATTTGTGGACACAAATCAGTCACATCTCCAACCAATCCTCACCACATGTTTGTCATGATGGCTTTAGGTGTGAAATGTCCAAAATGTCCTTGAGTTTTAATGGAACTACAAGTTAGTCCCTATTTATTTTTACCATTTTGTCCCCAAGGCAATTTTTGATGCACAAAACTTCCCCTCACTCCCTTAATTTCGTGAAGCCTCCTCACATCCACACTTAGTCATTTTCTAACTTCATCATCTCACATTTTCTCTCGAAAAGCTAAGAACACAACAGTTGAGTTTGTGAAGAAAGTGCTTGATTCCTTGCCCATTTTTCAATTCCAAGAGGTATACCATACTCTACTCACTCAATCATGATCATGTTCTTCAATTATTTTCATGATTCAATGCCTTGTTCATTATTTTCAATTCCTAGATCTAGAAACTTTGAAATTGTCTATAAAATCATAGAAAAATCCTAAAAATATGAAATCAATTTCTATGAGTTAGTTATCATCTTTAATATCATAATCCAAGAGTTTGTTGCAAAAAAAAAAATTTCCTTCCTATTTTTCTAGTGTTGGCCGAAACTATGCTCTAGGAAGCTAGGATGAACTTTGTTTCAATTTTTGGAAAGTAACACTTGATTTGATCTCTCTAGTACTTTTACTTGTTAAATCCAAGAGCTTGATGATTTATAAAATCCTTAGCCTATTTTCTATGTGAATGCCGAATCCATGTTATTGAGGACTTGGATGATTTTGCTTTGGTATTCAACTTATGGTCATTGTTCTTAACTCTATACTACTCTAAGGTCATGGATCTAAGAGTATGTGAAATTTTGATATCCCTAGCTAATTTTGAAAATCATGGCCGAAATTCATTTTTGAAGGGTTGGAATATTTGATTTCAATCTTTGTATGTTAATCTTTGTTTTAGGGTTTAAGTGATTAAGGATCACTAATCCAAAGAGCTTAAGATTTTTAGAAATTTTGAGCCATAATTTGTGTCATGGCCGAAAGTCTTAAATTTTGTGGTTAAAATGGTTTTGATTCAATTTTGTTAAGTAAGCTTTGTTTATGTCTTAATCTTGCTTAAGGATCCTTAATCCAAAAGCTTTCAAAATTTTATCATGTCTAGCCAACTTAAAAACCTCATGGCCGAACCTAGCATATAGGAGCATAGGTGTATTTAGTGCTTGATTGATAATTATTTGTTGTGATTTGTTGAAGGATAAATCTTAGTGGATTATACTGAGTTGTGCGGAGGAAACCTGATTCGAATCGGAAAGCTGTTCGTGAAACCAAAGCTTGAATCTTCAAGAGGTAAGGGGAGCTTACGTGAGGGATTTTTCCTAATAACTATTTGTGATCAGTGTGTGGTCTGTATGATTTATCTGTGATTGTGGTGTTTGGTTGTGATTGTGGTATTTGATTAGAGTTGTGTTATTTGTTTGTGTTTGGTTATCTGGATTTAATTATTTATTTGAAGTTATATATTATGATATTGTGATGCATGATCTACCTGGGAATATTGTTATGATGTTGTTGATTGTTATTTGAGAAGCCTGACAGTAGTCAGTGTCCAATCAATTAATCAGATAAAAGCTTTAAGAAGACTTTACGAGGAATATTCAATAGTTAATTAAGAAATATTGGAAGATATTATGATTTAATTAATTAATTGATAAAATAAGGAATTATTTGAAAATATTATTATTTTAATGATTTATTAGTGTAAAAGCAATTTATGAGTCACGGTGAAGGTGTAACCGTGAAATTATTTTTGTATTGCTAATTTTTACGTAAGAAATTCCATAATATTATAAAATTATATTTTATGAAATTAATCTACGAAAATAACTTAATTATGATATTAGAAAATTATTTAAGTGGAAAAAGCTAAGATTTGGCTTAAATGATTTTAAAAATGCTTAACGACGGTAATTTGGAAAAGTATCGACGGCAAGTGTTTCTAAAACAGCAGTACATATTTTAAACTAAGCTTGAGCCTCAAGTGACTCTCTTTTTGAAACATGAAGTTTTCAGAAAAGATTTTAGTAACTGATGATTTTACGAAAGAATTTCCCATTTGAAATGATTTTCCAAAATCAAGTTTTACGCAAACAGTGTAGGCGGAGATTTTGAACTTAGTAACCGAGACGTCGGAGTACTAGTGTTCTTGCGGTGTTTTGGACTTTGTGTCCTAATTTCGGTGTATTTTGGACTACGTGTCCTATGGACTTTGTGTCCTGAATTCGGAGTAAATAATGTTATCCAAAGTTAATATTGTTTTCTATTACCACAAACCTAGCCTGATGCATCGGTCTAGGGTTTCGTGATTGAGCACTCGGACTTGACATCCTGTGTTATTAATGAAAGTTTTAAGATGTTTAAAACTATGATTGGTCGTAAGCTTTTGAGATTTGACAAGGAAAGATTGAACACCAAGAAAAATGACTAGAACAAAATGTTTTACATGCATGTTAGGCAGACGTGCCTATTTGTAAATTATAATATCATGGTGATATTCATGAATCGACGTATCATTGTGCCCTGGTTGGACAATGAAAATCCATATTCGGTGATCACTGCTCCTTAAATTGGACAGTGTGCTATGGTAACCATATTAGGTGATCATTGTGCCTTGTGTTGGACAGTGTGCTATGGTTTTGGCTTCGTGCCTTTTGCCTGCGTGGCTATTGAGTTTGATAAACTCACCTTGAGGTTGGGATATCTCATGAGATTAGGTATGAATTTAGATTAGGAATATGAAGTGTTCATGCATAGTTTTCAAATGATGATGTTTGGGGTATGAAACCCAGTGATAAATTATTTGCCTTATTATGAATGCTTATGTTTTTATGAAAATGTATATGTGTATGTTTTCTTTTATGTCTCGCATGTAGTTATTGTGTTAAATCCATATATTGGCGTCTCACCCTTACAAACATATCAGAGCCGCACAAGGGGTATGATCTCTACAAGAAGAAGAAGGTTGTCTAGTTCGGGGCATGCAGTTGCTACTTCTATCGATTGTAGCGTCTGTTAGTTACAACCAGCTTAGGAGTCTTGGTTGGGTTGTAAGTTTGAAAAGGTCGGTAACTGTGGGGTTGTAATTAGTCTTTGATTTAATTTTATCTTTTTGAAAATTGAAACTTTGTGAGAAAAATTGTATGCCGTAGTGACCTCATTAAGAATATGATTTTACTGTTTTAGTGTATGTATCTTGGTGTTCCAGAGTTTTCCACATAAGAAAATTTTTACACCTGAGTTTTATGGCTTAAAATAAATAAGTTGTCCGAAAGCAACTAGCGAATTAAAGTTTTATTTTCCGCAACGAGTTAACCATGTAATGACCAAGGGAGGGTGTTACATTGACAATGTCTTGCATATGATGCATGACCTTTTTCTAATTTGTATTTTTTTAGAAAATGTCTTGCCTTATTATCATTCATTTTCTTTCCAATTTACTATATTACTATCATTGTGTGATTCGGAGGTGACTACTTATCAAATTTAACTTTTGCTTTCAGAATGATTATGCCTTTTTTAGAGAAATAATTGATGAATGATAAATTCATAATTAATATTGATAAGAATTGATAAGTATTTATATTCAATAAATGAATTTCCTGTTTTGATTTGGAAATATTCAATGAATCAATTTTAAATAATAATGATAAAAGATAAACAAATTAAATTAGATAATAGTAATAATTTGCTTTATTTTCCAACATTTTCGGTTTTCAAAAAAATTATTGACATCACCGCCCAATTCAACTTAGTCAATGTGATTCTATACTTCTTGCCTTTTCTTCTTAGTTGTTTCCAAGGCATATTTATTATAATTAAAATGTGTATTAATTAATTTATGTCTTGGAATGTATAAGTGTGTCATTTCTCTTTCTTTCTAGGTTACTTCCCAAGAGTATAATTAATGGCAAGTCAATATTTCTTTTTCCAATAACTTTTTATTTTAATTTTGAATTCTTTCAAAACATGGTTAATTATCTTTCACCGCACCCATGACTCTTCCTTTTCATTCTTTTATTTTTAATTTTTAATTTTAATTCAAAATTTATTTCAAATTTCAAATTTTAGTTGTTTCCAAGACATATTTATTATAATTAAAATATGTATTTATTAATTTATGTCTTGCAGTGTGTAAGTGTGTCATTTCTCTTTCTTTTCAGGCTACTTCCCAAGAGTGTAATTAATGACAAGTAATATATATATATATATATATATATATATATATATATATATATATATATATATATTATTTCGAAATTCAAATTTTTAACTATATATATCTACAACTCATTCTGGCTAATAACAACTCATTCTTTTATTTTAAATTTTAATTAAAATATAAATTATTTGATTGGATGTCATGGTAGGTTGGAATTAAATTAGATTTATCGTTTTTTAGAAGTTGGAATAAATCAATCAAAACATTTTAAAAGAAATAAATTAAGGAAATCAATGTATTGAAAATAGTCACAATTTGAATTTGAACAATAAAACAATTTGAATTTGAACATTTAAATAAAAAAAAGATATTTTAGACATTTAAATACAAGGGTTTCTGTTCTGTGCAGCTTTAAAAATTAGATATTTTATATGAACAAAAAAAATTGGTAGTAATTATAGAAATAAAATAAATTGTTTTTGTATTATCTATTTATTGTAGTTTGTGTTATTTTTGTGCAAAGTTATGTTAATTTATAGTATATGTATTTTGAGGAATTTCTAATTAAGGACAATATTTAGTTTTGCAAAATTATTCATATTGGCTATGACACGATGCAGGAGTTTTTTATACTCAAATTTATTTATCTCATACACATATTTTATATTCCATATTTTATATTTATCTTTTTAAAATTATAAATTGTATATATCTTATACAATGATGTAACCTCATTACAGTGCAAGGACAATAAATTTGCTACAATAAATTTCATTCTCTCTCATATTTGCCAACCGTTTGATATTATTATTAAATGCTTATCTTTCTTTTAATTTTATTGATTCTTTCTTACTTGGAAAAAACAGAATTAATTTCAACCTCGTATTTTTTTATTCTCAAATTACAAAGAATTCTTAAAATTTATGTGAACTATAAGAGGAGGGGGGCAATGAAGAAAATATGATAGATAAAAGGGGTGGGGGACCGAATGTTTTAAAAAATATGAAGAAAATTTTTCTCTATGGTTATTAAGCTCATTGACAAAATTTATGTGTTTTTCAAAATTATTCACATCTCTTATCAAATGATGCACAAAATTCTCATACTCCAATTTAATTTTCGACGTTTATTTTATCTTTTGCAATTGCCTAATCCCCGTACAGTGCACGGGCAAGAACGCTAGTTTGCTTCTAAAAAAACAAACATGATTTCGAGCAACATAAAGGATTTATACACCAATAAGAGAAACAAGACCTTGATTCGAATAAGGTACACCAACTTCAAGCCCTTAAGCCCTTATCGTTATGAGATCAAAAAATTATCAAAATCAAACTTTATATCTTTAAAGATAATTACATCTTTAAATAAAACCAAGATTAAATTTATACAGATTGAATCTATATAATCACATTTTTAACCAAGCTATCAAGCTGATTCCTTTTTATATGATATCGTGCAATTGATTCCACAACCCATAAAATACTCAAAATTCTCAAGTCTCAACCATCGACCTGTAACTTCATCACACTCCTCATAATCACGAACCAAGCAAAAACGTTGGCCAACATCATCTAAATCATTGTAACGAAAAATTGAACATGTACAATGAGTTCACTACCAAACAAAAAGACATTTATGTACAATGAGTTGATCCATTATATACAATTTCAAGATCCAAGGTATGAAGTATGAACTATGAAATATCAACAGTGAAAAAGAAGAAGCAAAGCTCAAAACATAGAGAATGGTGGCAACGTTGTGATCAACACGAACTTTCTTTTCTTGCCCCTGAAAATAAATTAGAGACCGAACAATTGACATAAATAAATGAATAATAATATAATTAATGAAAATATAAAAACAAACATTAGTTTCAAAATAACTCACACGAAGTAGCCATCTTCTTGATAGACCCATGTGTTGGATGATTTCAAATGTTGTTTCCTATCAACATTCTTGTCATGGTCCTCAGCCACTACTATGTGATCCTCCGTGATGCTAGAAAGCGTCGGCCGCCGATGACATCTGCCACGCTTAAGAGACTGATTATTAGTGGCGGCAGGATGTAGAACGTGGTGGTTGTCATTGTTGGATGACGGAGCCTTAGATACCTGAGTGGTGGGGCGGGTACGGTAGCAGGAAAATATTTGGGAAAATAACTTCATCTTGTGTGACTTTGAAATAAAATTGTATTGATTAGATGATTTGAGTAGTTGTATCATGGAAATGGAACTTAATTTACAGGATGAGGGGTAGCCTTGTAATTTTATAATTAATAAAATATACATATGATAGCAAGGAGGGTCGAAGATTTGTTCTTATCGCTTAAAAATAGGGACTAGTACGTTCAGAATGCACTGCTTCACTCGCTTTGCACTTAACAACCATTTAATTGTTAACAAATTTTGTTCAATTGCTTAAAATAAAATCGATAAACAATGAATCTCCTAAACAATCCTTCTTTTATTAGATAAAATTAGATAAACTGATAAAGGAATACTTTAAAAGTTCAAAAAGAATAATTTAATGTTTTCCTTCATTGGAGATTTAGGATAATTGTTAGTTTGACCCAATAACTTTAATTTAAAAGTTTTCCTAAACTCTCTGTTTCAGAATATACATCATTTAAAGTTGTTTTGGTAAAAAGAGGCCGCAAAGTGTGGAAAAAATTGCACAATCAAAATTATATGAAATAAGTCAACTTTAGATAAAATATTTAAAGGAGTTTAATTGATATACACTGTCAGTGTAAATATTTTTTTACATTGTCAATCAATCATAAGTTGTCATAATATTGAAAATCTTTGACTTTTATCCTAACCACATTAAAAATAATCTATATCATGATTTATGATTGGTTGACAGTGTAAAAAACTTTATACTGACAGTGTACAACAATTAAACTCTTATTTAAAGTTTTCACACAAAAATTAAAGAAACTATTAAATATTCTTAATTTTAGATTAATGTAAATATATATGACTAAAATTTCCTATCACTCCATTAATGATCTCTCTCGATTTACCCAGGGGAGACACTGTCTAAGAGATAAGTATAAATTGCAAAAAAATAATTAATATCTTTTGGTTTTTAAAATGAGAAAATTTAATCCCTTTCGAGTATTGTTCTGGTGTGATGCACAAGAATTAAGAAACATAAAACTAAACCTTAATTGTAAGATTTTTTAATTTACTAATTTTCCCTTATTTAATTTCCAACAATTAATTACTCTACTTTTCCAAGCCCAATAGTCCATCCAATTTCCATGAGTAGTTAAGAATTTTAGGAAGGGTAAAGATGGAAAAACAAAAATTAACGCCAATATGCTAGCGGATTGCATTTGAAGTATTTGCTAAAATTAGCGATTGAACTAACTGATAAATATAAAATGACATAAAAGGACATGTTTATATTTTTTTTATATAAGTTATATTTATTTATTTATTTTGTCCTTGACCAGGAGTATACCCTGCCGGAAGCGGGGACTAATCTCCTGAGGGGGAATGAATGACACTTGAAAGTGGGAAATCCTCTCCCAGCGGAAATTCGCACCATACGTAAGAGTTGAGATTCGAACCCCAGCCACCTGGTTAAGGGGCACAAGTCCACCACCACTTGTGCCAGCCTCATATATATGTGTTATTTATTTTAAAATAATTATCACTTTTAATATTTTAATTTTTTTAAAATTATTCATCATTTCAAAAATTAAAATATTATTTTCTATTTGTTTCTTTTTTACCTTTCATACTAATAAGGTAATTTAATTCTTTTTGTTTCCTTACCAAAAAAAAAATCTTTTTTTATTATTATTTGCCATAAATTATGTGCAGATATTCAACATTTGCTTTTAAGGGGCAAAATAAATAATTTAAAATTCATTAATTATCCGTGCAATTAATTTGGGTATGATTTTGTTTAAGTATTTGGGTATTTGTTTTTTTAAATAGAAATATCATATCAAGTGTGCAGTGGGGTTAAATATCTATTATTTCATATGCACAATCCACCATGGTTTCAAATATCATCTTTTGAGAAGTTTTTCAGAATTTCCTAATTTAAATAAAATTGATAATGAGTTATTTTTTTAAAAAATATTTTATCATGGAGGATCACATAGTAGTGGCTGAGGATCATGACAAGAATAAAATATTAATAGAATATTGAGAGAACATATTGAGAGAATCTCATAAAATCATATCTTCTTCCATAGAAGGCAGCTCGTTAGGAGGAGGCGGCTCAAACCAAGGCGATTCTTAGTTCTTTTCTTAAAGTTGTTAACACATGACTGAGAGCAAATAATTAATCAGATAAACCCAGTGACCTTTTTTTATTAGACTTTTTATTATAATATTAGCCGCATTGACTACTATATTCATCAATCCAACCTTGGTTATTAAAGTCTAAGAAAAAGGGACCCAAAAAAAGTATAATGATACCCGTCCCTAACATCTTTATACAAGAAATTAATAATCTCAAAATGCAGAACTAGGTTCCTATGGGGTGATAAATCAGAGCTGAATCCTGCAACCAAAATAAAATAAATAAAGAAAGAAAGAAAAAGAGATGGAAGTTTCAAGTGCTCTATTATTACCTCAAATGGTGATTATTTTATAAAAAATATTTCTTTATCTTCACCCAGAACTTCTCAGGTTTTGCGTAATGCAATAGTAGAGCAAAAGTTAAAAAATTTAAATTTAAAAAATGTTGAAACATGAGAAAGGCATGATACGAAACAAACTCTCGAGATAGCCCATACGATGCAGAGGGAGGGTGCGAGTGGATGTTGGGATTGAAAGGGCATTGTGAGTGAGAGTAGATACAGACCATGTATATGTGCATCATGCATGTGTGCACGGTAATTTGGAAACTATTGATTTAAGTGTATACATTTGGAGGATGCTTGAAATCTAAATAGTTTTTGAATAGTCTACACAACGCTTTGATGTTTATTTATAAAATAAGGTAACTTAAATATTATTTTTGGTCTGGTTCCATGACCCTTTTGTCATGCTTGCTTGAATTATCTTTCTTTCAGCCAAACAAAATTTTTGCATATTATACCCACTCTGTCATGTATGGTGGTTTAGTATGTTATTGCATATTAATAATTGAAATAGTGAGTTGGTGATAATATAAAATTTTGAATTGATTTATAATCTGGAAGCATTTAAGCAACTAAAATCATACTTTTTTTTATTAAAAACAAAAATGCAAACCATGTCAGGTTGTAAGTTTATGTCACATGGAATCTGTGACAAGGATAATGGATTTGCCATTGGCATTCCTAGTGACTGGTTTTCTGCTCGTTGGTCATGCAAAGGTGGGGTCTGGAAGAGGAATGATGATGCCCAAGACATAAATTCTAGGAAGAAACTTGTCCTAAATGATGGTTTTCCATTAGATCCTCGCTGGCATGGCATCACAAAGATGACTTGTATTTTCCTTCTCAATGCAGGAGGCTTGATCTCCCTTTGTGGGCTTTTTGTGCTGATGAACGAGTTGATTGCATAGCTGTGAGCAGACCAGTTCAAAGTAAGCCTGCCTCCGTTAGAAGAGTGAAAGGAAATGTTCTTTCAGTGGTCAGGATAAATGCATGTGTAGTCAAGGACAACGGATCGTTGGTCTATGAGTCATGCCAAAAGATCCGAAGCAAGGATATATGCTATTCCAGGTCAACTAGGCCTTTCTCTTCAACCACTGATTGCAAGTGGTCATCGACTCAAGATTCTCAGTCCAAAGCCATTAATGATCAAGGTTCTTACCGGAGCATGGAATTCATTATTGTCCCTAAAGATCGTCTCTGTATTGTTTCTGACTTGCAGTTGCATTTTGGTGACTGGTATTATCTTGATGGTTTTGGGCGTGAAAGAAGGCCTTCATCATTTTTAGAGATACAGTATTTAGTTGATGATGGGATTATAAAAAAACATAGCAGTGTGTTCAGGAAACGTGATAAACTCTGGATTCCTGTTACCTCTTCCGTAGAAACTTCTGATGTCAGTCTCAGGAGCAACCAAGAAAGCAGCTCAACATCTGGTGTCTGCTCTGGACTTGCATCAAAGAAAATTGACGGTGTTTCATTCATGAACCTAAGACAAATTCAAGTTTGTTTAATATCATACACCCTCAGTTTGTTGGTTTTACTCGTGGGAAGCTACACGAACTAGTAATGAAATCATACAAGAGCCGGGAGTTTGCTGCAGCTATAAATGAGGTTTTAGATCCCTGGATCAATGCTAGGCAGCCAAACAATGAAATTGATAAACAAATATATTGGAAATTAGGTAATTGGTCCTTTAAAGGTGCATTTTTTTTAGATCTTTCCTTCCCCACCACCTTGCTCCCTTTCTGTCTGTAAATATTTATCCTGTTTTTGCCTTCTGTTTTTTGGTTCATACTTCTTATATTTTTGTTTTTGGGATTAGTGATTGGGGAACTGATATATTTTCCTTTAGCCCTATGTGTTAGCCTTTCCTGTATTACTTGAGCTCATTGGCTAGCAAATTTGGTCTTCTGACTAATGTTTCTAATTGTATCGGTATCTTGCACTCATGTTGGTTGTGTACATGTGATAGGACCATTCCAGAAGATTTCATTTAAGTGGTTTCCTGATTATTTTCGTCTACTTATTTTTTAGAAGGTGACGCACGTGCTGCCAAAAGAGTCTAGATGCTGGTTGATGATATTGAAGAGGACAGTGATTTGGAAGATTATGGTGTTACTGTCGAGAAGGATGAATCCTCTTTTGAGGATCTATTGGTATTATTGATTCCGATGTGGGAAGCCGGGGCTTATTGGATGGTCGTATGTTGGCACAAGTTTTCCATTTTTTTAGATCTGATTTGAAGTCCCTTGTCTTTGCTTCCATGACTTGCAAACGTTGGTGAGCTGCTGTAAGGTTTTATAAAGAAGTCTCACGACAGGTCAACGTGCCTTCCTTGGGGAATTCCTGCACTAATTCCATGTTGTGGAACATTATGGTAAGTTATATATATATCATTTCATTTTCCCGTCGTTTTCGAAAAAACGTGCCAAAGTGAAAAAAAATCATGGTTACATCCTCGCTGTCACTCGTTAACTTATTCTTTCGTTAAAACTCATTAAAATATTATTATTTTTACAAGAGTCCAAACAACAACTACTAACACAATCATTCACAAAACAACACATAACAAGTTAAACTTTGAAGAAAAAAAAACTACAAGTCCCTAAGGGTATGGATTCGGCCCATGCTAGAAAAATAGGTTAGAGGTTTGAAAATTTCAGATACTCTTAGATGCATGACCTTAGAGTGGTGTAGAGCTAGGGAAAATTGCCATAAGTTGAAAATGGAGCAAAATCATCTAACCCATTTTTGTGTAGGATTCGGCCAACACATGTTAAATGGGTCAGGGATTTCAAAATTTTATATAATCTTGGATCCATGATCCTAGGGTGGTGGAGACGTATATAAAATTGTCACACCTCAAAAATAAGCATTCTATGATTTTCTACAATTTTTTTGAAGACATACATGAAAGTTGAAGAAAATTGGTTTTGGACAATGATTCAATGGAAAGAAATGAAATAGGAAAGCTCATGATCATAGAGGAAGAGAAGTTACCTCTTGAAGATGGAGAAGAGATGAAGAGATTGATCTAATTTGCAAGTAAAACACTTAAGAGCTTAGGTTTTTCTTTGGTTGTTCTTATGAGTTGATGAACAAATGTGTAAATGTGAAGGTGGAGTGGGTGGGCTGCCGTGACAAGAAGAGAGTGATGGGGGAAGTGGGCGAGTCATGAGTACCAATTGGGGTTTCTAACTAAACCTAGGGGCATTTTAGTTTTTTCCTAATATCTAAGATATTTTGAAACATAATCATGACTAGTGGTGAGTCATTGGTGGTGACTCACCATGGTTCACCACAACCTTGTGACACCTGTCCCTCCCTGACCTGGTGTCCGGTTCAGTCTCCATAGTTTCGATTCCGACTCCGTTATTCTCCCGATTTAGGTTTTCCGCAATCGATTTAATTCGGAACTTCGTCCAAATAAAATAATATTTTATTTTAGAGCGAAAATTTTGAAAATGCCCATATCACTTAAAAAGTGAGAAGAATTATCGTTTCGTTATCGGGTCAAAATTAGGTTTTCTGACCAGTAAAATCTTACCGTCAGTGGAAACGCAGACCGGGTTTCGTTTGAATTTCCAACCAAAAATTTAAACGTAGGCTTTCGCCATGAAGTCGAGTCTAAATATGATTTTGTTTCAAACAAAAATCATTTTCTAGGTCTCAGACAAAAATATAAACAGATATTTGCTTATCTATAAAGAAAACAGCAGAAATCGGGGTGTTACACCCCCTACTACACACCTAGCTTAAACAACCCACATACAAAATAGACAACATCTAATACACCATTATATGGAAATTCAATCATATACAAAATTTGGAAGATGCTAAGAAATTCAAAGACACGCCAAGCAGCATTTTAGGAACTCCAAGGCAATACTAGCTGGTCCAAAAATGAAGACAGCTCTATGACGCACATCACCAGATCAAGCTGAGAGAATTTATGCCTCTGATCACCCTCCTTTTAAAGTGCTTGAACTCAAAGTATATGACAAATAGCATCCAATCAGCCATTAGAGATTTTGTTGTACCTGAGAACAAAAATATAAACACTGCAAAACAACAGAACAAAAGAACCATAAATTCTTTAACAGTTTTATGAAAGTAATAAAGCCAAGAAGCTTCTCCTCATTTTTTTTTTCAATACAATTCAAGAAGGCTCTAGCCTTCCATTAAATTGTGTTAGAACCATCTATACCATCTCCCCTCCATTTGAGAGCCTTCCTTTGCAAGAGTATCTGCTATTCCATTTGCTTCCCTTCTTTATGCTGGAACTACACGCTTTTAAACATAGAAATCAGGTTTTCCAGTTTATTACTATAAAATCTTGCATTCCAAGGACAACCATCCTTATTTTTTACCCATTCTAAGGTATTTTTTGAGTCAGATTCAATGATAATGTCCATATGCTTCAACCATTCTAGTTCTAGAGAAATTTCAAGTGCATAGACAATGGCTAATAGATCAGACTTATTTAAATCTCTAATACCTACAGAGGCAGCAAATAATCCTCTAATAACTCCCTCCTCATCTTTAATAACTCCACCAATACCTGCTCTCCCTGGTTTACCTTTTGAAGAGCCATCTACATTCCATTTAAGCATGTTTTGTGGCAGCGGTCAGGATAAATGCATGTGTAGTCAAGGACAAGGGATCATTGGTCTCTAAGTCATGCCAAAAGATCCGAAGCAAGGATAGATGCCATTCCAGGTCAACTAGGCCTTTCTCTTCAACCACTGATGGCAAGAGGTCATCGACTCAAGATTCTCAGTCAAAAGCCATTAATGATCAAGGTATTACCAGAGCATGGAATTCATTAATGTCCCTAAAGATCGTCTATGTATTGTTTCTGACTTGCAGTTGCATTTTGGTGACTGGTATTATCTTGATGGTTCTGGGTGTGAAAGAGGGCCTTCATCATTTTCAAAGATACAATATTTAGTTGATGATGGGATTATAAAAAAACATAGCAGTGTGTTCAGGAAAAGTGATAAACTCTGGATTCCTGCTACCGTCCCCGCCCCACCACTCAGGCATCTAAGGCTCTGTCATCCAACAATGACAACCACACGTTCTACATCCTGCCACCACCAATAATCAGCCTCTTAAGCGTGGCAGATGTCATTGGCGTCCGACGCTTTCTAGCATCATGGAGGATCACATAGTAATGACTGAGGACCATGACAAGAATGTTGATAGGAAACAACATTTGAAATCATTCGACACATGGGTCTATCTAGAAGATGGCTACTTCGTGTGAGTTATTTTGCAACTAATGTTTGTTTTTATATTTTCATTAATTATATTATTATTCATTTATTTGTGTCAATTGTTCGGTCTCTAATTTATTTTCAGGGGCAAGAAAAGAAAGTTCGTGTTGATCACAACGTTGCCACCATTCTCTATGTTTTGAGCTTTGCTTCTTCTTTTTCACTGTTGATATTTCATAGTTCATACATCATACCGTGGATCTTGAAATTGTATATAATGGATCAACTCATTGTACATAAATGTCTTTTTGTTTGGTAGTGAACTCATTGTACATGTTCAATTTTTCATTAGAATGATTTAGATGATGTTGGCCAGCGTTTTTGCTTGGTTCGTGATTATGAGGAGTGTGATGAAGTTACAGGTCGATGGTTGAGACTTGAGAATTTTATGTATTTTATGGTTTGTGGAATCAATTGCACGATATCATATAAAAATGAATCAGATGATTACAACTTGAAGTCCTATGAGATTGATCAAAGAAGGTACTAGTGCTGGCTCAAAGTATTTTAAGAATTTATGTGCAAAAGCTCTTGATTTTCTATGATAAAAATTTCACGCACATCACCATGATGTTCAAGAGAGGAAGATGATTATATATACAAGCAAGTGGTATTTCTTGATTGTCAAATTTAAACCACAATGCAATAGCATTTAAGGCACACAAAAGAAATGAACGTTGGCTGATATACATGAATGCAGAAGATTGTGATGTGAATATTAAATGCAAATTGAAAAAATCAATTTCAAGTTATTTCCACTGAATTGAAAAAAATGTGTAAAACATGTAAGGTTGGATAAGAATTTTAACGTTGAAGGCTAAGCATTAATGACACAAACAAAATCAAGGTTTGATCATATATTTACTTTCAATGCAAACCTTTTTCTTTGCCAAATAAAAGATTCATGCTAGGCTAAATGATAAAAACGTGTGAATTACCCAACTAGCAAATTGAATTGAATATTCAATTTAATATATTCAATTTAATGAGTATAAACTTTGAGTATCAAATTTGGCAATTAGAGAATCATGTGTGATATAAAGTGACAGCAAATTGGGCTTGACACATGATAAATCATCATTCATGTTTTATCAAAAAGATCATCATTCATGTTAGTTTTGCATCCAAATTTATTTTCATTAAAAAAAAACAATCAGCCTATTCAAATATAATTTTAACGTTGAAGATATAAATAAGGCAATAAGATAAATGTCCAAAATCTGATCATTTGAAATTAATGCAAATTTGTTTCTATTAGAAGGCCTAATTCCAATAAAGAAAACGTGGCGATGAATGCAACTTAGGTGGTCAAATATTTGTTTTGAAAAAGTACAAGGTGATCTTTTGAATTCATGCAAAAATATTATATTCATAAAAAACAATCTTTAATAAAAACTTGAGTGTATGATATTATAAATTTCAAAAAAATTATTTTGATAAAATATTTTGCTTTTCATATTAGAAAAAAAAAACTATGAGCCAAGCTAAGTACCTAATTAAACCAACCTCTTACAAAAGTATCTAAGACCTAATAATTTACCCATTTGGTCTTGTGGTCTTGATACTTGATTTTCTGGTACACCATAATAATTTGAATTTGTGCATGCGGTACCTGCATGCTATAAGAAAAATTCTCTTGCCTTTTTGTTAGTGTTTGTCATTCATCAAAATATATAAATGTGTGATTACATACTCCCCTTTTTGATTATGACAAACCTTACCTTCTTACCTATGTAATGTGGTGTCAGAGTCATATACGCACTGCATGAGCGTGGGATGGATTTCCCCCTATCTAAAACACATTACTCAATAGATACGTCAGTTAAATTCAGAAGGCATAAATTCAAATTATTAGGCAATGGAATATTATAAGAATGCTCCCTCTAAATAGTTCAATTAAATTTATTTTATGCAAGATTAATATTCCAATTCTTCTCCCCCTTTTGGCATGATCAAAAAGAAAGTTTATGGATAAAAGATAATAAATAAAGATGATAACTTTCATTCATCAAAATAGATGAAAAGTGGGACACATAGATAAAATTAATTGTCCTACTCACATATTTATTAATAAAATTATGACAGAGAGCAAATTTGATAGATATGTGAGAATAAAAGTAAACATGTAAGATTAATTGATGTAAGATAAATCTAGAATGCCTAATTCTCTTCTGATGTAAAAGAAACTCTCTTTATTGAGGGGTTTGGTAAGGATATCTGCTAATTGCTTAGTTGTATCCACATGCTCCAAAACACAATCTCCATTTTGCACATGATCCCGAATAAAATGGTGTCTTATCTCAATGTGTTTTGTCCAAGAATTTTGAATGGGATTCTTAGTTAAGTTAATGGCACTAGTGTTATCACATCGAATGGGGATATGATCTAATTGGACACCATAGTCTAGCAGCTGTTGTTTCATCCAAATAATTTGGGCACAACAACTCCCTGCTGCTATGTATTCCGCCTCAGCGGTTGACAATGCCACACTAGCTTGTTTTTTGCTAAACCATGAAACTAAGGCACTACCTAAAAAGTGGCATGTCCCACTAGTACTTTTCCTATCTAACTTGCAACCTGCAAAGTCAGAGTCGGAATACCCAACCAAATTGCATGTGCTGCCTTTGGGGTACCACAAGCCCATGTCTTTTGTCCCAACTAAATATCTCATTATTCGATTAACCGCCGCAAGGTGGGATTCCCTAGGACTAGCCTGATATCTAGCACACATGCAAACACTAAACATGATGTCAGGCATACTTGCAGTAAGATACAAGAGGGATCCAATCATACCTCGATATTTTGTCAATTCAATAGGCTTACCATTTTCATCCTTATCTAAGTTGCATTACGTGCTCATTGGTGTGGCTATCTCCTTGGCACTGTCCATTCCAAATCTTTTTAAAAGTTCCACTAGTGCAGAAAAGGGTTTCTACATCGGAGTTTACACATCGGTTTAATAGAAACCGATATGTAAAACGAGGCGGTGGCATTTTTGAAATTAAAACCAAATTATTACACATCGGTTTAGCAAATAACCGATGTGTAAAAAGTTTTCACATCAGTTATTTCTACCCGATGTTTAAAATTAACATAAAAAAAATTAAAGTCAGAATTTTTAACATTCTACATCGGTTCTGCATTAACCGATGTGTAAAATAATGATTAACCACATCGGTTTCTAAATAACCGATGTAGAAAATTATAAAGAAAAAAAATAGAAATTAAAATATTACTTTTACACATCGGTTTTTTTAACCGATGTATAAAATTAAAAAAAAAATTCAGAAGATAAAAGTTTAATGTTTACACATCGGGTTTACTATAACCGATGTGTATAACATTGTTAACACATCGGTTATCCAAAAACCGATGTGTATTTCTATCTATATTTTTATTTCCCTCTTCCTTCTTTTTCATTTTCGCGCTGAGACCTTTTCATCTGAGCTCACTCTCCCTCCCTAGCTTACACCAACAGCGGCGAATGCTAACCCTAGCGAGCCAGAGAACGGCCAGAGAACCATTGACTCAAAGGCGAAGAGCTTGTGTTGGTCGAAGGCTGATATCGTGCCCGGCCGTCATCCAGAGAGGTGGCGCAAAGACGCTGCCGGGAACATTGTCTGCAAGCGTTTCTTCAACTGCCTCGGATGCCTCTGCTTTGAGTACGATCACATCGTTCCCTTTTCCAAAGGTTCTATTTTTCTCCCTCCCTTTTTCCTCCTCTTTGGCATTAACCTGTTCATTTCTTCTGGGTCGTTCTGAATTTTTTTACTTTCACTTTTTGTCTGTGTTTTGCTAAGGGTATTTTTGTTTTACTTGTACAATGTGGCTTCTTTGGGGGTCCATTAGAGTCTATGGTTTTTTCGTCATATTTTGAACTAGTATAAGCGAGGATCGAGCTAAATACAAGTGATTAGTGGAACACTGGAATGTAATATCAACTTTTTAATTGATTTGATTACTGTCTTGGATCATGGATAAAAAGGAACCGGTATTTTAATGTGGCAACTGATAGAAAATTCTAGACAGAAAAGAAGATAATGAGTGAGGATAAAAACTTGTGTTTTAGTTCCTCAAGGTTATTCATCACTTTAACATGCATACTATAGGATTGATTGGTATTAGGTAATTTGATAACTGGCCTATGTGATGTGATGTTGTTTGTAGGTGGTGAATCCACAGCAGATAATTGTCAAATACTTCAATCGAGAGTGAACAGATTCAAATCGGACAAAGATCAGGTTGATTCAGATCAATTGAAAGGCTACTCTTGTGATATTAATTTTACTGGTAAGCATGCTTCTTTCTTTGTCTTTCATTGCATTGAACTTGTCCTTTCATCTATCATGCATTTTACCTATCCTTGCTTTAGTGAGTCCTTTATTCAACCCTGTTCATCATGGGGAACAACAAAATACTTGTATCATGTAGCAACTGAAAATCACAATTTATATTCCAAACCCTGACCTACCTTTTATTATTCTTATTAAAACCTTCCTAGAACCCGAAATGCATAATGTTATAGATAATAGTCATAATTCATTTCGATTTTAGGTTTTTGCAATTTATAGATTGCATTCATTGAAGAGCACCTTCAAGCTTTTCTTATGTTTGTCTTCCTTGTTCAGAATGGACTGACTTACTAAATGCTTTTCAAAAGCTTTTCAAATTCATGTGCTGAATTGCAGGTTTAGATGTTTTCACTTGCATCCTAGAAATACTCACGTTAGTTGCTACTGTTTTATTTGCTTCTGTAGTTTACAAGAATTCTTAATTATAAACTTCTCCACCCTCCTAAGAAACTATGGAAATGTTTATCTGAAATTCTCTGTTCCATTTATGTGCTGCATGTGAATATGTTTTTGTAGCAGGGGATTGATTTTCAGCCACTATCCCTTATTTTTGTTAGCAAGACAATTTTCATTGGAGTTTTAATGTATTTTCTTGAAAATTTATTTGATTCGAGAATATGCCCACAATAATTAGTAAAGCCTTAGTTTCCCGTTTGAGATGCAATACTAATGAGCGTACGTGTATGTGCTTAATGTACCGCTCATTGTGTTGGATCTTGAATTGTCCAAAGTTGGATAGTTTGGGAAAAAACTTTTTCTTAATTCAATTAAAATAGTTATTCATTGATTCTAATGTTATATACTTGATGAAAGTTCGGATTGATAAATTTCCTTTCGTTCTCCGGGTGCATACTTTATCGTGGTGGATGTCATCACGTTCAAGTAGTGTACGTCGGAGACCGCAGGGAAATGCTGCCGAAATTTTGTCGAGTATGAGCATGAGAGTTAATGACTAACTGTTAACCGAATGTTGAAAAAGTTTCTTCTTGAATGGGATAGGGCCATACCTTGTCATAAGAAGTGGTTGATGAATATGTTGGACTAAGTACGAAGGTATTGGTTTAGTCATGGATCGCGGTTGGATGAATGCTAGACGGACAAGTGATGAGTATGAGAATGGAGTGGAAGATTTTCTACAGTTTGCAAAAACAAATGCTCCTAATAGTGGTAACGGAAGGTTTTATTGTCCTTGTGTTAACTGTTTGAATGAGAGACGACTAGAAGCTGAGGAGATACGTGATCATCTTATTTGTGAGGGGATTTGCAAGAGTTATACAACATGGATATGTCATGGTGAATTGTTAGACAGGCCGAGGGTGTCGGATAGAGAGGAAGTTGATGAAGTGGAAATGGACGATGGACTAGAGGACATGATCTGTGATGTTGGGCAAGAGTCTTTTCGGCGTGCACATGTGTATGATACTTTGTGCAGTGATGCGCAAGTGGCTTTGTATCCGGGGTGCACTAATTTCACACGGTTGTCAGCTGTGTTAAGACTGTTCAATGTGAAGGCGAGAAATGGGTGGAGCGATAAAAGCTTTACTGAATTGCTTGAGTTGTTGAAAGAAATGCTTCCAGAAGGCAACACATTGCCATCTCGAAACTATGAGGCGAAGAAGATATCGTGTCCGATGGGTATGGAGTATAAGAAAATACACGCTTGCCCCAATGATTGCATATTGTATAGGAAAGAGTTTGAATATATGCACGAGTGCCCCAGGTGTGGGGTATCACGCTACAAAGTGAAGGATGGTGATTCTAGTTGTGATGTGGTCACCAAAGGTCCTCCTGCGAAGGTGTTATGGTATCTTCCCGTGATTCCGCGGTTTAAGCGATTGTTTGCTAATGTAAATGACGCAAAGAACATTAGATGGCATGCAGATGAGAGGACGTGTGATGGACAACTTCGCCATCCGGCCGATTCTTTGCAATGGAAGAGAATTGATAGTTTGTTTCCGGATTTCGGCAATGAGCTCAGAAACCTCAGGCTTGGACTTGCTACCGATGGAATGAATCCATATGGAAACTTAAGTAGTATTCATTGTTCATGGCCTGTTCTCCTTGTAATTTACAACCTGTCTCCTTGGTTGTGCATGAAGCGCAAATACATTATGTTAAGTATGATGATTTCGGGTCCTAAACAGCCAGGAAATGATATTGATGTTTATCTGAGTCCCTTGATTGAAGACTTGAGAATGTTGTGGGATGAAGGCATTGATGTGATTGACGGGTATTGCCGTGAGACATTCAGATTGCGTGCCATGTTATTTTGTACCATCAATGACTTTCCAGCATACGGGAACCTGTGTGGGTATAGTGTTAAGGGCCATAAAGCATGTCCAATATGTGAAGAAGGAACATGTTACCATCAACTGCAACATGGAAGGAAGACGTTTTACCTTGGGCATCGGAGATTTCTCCGACGTAATCATCCTTATCGTAGATTGAGAAAAGCTTTCAATGGACTTCCAGAGAATGAAATTGCTCCGGTGGCCTTCACTGGAGAGCAAGTTTATGAAAGGGTGAACAACACTAATGTTATCTATGGGAAGACCCAGAAGAAGGCTACCGAGAAGAAAATATGGAAGAAGAGGTCGATCTTCTTTGATCTTCCATACTGGTGCAAGCTTGATGTAAGACATTGTATTGATGTGATGCATGTAGAGAAAAATGTGTGTGACAGTTTAATCGGAACGCTTCTCAGCATTCAAGGCAAGACAAAGGATGGTGTGAATGCTCGTCTGGATCTAGTTGCGATGGGTATACGAGAGCAGTTAGCTCCACTTAAAGTGGGGGATAAGAAGACATATTTGCCCCCAGCATGTCATACTTTATCAAAAAAAAGAGAAAAGAAGTTTCTGTGAATGTCTACGGGGAGTCAAAGTGCCACAGGGTTACTCTTCAAATATCAGATGACTTGTCTCAATGAAAGATCTCAAATTAGTTGGCTTAAAGTCTCATGATTGTCATGTCTTGATGCAACAACTACTACCGGTGGCCATTCGTGACATATTGCCTAAAAAAGTCAGACATGCCATTACTAGGTTATGCTTATTCTTCAATGCTATATGTAGCAAGGTCATTGACACTAAAAATTTGGATGAGTTGGAAAATGAGGCAGCCATTGTATTGTGCCAATTGGAGATGTATTTTCCACCTTCATTTTTTGACATCATGGTTCATTTGATTGTTCATCTAGTGAGGGAGATTAGATTGTGCGGTCCCGTTTATTTAAGGTGGATGTACCCGGTTGAGCGATACATGAAGATCCTGAAAGGATATATGAAAAATCCACACCGTCCCGAAGCATCTATTGTTGAAAGGTATGTTGCAGAAGAAGCTATTGAGTTTTGTACAGACTACATGTCAGAAGCGGAACCTGTATGGCTTCCGAAGTCTCATCACGAAGGAAGATATGATGGTAAGGGTACACGAGATATCACTGTTAAGAGCATGGATCGGGAGGAAGTGCTTCAAGCACATTTGTATATATTGAATAAAACTGATGAGGTTGAACCATACTTATGTGAGCATAAAAGCATCATCAATGAAACTTACCCTAGAATGAATGAAAAATGGTGTTTGAACAAGCATAACAAGACTTTCTTGAACTGGTTTAAAGAAAAAATTGCAAAGGATGGTACTGCTTCTGATACATTAAAATGGCTAGCACAGGGGCCTAACTTTGATGTCATATGCTGGAGTGGGTACAATATCAATAAGTTTTCCTTCTATACAAAGTCCCAGGATGACAAAAGTACTATACAAAACAGTGGGATTATGGTCGTCGCTGAGTCCATGCATTTCTCTAGTTCAAAAGATAAAAACCCTGTTATGGCATCAGTTTCATACTTTGGAATCATTGAAGAGATATGGGAGGTTGATTACACGAAGTTTAGAGTACCTGTTTTTAAATGTCAGTGGGTCGACAAAGAATAATGGTGTTCAAACCGATGAGTTAGGTTTCAAATTGGTTGACCTTAGTAAGGTAGGTAATAAAGAGGAACCTTTCATCATGGCATCCCAAGCAAAACAAGTGTTTTATATCCGTGATCCTTCTAACAAAAGGTGGTCAGTGGTTCTCCAGTGAAAAAACATGTATAATGGTAGTGAGGCAAATCACGATTCAACTCTTGATATTTCTGATACTCCTTCTTTCTCAACACGAGTGCCTAATTTCAATGAGGAAAATGAAGGGGATGATGTACATGCTACTCGTAATGATCACCAAGAAGGGTTATGGGAGAACTTTACTAATTGACCACAAAGTAAGTTTAGTTTGATATTACCATCAAGTTTGGCATATTATATGTTTACGTTGATATTTATAAGTTATGTTTATGTACGTTGATCGATATTTATAAGTTATGTTTGATATTTATCCTGACATACTAACAAGTTTTTTTTTTGTTTTGTGTTTAAACAGGTATACATGGCTGATCATGAGGATATCCCTCCTTCATGCAGCGGGTCAGAGACCCCGTCTACCGGTAGAAAGGGTAGACGTGCCACACGGATGAGGCATTTGACTGCCAACCGTGGGTATGAAGAAGTGTTTGCTGAAGTATGCTGGAGAGCGTTGGAGGGCTTTTAAGGCCTACCTGGGCAGATACTATATATTCAATCCAAAAAGTAAAAAGAACCCACTTGAGGTGTATCCGTTTCTTGACAAGGCGACGTGGGATCGCTTTGTTCAGAGCCGACATGATCCCAGCTTTCAGGTTAACTTATTTGATTTGTCTCTAAATTTATGTAATTGCATTAATTTCATTTACTTATGTAATTTAATTGTCTTTTATTTATAACAGGAGAAGAGGAAAAAGGGGCAGGAAAACCAAAGCAAGAATGTCTACCCCCATGTCATGTCTCGTGGGGGATATAAAAAGCTTGTTCAGAAAATGGTTGAAGAGGAAAAGAAAGCACGTCAGGAAGCAGCATCTCAGGCGGATCCTAATGCTGAAACTCTTCCAGAGGTTGTTGATCCACCTCCACCCCCACGCCATCGTTCATGGAAGAGGGGCCGACAAAGAAAAACGGGACAATATACATCCGAGGAGGCCCGCCAAGTAGCTGAGAGGATTGTAAGTATATTTTGTTGTAATTGTCATTTTAAGATTGTTACCGAATTGTAATGTGACCTGATATTTTATGTGATAGGATGCCTTGGATGATCAGCTAACCCAAGGAACCTTTGTTCCTAGAGGACGCAATGATATCTTATCTGCTGCCATCGGTAAACCAGACCACCCGGGCCGTGTCATTGGTGTGGGATGGGGAGTCGGCATTCGCCAATACCATGGTTCATCTTCAAACCAATGCCACAGGGATGTTGAAGCAGATAGAGCACGACTAAAACAGGAGATTGCAGCTGAGCTTCGACAGGAGATGGTCGAGCAGTTTGCCCAGCAGATGGCAATATTGACTTCTATGTCCCAGCAGATGACAGCCGGTGTCCAACCCTCTATCCAACCCTCTGTCCATGTGAGCACTAAGGGCTCATGTGATCCTCCTCATCATCCTGAAAATGATGATGATGGTGATGATGCTGATGATGATGATGATGATGATGATGATGATGATGATGATGATGACGACCCTGATAGGTGTGAGCTATATGTTGATGATCATCATCATCGCCGCTTAGTGGCATTGGGTAGGGCACATACTAACTTAGGTAATACCATACACAATCGGTTATTACCGGATGATCAG
The DNA here is from genome assembly GCA_030762895.1 of Sophora flavescens. Classification (NCBI taxonomy): domain Eukaryota; kingdom Viridiplantae; phylum Streptophyta; class Magnoliopsida; order Fabales; family Fabaceae; genus Sophora; species Sophora flavescens. Next base: position 149,928,014 of record CM061063.1, read on the forward strand.
CTGAGGGTGTCTGTTTAGATTATTCGAGATGCTGATGCTCGAGTCCCTGTGCCCACTGAGGAGGTTCAAACAGTGGGTCAGGCCCCCGGTAACTTCATCCTCTGGCCAAGAAGACTGGTCAACTTTCTTGTAGCATCTGAGGTATTCGGTTAGTTGTGTTTTTCTATATTCATAGTTGAAATAATTTATTATTGTTTCAAGATAATGCTTTATTTTTATTCGTTATAGGATGTTGGAAATGATATTGTGCCTAAAAGGTCGGATCTAGGAAGACCAGAGATGTCTGCTCCTGCCAAGGTATTCATTTGACCATTTAGTTAATAACGAATTAAATAACTTAATTATCCGTGATTACTAATATATATCTATGTTGTTTAGGGGATCGACAAAGGGGTACCTGGCCATGGTGATGTTTTTAAAGTTCTGGCTATACAGGTTGTCACCATGGAGAATGACGCAGCCTTGGTAAGGCTGGAACATGATGCCAGCCCTGGTGAATTGTATATACCAAAGAAGGAACTTATGGAGATGGTACTCAATAAAGAAATGGCCAGTTCTGCACACATATCGTTTTGGTGCACATAAGTACATTTTATTTATAAGTTAAGTACGTAATTAATTTTTAAATACTATGATAATTAACATGTTTTTCCAATATATTAGGTATCTGCATCGTATGTTAGTCGATCAGGGTAACCTCGCCCTTTATGGGTTCATTGACCCCATGTTCATTCAGGGTGATGTTCTCCTAGCATCGGAAGACCCGGTCACTACCATACGTGATATACTTGCCCGAGACGATCATCAATTCTATCTTGCGCCTTATCTCAATAAGTAAGTACCGGTTATTTAAGTATAACTATATATGGCTTAGTCACTAACTGTTCCGCAAATACAGCCTGCATTGGCAACTGTTGCTATTGTACCCAAGAAAGAACGTCGTGGTCTTCTTCTGCTCATTGGGAAATAAGCCGACGAATCAACTGAAGACGATCATCGAAACGTAAGCATTAAAATACTTTATAATCAGTAATGCAGTTGTTTTAATTATCTGAAATCTATTAGATATACTTTAATTAATGTTTTTGTCATGATAGGTCTATTAATGCAACCCACATGTTGCGTGGTGAAAGGCGTACTCGGGCTATCAGATGGATTATTCCCAGCGTAAGATATTTATTAGTTCAAATGCATCAAATGTAGTGGGTACAATAATTGATTTCTATTTTATTTAATTCCTCATATTCTAATTGGGTTTCATTTGTACGTAGTCACGTATACAACGTGGGTCATGGGAATGTGGCTACTATGTGATGCAGTGGATGTTGGAAATTATCTCCTCCGGGATCACTGAAAGATGGTAGGAGGTAAATGTTAATTGACACAATTAGAATTAATAATATAGATTCGTTATATGTTTTATGTTAGTTTATTACTTAAAAGATATAATCTTTTGTCCAATTAAACTTGCAGATATTCAACAATCCAACTCCATTATCTGATTCTGACATCAACAGCATAAAGAGGCGTTGGGCAACTTTATTTCTTGAAGTGTACCAACCATAGTTTGTATATATGTAGTTAGTTTAAAAACTTATCATGTACTAGCTATAGTGTACCTTTGACTGATGATATGTATTAGTGCTCAGGTCTGGTTCAATTCTTCTTCTCTCGTGTTTTGATGTAGCCTTGATAAAGTGTTGTTTTCATTCATTCGAAATTAATTAGGCCTGATGCCCTCTGTTTTCAGATTCTGTGCTCACTAGTCATTTGATGAAATGTCAGTATTTTTAACCATATGTGTAAGAGCTGATTGTTTGTGCCAAGAAAATTGAATGAAGTATGTTTTGCTTTTGATATGGTTAAAACTTTGTTGCAATTGTGTCAAAACTGGTTTGGTGTTCTGTTGTTGTTTCTTGTTTGATCAGGGTACTGCTGGTTTGTTAGCTTAAACAAGTTCCTGGAATTGATGGTTATCAATTAGTAAGTGCTCTTACTTTACCAATTAGTTTGCCTTGCCCATTTGTTATCTAACTCATGTGATGCCTAAATCACGTGTGGTTACTGCCTTGCTGTTTCTTGTCATCGAATGAACTATAAAAATTTGTGTCTTCCAATTGTATGTGGCTGCTTGTTATCATTTTCTACTAGTTTGGTGCAATAACTACATTATGTTTACCCCAAAATTTACAGTATGTTATTCTGGTATTGATCTGCATTACTGAAACAGGGGAAAGGAATGATTGAAATGTAAATAACAGTTTTAAAAAAAAAATGAGATTTTACACATCGGTTCTACAAAAACCGATGTGTATATTTCACTTTACACATCGGTTATTATTAAAACCGATGTGGAAAGTGAAATTTACACATTGGTTTTAGGTAAAACCGATGTAGAAAGTGTAATTTCCAACTGCTTATCAATTGACAAATTGATTTTCCACATCGGTTAAAAGAAAACCGCTGTTTAAAATATACTTTACACATCGGTTTTATAACCGATGTGTAAAGTGGCAATAAACCACATCGGTCGTTTCCACATCAGTTTGAAAACCGATGTGGAAAGCCATAAATAACTGACGTGGAATCCCTTTTTTGCACTAGTGTTCCTTGAAGTATTTTGTTTGACTTATGAATATGTCGTTGTCTGTTTGTTTGATTTGAAGCCCAAGGAAGAAGTTTAATTCTCCCATCATCAACATTTCAAATTCTTCCTGCATATGCTTAGAGAATTCTTTGCAAAGAAACTCATCAGTAGCACCAAAAATTATATCATCCACGTACACTTGTACAAGAAGAATATCATGTGATTTTCTTTTAATAAATAAGGTTGTGTCAACCTTTCCTCGTGAAAAACCTTTTTCTAAAAGAAACTTTCTTAAGCGCTTATACCAAGCTCTAGGAGCTTGCTTTAAACCATAAACCGCTTTCTTTAAGCGAAACACATGATTTGGTCGGTCAAAATTTTTGAAACTAGGAGGTTGATTTACATACACCTCTTCTTGAATAAAGCCATTTAAAAACACACTTTTTACATCCATTTGATATAATTTAAAATTCATAATGCAAGCAAATGCAAGCAACATGCGAATGGCCTCAAGTTTGGCTACGGGTGCATACGTTTCTTCATAATCTATGCCCTCCTCTTGATTGTACCCTTTAGCTACAAGTCTAGCCTTGTTTCTAACAATTATACCATTTTCATCTAATTTATTTTTAAAGACCCATTTAGTTCCAATTGTTTGATTTTTTGATGGCCTAGGGACTAGTTCTCACACCTGATTTCTTTTAAATTGGTTTAATTCCTCTTGCATGGCTAACAACCAAAATTCATCACAAATAGCATCGTCAATGTTCTTAGGTTCTATTTGAGAAACAAAAGCCATGTGATTGCAAGCATTTTTAATGGAGTTTCTAGTAATTACCCCTTTAGAAATATCACCAATAATGTTGTTCAATGGATGATTTTTGGAAACTCTCTATTCTTTGGGAAGATCTTGAAGTTCTTCTTCCTCTTGCTTGATCTCATCATCATTGCCTTCTTTGTCCTCTTGATTTTTCTTTTCATCCAAGTGGGTATGTTCTAAGGAATCTACAAGGTCATCAACAATATCCTTTCCCAACCTTTTGGGGTTAGTCTCATCAAAAGAAACATGCACTGATTCCTCAACATTTAGAGTTCTTTTATTGTATACCCTGAAGGCTTTGCTAGAAGACGAATAACCTAAGAATATCCCTTCATTAGCTTTGGCATCAAATTTTCCTAAATTATTTTTACCATTATTAAGCACAAAACATTTGCATCCAAACACACGAAAATGAGAGATATTGGGCTTCCTTCCTTTATATAATTCATATGGGGTTCTCTTTAGAATTGGTCTAATTAAGACCCTATTGAGAACATAGCAAGCAGTGCTAACTGCATCCGCCCAAAAATATTTTGGGAGGTTTGCATCGCTTAATAGTGTTCTAGCGAGTTCCTCTAAAGCCCGATTTTTTCTTTCTACCACCCAATTTTGTTGTTGGGTCCTAGGTGCAGAAAAATTATGTTTTATGCCATTTTCTTCACAAAAAATTTCAAACATTTCGTTTTCAAATTCCCCACCATGGTCACTTCTAATAGATACAATTTTTAGATCCTTTTCATTTTGAATTACCTTGGCTAATTTTTTAAAAGCTTTAAAGGTGTCACTTTTGTGTGAAAGAAATAAGGTCCAAGTGAACCTAGAGTAGCCGTCAACAATTACTAACGCGTAAAGATTGCCACCAAGGCTCTTAGTTCTAGAAGGCCCAAAAAGATCCATATGTAGGAGTTGCAAGGGCCTCTCCGATGAAACAATATTAATTGGTTTGAAGGAAGCCTTTGTTTGTTTACCTTTTTGGCATGCATCACACAATCCATCCTTTTTAAATTTCATTTTGGGTAAACCGATAACAAGTTCTTTTGAAATAAGCTTGTTTAAGTGCTCTGTGTGTATGTGTGCAATCCTACGATGCCAAAGAAAACTGTCTTCTTCTCTAGAGACAAGACAACATGCATCATTTGAAGAGATATCATCTAAGTCTATCATATAAATATTATTAATTCTATGTCCAATTAATTTCTTGTTTTTATCATGCAAATTTTCAATTAAACAACTTTTAGAATCAAAGCTAACCTTGTTACCTTTGTCACAAAGTTGACTTATGCTTAGGAGGTTGTGCTTTAGTCCTTCCACAAAAAGTACATTATCAATTGATGTTGTCGGACTTTTACCAACACTTCCAATCCCAAGAATTTGCCCTTTGTTATTGTCACCATATGTCACATGTCCTCCAACTTTTGGTGTGAAGGATGTGAACTTGCTAATGTCTCCCGTCATATGCTTAGTGCAGCCGTTGTCAAGGTACCAATTTGTAGTCTTGGCTTTCAAGCATACCTACAAAACAACAATTATATTTTGTTTTTAGGTACCCAAATTTTATTGGGTCCTTGGTTGTTAATGCCATATGATGTTCCCTTAGGAACCCATTTTTTCTTTTCATTCTCCTTTCTCATATTACAAGTTGATGAGGTATGCCCTTTTCTAGCACAATAATAACATTTGACGAAAATACTAACAGATGTATGAGTAGGCACAAATGTTTTCTTCAAAAAGGATTTTTCATGATCATTAGGCTTATATCCTAAGCCAGCCTTATCATATACACCTTTATGGATTCCCAAAAGAACATTCAAGTTATCTCTACCATTGGTGAATTTTGCAAGAGTGATCTTCAAGTCATTTACTTGTTTTTCATATTCACTGCACTTTTTGCATGTAACATTTCCTAGAGTATATCCAATGCTATAGTTTTCCTTCTTTAATTCCGACCTTTCTTTTGTTAAAGTAATTACTTGGTTTTGCAAATAATTAACCATTTTCTTGGATTTTTCTAATGCCTTAGCCAATCTCATAGAGTCATTGTGTAGTTCAAGAAAGGCATCATGCAATGCATCATATGAGCAATAAGAAGAAGAAGAGTTAGAGGTTACCTTATCATTGCTTTCGTGGCCACCCATGAGACACAAGTTAGCTTCCTCATTGCCTGAGTCATCGGTGGTATCCAAATCATTTTCATCCCAAGCTATGTAAGCTCTTCTAGGTTTGTTTTCCTTCTTTTATTTTCTTTCGAATTTGTCCTTCTTTTGTAATTTAGGGCAATCATACCTCATGTGACCGGTCTTTCCACATTCATAGCAAGTAGGTGTGAAGCTTGGACCATCTCCCTTATTGAAACTCTTTATGGGAAAGGTTGATGATCTTCTTGAGTTAGCTTTCTTTTTCACAAATATTTTGAATTTCTTTACTAGCATTCCCATTTCATCATCTGAAGCGTCGTCCTCTTCTTCATCTTTTTCACTCTCTTCCTCATTTTTGGAGGAGGATGCTTTCAAGGCTAGGCTCTTCTTTTTCTTGTCTTTTTCTTCGTGTTCCGACAACCGACTAAGTTCTAGTTCATGCTCTTGTAATTTTCCAAATAGTGTCGCTAAGTTCATTGTGGAGAGATCTTTAGATTCAGTAATTGCTGTCACCTTCGGCTGCCATTCCCTGCTCAAACAACGTAGAACTTTATTAATTAAATCTTCATTATCAATATTCTTACCCAGACCAGCAAGCTGGTTCACAATGTGAGTGAAGTGTTTCTGCATGTCTTGGATGGATTCTCCTTGCTTCATCATGAACAGCTCGTATTCTCTTATCAGAGTGTTTGTCCTTGCGCGCTTGACTTCACTCATTCTTTCATGAGTGACTTGAAGCGTATCCCACATTTCTTTGGCCGTCTTGCAATTTAAGACCTTGAAAAATTCTTCCCTACTCAAAGCAGATGTTATCATATTTCTAGCACATAAATTTAATTGTACTTTCTTTTTCTCATCCTCAGTGTGTTCACTTCTAGGCTTAATAACAGACTTACCATCTACATTTTTCATAGGGACAAAAGGTCCATTTTCAATAGCATCCCACACATCATAATCTTGTGCTTGAATAAAAATTATCATGCGTTCTTTCCAATATGCATATTCTTCACCATTAAAGGCAGGGGGTCTGCCAAGGAGGCTCCTTCGGTGTAGGAAGTCATTCGAAGCCATTTCTCTTGAAGCTGCTAAGCTCTTTATGCAAGAGTCTAGCTCTGATGCCACTTGTTGGAATATGTGGCTTCGACTCAAGAGGGGAGGGGTGAATTGAGTCTACAAATTTCTTTGTAATTTTTTTTTCAACAAAATTTTTTTTAACAAAATTTATCACACAATCAATTATATAAAAGAAATAAGTTAAAAGAGAGGTAAAGAGAATACTTGCGCAAGGATTTTATCCTGGTTCAGCCACCAACCACCAGTGACCTACGTCCAGTCCCCACTCCACCTGTGATCACCGAATATGGCTACCATAGCACACTGTCCAATTTAAGGAGCAGTGATCACCAAATATGGATTTTCATTGTCCAACCAGGGCACAATGATACGTTGATTCATGAATATCACCATGATATTATGATTTACAAATAGGCACGTCTGCCTAACATGCATGTAAAACATTTTGTTCTAGTCATTTTTCTTGGTGTTCAATCTTTCCTTGTCGAAGCTCAAAAGCTTACAACCAGCCATAGTTTTAAACATCTTAAAACTTTCATTAATAACACAGGACGTCAAGTCCGAGTGCTCAATCACGAAACCCTAGACCGATGCATCAGGCTTAGGTTCGTGGTAATAGAAAACAATATTCACTTTGGATAACATTATTTACTCCGAATTCAGGACACAAAGTCCATAGGACACGCAGTCCAAAATACACCGAAATTAGGACACAAAGTCCAAAACACCGCAAGAACACTAGTACTCCGACGTCTCGGTTACTAAGTTCAAAATCTCCGCCTACACTGTTTGCGTAAAACTTGATTTTGGAAAATCATTTCAAATGGGAAATTCTTTCGTAAAATCATCAGTTACTAAAATCTTTTCTGAAAACTTCATGTTTCAAAAAGAGAGTCACTTGAGGCTCAAGTTTAGTTTAAAATACGTACTGCCGTTTTAGAAACACTTGCCTTCGATACTTTTCCAAATTACCGTCGTTAAGCATTTTTAAAGTCATTTAAGCCAAATCTTAGCTTTTTCCACTTAAATAATTTTCTAATATCATAATTAAGTTATTTTCACAGATTAATTTCATAAAATATAATTTTATAATATTATGGAATTTCTTACGTAAAAATTAGTAGTACAAAAATAATTTCACGGTTACACCTTCATCGTGACTCATAAATTACTTTTACACTAATAAATCATTAAAATAATAATATTTTCAAATAATTCCTTATTTTATCAAATAATTAATTAAATCATAATATCTTCCAATATTTCTTAATTAACTATTAAATATTCCTCGTAAAGTCTTCTTAAAGCTTTTATCTGATTAATTGATTGGACATTGACTACTGTCAGGCTTCTCAAACAATAATCAACAACATCATAACAATATTCCCAGGTAGATCATGCATCACAATATCAGAATATATAACTGCAAATAAATAATTAAATCCAGATAACCAAACACAAACAAATAACACAACTCTAATCAAATACCACAATCACAACCAAACACCACAATCAGAGATAAATCATACAGACCACACACTAATCACAAATAGTTATTAGGAAAAATCTCTCAGGTAATCTCCCCTTACCTCTTGAAGATTCAAGCTTTGGTTTCACGAACGGCTTTCCGATTCGAATCCGGTTTCCTCCGCACAACTCAGGATAATCCACTAAGATTTATCCTTCAACAAATCACAACAAATAATTATCAATCAAGCACTAAATACACCTATGCTCCTATATGCTAGGTTCAGCCATGAGGTTTTTAAGTTGGCTAGACATGATAAAATTTTGCAAGCTTTTGGATTAAGGATCCTTAAGCAAGATTAAGACATAAACAAAGCTTACTTAACAACATTGAATCAAAACCATTTTAACCACAAAATTTAAGACTTTCGGCCATGACACAAATTATGGCTCAAAATTTCTAAAAATCTTAAGCTCTTTGGATTAGTGATCCTTAATCGCTTAAACCCTAAAACAAAGATTAACATACAAAGATTGAAATCAACTATTCCAACCCTTCAAAAATGAATTTCGGTCATGATTATCAAAATTAGCTAGGGATCTCAAAATTTCACATACTCTTAGATCCATGACCTTAGAGTAGTATAGAGTTAAGAACAATGACCATAAGTTGAATACCAAAGCAAAATCATCCAAGTCCTCAAGAACATGGATTCGGCCTTCACATAGAAAATAGGCTAAGGATTTTATAATTCATCAAGCTCTTGGATTTAACAAGTAAAAGTACTAGAGAGATCAAATCAAGTGTTACTTTCCAAAAATTGAAACAAAGTTCATCCTAGCTTCCTAGAGCATAGTTTCGGCCAACACTAGAAAAATAGGGAGGAAAATTTTGTTTCCAACAAACTCTTGGATTATGATAGTAGAGATGATAACTAACTCATAGAAATTGATTTCATATTTTTAGGATTTTTCTATGATTTTATAGACAATTTCAAAGTTTCTAGATCTAGAAATTGAAAATAATGAACAAGGCATTGAATCATGAAAATAATTGAAGAACATGATCATGATTGAGTGAGTAGAGTATGGTATACCTCTTGGAATTTAAAAATGGGCAAGGAATCAAGCACTTTCTTCACAAACTCAACTATGGTGTTCTTAGCTTTTTGAGAGAAAATGTGAGATGATGAAGATGAAGTTAGAAAATGACTAAGTGTGGATGTGGGGAGGCTGCACGAAATTAAGGGAGTGAGGGGAAGTTTTGTCCATCAAAAATTGCCTTGGGGACAAAATGGTAAAAATACATAGGGACTAACTTGTAGTTCCATTAAAATTCAAGGACATTTTGGACATTTCACACCTAAAGCCATCATGACAAACATGTGGTGAGGATTCGTTGGAGATGTGGCTTATTTGCGTCCACAAATTGTGGGGCAAACTTGTCATTTCGATGAAACTTCAAGGGTAAAATCGTCCAAGGGCAAAACGGTCTTTTTACTAGTTTAAAGAAATATCTAGATATTTCGTAAAAAGTGATCATGACATGGGTGACTCATCCATGTGACTCACAATCCTAGGTGGCAAGAGGTCTCAGCATCTAACATCGGGTTTTTTCTCTGCACGTTCGTTCTCGACTCCGTCGATTACGCAATTTAGGGCTTTACACCCGAATCGAGTATAATAACTTATTTATTTTGAAAATTTTCAAAATAACCTATATCGTTGGAAATGATATATAAAATACATTCATTTCGTTCTCAGTTCAAAATTAGGTTTTCTGATCAGTAAAATCTTACTGTCAGCGAAAACGCAGACCGAGTTTCGTCTGAATTTTCAACCAAAAATTTCACCGTATACTTATAAAAATAAGTATGATATGAATATGACTTTGGTTTTCCTAAAATCATTTTCTAAGTTTCAGATAAAAATATAAATGTTTATTTATATTTATATCGATCTTAGAAAGCATAAAAATCGGGGTGTTACAGTCAAGATTAAAATCCTCCATTCAAACACTCAGAATGAGTTGTATATATATATATATATATATATATATATATATATATATATATATATATATATATATATATATTCGAATTTAAAAATAAAAGAAATATTGGAATAAGAAATATTGGAATTCTACTTGTCATTAATTACACTCTTGAGAATTAACCTGGCAACAAAAAGAGAATTGGCACACTTACACATTTCAAGACATAGATTAATAAATACACAATTTAATTATAATAAATATGTCTAGGAAACAATTAAAATTTGAAATTTCAATTAAATTTTGAATTAAAATTGTAAATTTAAAATAAAAGAATTAAAAGGAAGAGTCATGGGTTGGGTGAAATATAATTGATCATGTTTTGAAAGGAGAAATATCATATGAGAGTCTACAAAGTTTGTATTGGAATTAGATGAGCAATTAATATGAATAATTAAACTCTTAATAAAATGTCTTGAAAACAATTAAAAAATTGAATTTCGAAATTTATATTGTAATGAGCAATTAATAAAATGTCTTGAAAATCACTAATAAAATTGAAAATCGAAATTTTAAAATAAAAGAATAGTAAGATTATTCCATGAAGACTAATCTCAGACAAAAATATATAATAAAAAATAAAGACGTATAATGGCAACAACAACATATAATAATAATAATAATAATAATAACTCTTTAAAAAAAATAGGCTTAGCAAAAAAAGTGATTTGTTCTCTATTTAGGAGAACTTCTGAAACTGATACATATATCATTTTGGTTAAAAGATAAATGTTAAGAAAAATAAAAACTAAAACAATGCTGACAACATATATGTTCCTTTTCTTATCTTCATCGAGTAGTTCTCTAATAGGAAAATAGGCAACATTGTCTTAACAATCTTAACAAAGTCAATGTTGTCTTGAACCCTCTCACCCTTAAATCCTAAATATCTCAGCTCATGACAATTCAGTTACTGCAAAATATACATTGACAATAAGCAATATGAAAAAACCAAATAAAAATCCCAATACTAAAAAAGGTACAAAAAAAAACAACAACAAAAGATGAATCAGTAGGCTTGCGTTTGTGGAGAGAAGATGGATGTCGCCCCATGAGTTTTTTGTCATGGATATCCTCTTATTTTTGTGTTTGTCCATCATATATATCAAGTAACGAAAAAAAAAGGAAAGGTTGGGTGGTGGAGGGAAAAAATATGACATAAATGAAAGGGAGAAAATAAACGAAGAAGGAGAAATAAATGAAGAAATAAAGAAACAAAACCTAAAAAACACAATCAACATACGAATTAAACGAAGAAGAAAGCTTCACCAATTTTGTGTCATAAAAAATGAAATCCAAGAAAATATATTTAAGAAAGTTCATAAAAATTAATGAGAAAAAGAGATCAAAAACTCTCCATTGCACACTTGGTTGGGTGGTCACAATGTACAGAAAAGACGTAAGACGGTCTCCTTAGAGCGACGACAATCTCCTATCGTCAATGGCGGTCTTGTGGTGGTAAGAAGACCTGAAGAGAGAATAGAGAAATGAAATGAGAAGACAGATATGATGGGGAAGAGTCATGGGATGAATGAGTTTGAAATGAGACGAGAGAGAGATGAATTGAAATTATGGTGCATTGAAAACCATTTATTTATATTAAATATTTCATATTTCAGATTCTAAATGAAAGAGGAAGGATTATATGACTTTTCATTTACTAAAATATTTGAATTATTATAATTTTTTTGCTATAAGGAATATTGGAATTCTGCATATCATTAATTATACTCTTGGGAAGGGAGAAGGAGAGAAATTCGAAAATTGAAATAAAATTTAAAATAAAATAATGAATTGTTATTAGCTGTCGTCCATTAACCTTCAAATCTGTTGAAAACTTTCCTCTTATAGAAAGGGAAAAGAATAGTATCCTAGAAGCTATTGCACCAGATATTGACACCGGTCCAAACTTTCCTTAGAATGGGGAAAGAATTGTATTTTAATATAGATTAATTGGAAATGATTGATAATCCTCAATACCAATGTAAGTGGGAGGATAAAATATTTTAATATCTCAAACACAGTTTCCAACACATGTATCTCTCTATATACAAAGCGTCCTTATTTTCTTGAATATCTTATAAATATCTATCCAAAAGATTATAAATATCATAAATTCATTTTTATTTTTAGTTGATTTAAATAAATTAGTTGGAAATGATTGATAATCTTAAATACCAATGCAAGTGGGAGAATAAATGTTTTATAATTATAATTTATCACATCCTTATTTTTAGTTCCTTTAAATAAATTAGTTGGAAATGATTGATTTGCTTCGGAAATATAGGAGAAATAACTCAAAGATTTAAGTAAATTACATAGGGAAATGATTCATCATCTTGAAATTATTTATTTTCTTTGAAAACATATATAATTTATGACTCATTTTGTTTATCACAATTCATGATATACAACAATTAATTTTTAGTTGCTTCAAATAAATCAATTACATTGAAAATGATTGACAATCTTCAATAGCAATGTAAGTAGGATGAGAAATATTTGGTAATTTTAATTTTAATTTTTAATATATATATATATATATATATATATATATATATATATATATATATATACTTTCTAAAAGATAAATGTTTTTTCAATTTTCAAAAGAATTTAAATTTTATTATAAATATATAATCAAATGAATTATATGTATATGCTATTGTATAATTTTTTTATAAAAATATATATATAGCTTTTATCTTTAAAAATAATAATAGTAAAATATGATCCACAATTATTAAAAAATGATATTTTCCAATAATAGTATTTATAAAACCTATACGTATATACCAATAATAGTATATATTTTATATAAAAAATATAGCTTTTATCTTTAATATATATATATATATATATAACCTGTAATTATTAAAAATGATATTTTTATTTAAAAAAATTGTATGAATAAAATGTAGATAATAAATTTAGATGATTGGAAATGAATTGAAATTATGATTTAAATAAATTACATTGTAAAATGATTCATCTTGAAATGTTTTAATTGCTTTGGAAACATATATAGTGTTAAATATTGAGAGATAATATAAGGCAAGTAGAAGAAGAAGTGCTTAATAATTTTATAAATTTTATAAATAATTTCTAAAAGTGGAATATTTTGCCAAATGTCAAAAGATTTTTTAATTTTAAAATGACTCTCAAAATGACACATGGCATAACTTTCCATCCATGGTTTTTGCTTTATAATATTTGTAGATGTTAGTGTGTTAATATTAATATTTTGTTAGTGGAATTATTCGGTTTTGTAGATGTTTGGTGTTGTAATTTGACTTGATGTAATGGGTCAGAATACCCATTATACTCTCCTTATTATATTTATAATTTTTTGCTTATAAAAAAAATCTTAATTTAGTTCAAAATTGTGATTATCTAGTTTCAAAATACTACATTTAAGAATCAGTGTTCAATCACAGATTAAATTTAGATACAAACTATATTTTAAAATAGATTAAGTGATAATAAATCACAATTTCGAATTTTACATTACTGTTTTTTTTAAACACCAGAGTTCATAAGAATCAATAAACATACTGTCTTCTTTTAAATTTATATAATCACATTTTAAAGTGGGAGTATAAAAATACAAAACTTGAACCTCATCAACTCCCATCGAACATTCAAACCCAGTAGTTAGAATCTTGGGCCACGTGAAGATGTTAGATGATTCGATCTATCCGCCAATACATCCATCGGACCGTGTTTTACAATGAGAATCACAAAAAAAAAAAATTAAAAAAATCAGTCATTATCAATTTTATTTAAATTTAAATTAGAAAAATTTGGAAAACATTCCAAAATATGATATTTGAAACATGATGAATTTGCGAGTCAATTGTGCGGGTTGGGCTATGGTGCATCACCCACATTTTACACCACCCACTACACCATCCATGTGGAAAATTTTGGGCCAATCAAATTGCCACGTAGGTTGGTCAAAATTTCAAACTTTCTAGTTGTATTATACTGTAGTCAAACTATATGAATACAGTATATTGTAGTATAATATATGTGCTTTTTGTATTTGCAAATTTAACTCATATTAAAATAATGTTTTTTTGCTTAAAAAAGCTGATTATATTGCAAATTATTATTGACAACGAACATTATTTTAATTCATATTAAAATATTATTTTGCTATATAATCAGTTTTTTTTAATCAAAAACATTATTTTAATATGGGCTAAATTTGCGAATACAAAGAGTACCTATATTATACTACAATATATTGTATTCATATATTTGACTACAGTACAAATACAACTTGAAAGTTTGAAATTTTGACCAAACCCATATGGCAATTTGATTGGTCCAAAATTTGCCGCATATGGATGGTGTAGTGGGTGGGGCAAAATTTGAGTGGTGCACCTTAACCCAACCCCAATTGTGCATATGAAATGATAGATACTTAACCCTACTACACTCTTGATATGATAGCGGACAACAGATAAACTAGCTGATAATAGATATTGGTAGGGATGTAAATGGGGCGGGATGGGTACGGGTAGTAGCCCCCACTACCTGCCCCATTTGATGGACTTCATACCCGTCCCCGCCCCATATCCATGTGGGTATCCATCTTGCAGGTTTTTTTACAAATTTATCAATATTTTCGGGTATCCATGGATATTCAAACACCTCACAAAATTATTGAATATTAGACTAAATTTTTTTATTCAAACACCCCTGTCTTGACATTATTCACACATAAACATTAATCCCCAAGCATTAATCCATAAGAAATAATCCATATGCATTAATTCATAACACAATAATTGAACAAAAGCAATAATACGTAACATAATTATCAATACGGCTTGGGTATGATCTGATTTATGTGTTGTGGCTGACTGGCTGTCAAATTTAAGAAACAAAATAAGGATAGTTAAAAAAAGGGCAATTGGTTTATATATGTAAATATATTTTAGTAATTTCACCTTAGCGGGTACCCGCGGGTATGGATACTACAATATCCGCCCCTGCCTGATGGGGCTCGAATCCGCAAGTGCACGGCTTCGTCGTCAAGTAATAAAAAAGATCTATCCCACAGAGGCCGTGATCTCAAATAACAATTAATTACTAAATCAATTAAACTGGACTATAAAAGATAAAGATTTGGAAAAGATTTGATTTTTTGAATTAAGTTGCAAATCAAATTTAAAGTTGCAATTAAAACGAAATCAAGAACAAAATAGGAAAGTAGATCAAATCTGAGATTTCAAAATATCAAAAGGGATTCCCAGGAATTGGGTTACTAACAAGACTGTTCATGTTACCAAGTTGACTACCCTTCTTGTTAATTATCGAAATTTGCTTTGAAGGAGAATTTATCCTAAATAAGTTAATGTTCCCTCTCCGGATACAAGAACCGTGCCCAATTAAACCAACCCCTACTCTCGTGGTAATTGAATTTAAATCGAACCCTTTAAGCTTTGTGACAATTCGTGAACCCTCGAAGGATCGCTTCTAACTCTCGTGATTTAAGTCCTAAGTTCAATCCCTATAGATCCAATACCTAAGTTCACCGCTGGGTTCCTCCTTAGAGTATCTACGACAAGCAAATAAGTGGCCACCGAATTTACGAGTAATTAAAGCAATAGGAATCAAATCGAAAGCAAAATTTAAATTAACAAGAAACCAAACATCAATTAATCACCATAAACAAATATTGGGCATAGCCCCGATTCCTAGAAATAAGACTACTACTCAAGCATTGCCATATTCATAGCAAGCTTGATTAACAAAAGCATAAAAAAACCTAAGAGAAGAGAAGAAATTGGAGAAGTAGAGAAATCCTAGTTTTTGCCTAAGGTGGCAGCCCAAAAGTGATCCTATTTTCGAGCCTCTAGGTCCTATTTATAAGGTAGGGTAACTTGCATCCCAAGCAATTACAAAATCAGATCAAACCAGCTTTTAAAATTCCAGATATTTCTCGTCACGGCCGTGATGCCTGTCACGGCCAGACCGTGACAGATTCTGTCTTGGAAAACTTGGCACTGATGGCCTGTCACGGCAGTGACAGGTTCTGATTTTTTCGTTCTTTTCTTTTCAGCCTTGTTTGATCATGACCGTGATGGCTGTCACGACTAGGCCGTGATAGCTTCTGTTTGGCTCAGTTTTCTTGCTTTTCAAGCTCCATCTTCATGAAAGCTCCATCATGGTTGATCTTGAACATTTTAATCTTCAATTCCTGCACAATAACACCAAAAACCACCTTACCCGTTCCAAGGTAAAAACTAATAAAAATCAAATTAAAAATGCCTAAACTACATGAAAATGCATGCAATATGATAAATAAATATGATGTGTAATCACGCTCATCAAACTACCCAAAGCTTAAGATTTTGCTTGTCCTCAAGCAATAACCAAGGCCATACAAGATAGACAATCAGAGCATGGACAGTGATCCAAGAACTCGAGTAAAAAATCCAAGTAACAGGCATATCCAGATAAGCAACCAAGAGACAATCAATTTCAAGTCCAATTAGAAGCTTAGGTTCTATAGATTCATGCTTCTCACTAATTCGGGCACTCTTCTCACCTCACTCAAGTGTTTAGGGACATTTGACAATTCACTCGATTTCCTCAAGGAAGGTGTTCTACCATAAGCTTGACTATTAACCAAATCTCTACTTTATTAATGAAAACACATAAGAATCAAGAGGTCTTTATTTTGGTTGTAATGGGGCCATGGGATTAATTGTTAGGTGGGGAAATCAAGAAAGGAAAAATTCAAGAAGGCTAAATAAAATATCAAACAATGCAAAGCATGACGGCCTTCTAAAATACCTTTTTGGGCTTTAGTTCACTTTTCCACCTTTTTTTCTTCCCTTTTTTTATTTTTATTTCTCTTTTTCTTTTTCTTATCCCCTTCTCCTTTTTTTTTGTTTTATTTTATTTTTATTTTTTCAATTTGGAGAAGGGGAGATTTCCAACTTAAGAGAAATATTTTTCTAACTTTTTCATCCCACAATTTATTTTTCAAACTACCTTTTTGCCCTTTTTGCAATACTTTAAAAGGTGTCATAACAAGCATCATTCATCAAAATAAATCAGGGTACCAAGAAAAGCATTTTATTTTTTTAGGCTCAAAACTGGGCAACTAAGGGGTAGCATTTAATCAGTCAAAGCTCAGAAGGCCAGAAAAATACCTAGTGCCTCAATCATTTTCAAATAAGTTTTCAAAATTTTTTAAGTTTCAAAACGGTTTCAAGTCAAGTTCTAGAGAATACAATCCAAGAGGAATAAAACACTCAATCACAAAGAATAGGGTAGATTTAGTGAGTACCCCTTTTTGGCTCAAAAAATCTCACATTTAGTAGTTTAAAATCAATGAGAAACACAAATCTAAGGAACCACAAGCTAATTATCAACTATCAAAAGATCATCTCAAGCATTTTTATTTTTAGCCTATCACAAGAATACAAAAATTGGGTTCAAAAAATCACTGTCTCAATTCATTTGGCGCAAAGTTCTCACAATTGGATGCATACTCTAAGCAAGGGGCAATCTAATCACGTGATTATGCAAAACTACACCTATATGAATGCAACATCAAAAATGCAAAAAAAAAAAAAAAAAAGAAGCAAAAATACCCCTATCCCAAGCTTAAAAACTTACATTGTCCCCAATGTAAATAATCAAGTCGGAGAGAGGAGCAAAATGGAACAACTCACCGAGGTGGTGGAGGGTGTTGGCTCAAATGCCAGTCAAGGAGCTGCTGGAAGACGTGTCACGGCCGTGACCACCATCACGGGCAGGCCATGACCAGTTCTGGTGTCAAGCAAGTCCTCATCACGGGCGTGATATACATCACGGCTGGGTCGTGATCAATTCGGGTCTATAGGAGCTGGCCTCTCGCGGCCGTGACTTCCATCACGGCTAGGCCGTGATACATTCTGATCTTCTGGGTCCTCCTCATCACGCCCGTGAGGGCTATCACTGCTGGGCCGTGTTCCTTTATGATATTCAGCTATTGGCTAATCACGGCCGTGACTGGGCATGATCAATTATGGTCTCACATAACCTGAAAATACTTGGCAAAACCATCAATTAGTGATCTTTCTTCTCTTAATCTTCTCAAATTATTCAAAAACAAAATTCAAAAACAAATTGAAAAGGGAAAGAAAACTTGGGTTGCCTCCCAAGAAGCGCTTATTTACGATCTTAAGCTTGACCATACTCCCTTCGATCAACCGGGATCAGCTGGGCTTGGAAGTGCAAGAATGCCTCTCTTCCAAGGAAGTCCATCAAAGAGCCTATTTTGTTCATATGGCCAATTGCGCTTTCGCTTTTCTCTTTTCACTCTGATTTTCATGGCCTTACTTCCTTCCGGCGGAAGTTTTAACTCCACATGTTGAGGAACTCCAATTTCATCATTGTTTGGTGCATCATTTGTCATGCAAAGTTTGGGAGTTGCTTCCATGTTAAGCTCTTCCTTCACCTTTGGAGGCATTATCTCAATCCTGCACACATGACTCTCAAAATGAGGGTTGTTATATGAGTTAGTCAAATAAAAATCTACCCTCCCTTCCTCTACATTCAAAGAGAGCTTACCATTTTTTACATCTATTATCGCTCCAGCTGTGGCCAAGAATGGCCTTCCAAGAATGATAGGAAATTTAGAATTCCCGTTCATGTCCAACACCATGAAATCGGTAGGAATGAAAATTTTCCCTACCTTTATGGGGACATTCTCTAGTATGCCTAGAGGAGTTTTAGTTGATCCATCCGCAAATTGTAAAGAGGACTTGGATGGACTCAATTCCTTGGTTCCTAACCTCTCAAAGATAGTAAGCGGCATCAAACTCGCACTAGCCCCTAAGTCACATAAGGCATGGTCTATTTTTAATTCTCTAATTGAGCAAGCAATAGAGAAACTTACCAGATCTTTTAGTTTAGGAGGCATATTAGTTTTTATCACGGCATCACGCTCCTCAATTAAGCTCTTAGTTTCTTTTTCTACTTGCATTTTCTTGACCAACCTTTGTGGGAAAGGTATTGGGGGTTGGTAAGGTGGTGGGGGGACATACTTTGGCTCTATCTCTTCATGTTCACTCAAGTCCTCCTCACATTCCATATTCTTTTTAACTACCCCAAGCTTATCATCCCTCAAGTATAAAGCATTACAGTGCTCATTGGGATTAACTTTGGGTTATCCTAGGAACGTACCCTTAGTTCTAGAATATGTACTAGCTTGTTGGGCAATCTGAGTTTCTAACACCTTATTATGGATGGCTAAGTTATCTACCTTATATGCTAGCTCTTTTATTGCCTCATCGACTGCCCTACCTTGTTGCCTAAACTCTTCATTTTGCTTTGTTTGAGTTTCAACAAAATTTTCCAAAAGAGACTCAAGTTTAGACTTTTGTACCTGAGGATACCCCAATGCGGGTTTCCTACTACCTTGGCCTTCCTGGAATTCGTGGTTCAACATGTTGTTGTAGTTCCCATAGGAGAGATAAGGGCTATTCTTCCTTCCTTGGTTGTAAGGATTTGGGGGAGCATAATTTGGCAACTTCGGGTTCGTGTCATAGAAGTTGTGACAAGAGTTCACTTGTTCCCCCGAAGCACCGGATCCAGGAGCAATACCATGTGGGCACTCCATTATGTCATGTCCCTGCATTCCACAAATCTCACAAACAACATTAGTAGCACCTATTGAACTCACATTAGCCTTTTCAAGCTTATCAAAGTGTTTATTCAATGAGTCAATCTTAGACATAATTAGATCAGTGCTATTCATTTCAAACTTACCCCCCGAAAGCTTTTTTGGGTTATTACCTCTTTTCGAACCCCATTGGTGATAGTTGGTGGCTACGTTTTCAATGATATTGAATGCTTCAGTCAGAGGTCTATTCATAAAGGCTCTACCAGCTGCGGAGCCAAGTGACACCTTCAAAGAGTAATCCAATCCATTGTAGAAGGTATGCACTAACAACCACATCTTGAGCCCATGATGTGGGTGAGACTCTAGCAATCCTTTGTAATGATCCCAAGCTTCGGATAAGCATTCTCCGTCCTTTTGGAAGAAGCCGGTGCTGAGTTCGTAGGTAAGCAGTCTTGGATGGAGGGAAGAATTTTTCCAGGAATGCCTGCTCCAGTTGGTCCCAAGTTGACAAGGTATTAGCAGGCACTTGCTTCAACCAAGGTTTTGCCTTTCCAGTCAGAGAGGAGGGGAATAACCTCAAGCGAATAGCATCAATCGGAGCACCATGAATTCTAATTGCATCGGTGAACTCCAAGAATGTTTCCACATGATCAGTCGGGTCCTTCGAGGGTAATCCTCCAAATTGATGTTGCCTAATCATGCCAATTAACATAGGCGGTATAGTGTAGTTCTCCGCCTCAATTTCTGGCCTAGCAATCCCAGTTCGCAAACCCCTAGCATTTGGGGCTGCGTAGTCCTTCAGCGGCTTGGTATCCGGTTGATTCGCCATGAGTGGAATGGGAATCAACCTCTCTCTCCCACTTTGTCTTTGTAGTCTCTCACGTCTATGAAAGGTCCTTTCGATCTCGGGGTCAACTTCAATAAGATTTCCGATACTTTGGGATCTTCGTATAAGAGAGAAAATTTCCTGCAAAGAGAGAGGTAGATACACTAGAAAAAGAGATAAATGAAAAAAAGAGAAAATTTTAATATAAAAAAAGTCCAGAAAAATCAATTTAAAAATTAAATTGAAATTCAAGAAAGCGCAGTCCCCGCAACGACGCCAAAAACTTGATGGGGCTCGAATCCGCAAGTGCACGGCTTCGTCGTCAAGTAATAAAAAAGATCGATCCCACAGAGACCGTGATCTCAAATAACAATTAATTACTAAATCAATTAAACTGGACTATAAAAGATAATGATTTGGAAAAGATTTGATTTTTGGAATTAAGTAGCAACTCAAATTTAAAGTTGCAATTAAAACGAAATCAAGAACAAAATAGGAAAGTAGATCAAATCTGAGATTTCAAAATATCAAAAGGGATTCCCAAGAATTGGGTTACCAACAAGACTGTTCATGTTACCAAATTGACTACCCTTCTTGTTAATTATCGAAATTTGCTTTGAAGGCGAATTTATCCTAAATAAGTTAATGTTCCCTCTCGGGATACAAGAATCGTGCCCAATTAAACCAACCCCTACTCTCGTGGTAATTGAATTTAAATCGAACCCTTTAAGCTTTGTGACAATTCGTGAACCCTCAAAGGACCGCTTCTAATTCTCGTGATTTAAGTCCTAAGTTCAATCCCTATTGATCCAATACCTAAGTTCACCGCTAGGTTCCTCCTTAGAGTATCTACAACAAGCAAATAAGTGGCCACCGAATTTACGAGTAATTAAAGCAATAGGAATCAAATCGAAAGCAAAATTTAAATTAACAAGAAACCAAACGTCAATTCATCACCATAAAGAAATCTTGGGCATAGCCCCAATTCCTAGAAATAAGACTACTACTCAAACACTGTCATATTCATAGAAAGCTTGATTAACAAAAGCATAAAAAAACCTAAGAGAAGAGAAGAAATGGAGAAGAAGAGAAATCCTAGTTTTTGCCTAAGGTAGCAGCCCAAAAGTGATCCTATTTTCGAGCCTCTAGGTCCTATTTATAAGGTAGGGTAACTTGCATCCCATGCAATTACAAAATCATATCAAATCAGCTTTTAAAATTCCAGATATTGCGTGTCACGGCCGTGATACCTCTCACTGCCAGGCCGTGACAGATTTTGTCTTGGAAAACTTGGCACTGATGGCTTGTCACGGCCGTGATGGCCATCACGGCCTGTCCGTGACAGGTTCTGATTTTTTCGTTCTTTTCTTTTCAGCCTTGCTCGATCATCGTCGTGATGGCTGTCACGGCTAGGCCGTGATAGCCTCTGTTTGGCTCAGTTTTCTTGCTTTTCAAGCTCCATCATGGTTGATCTTGAACATTTTAATCTTCAATTCCTGCACAACAACACCACAAAACCGCCTTACCCGTTCTAAGGTAAAAACTAACAAAAATCAAATTAAGAATGCCTAAACTACATGAAAATACATGCAATATGATAAAGTAATATGATGTGTAATCACACTCATCACCGCCCCATTAATAAGCGGGTAGATAAAATATCCATTTAATATATCCATGGATACCCATTAAGGTATCCATTTTCTACCCTTGCGGATATTATCCACGGATATCCGTGGGTGCGGGTAAAATTTACATCCCTAGATATCGGTTAAGCTAACGGATTGGATTTGAAGTGTTTGGTAAAAAAGGTTGGACTAGCTGATTAATGTAAAATGACATAAAAGTACTTGTTTGCACGTTTTTAATATAAATTATATATTATTTATTTTAAAATAACTATCACTTTTAACACTTTAATTTCTTTTAAATTATATATTATTTAAAAATTTAAATATTAATTTTTAAATTTAATAGTAATTTATTTTTAATTATTTTAATAAATAAAATGGAATAATAAAAATAAAATTGGGAAGGTGGATTAGGAATTAAAAAAATAAAATAATTAATATTTTATTTTATCATCCAAGGATAAGTGAGGAATTTAATTAAGATAGTAAGAATAAAATGGAAGAAAAAATGATAAGCTATAAGCTCAAACGTTACTTCAAATAGCATCTGGAAAAAACTCTATAAGCTAGTGAAAAAACGTAATAAGCTAATTTTAGAAAGGATTATCAAACGAGACTACTTTTTCATCCGTTGTATGCTAACGAATTTGGCAAACAGACTCAAACAAAATCATCCCCAAATTAATTGCACGAACAACTAATGAATTTTAAAATATTTATTCTGCCGCTAAAAAGCAAATGATGAGTATCTGTACATGATTTATGGCAAATGATAATTAAACAAAAAAAATTAAATTACCTTATTAGTAGGAAAGGTAAAAAGAAATATAGAAACAAATAGGAAAAGAATCTCATAAAATAAGGAAAAAGTATACAAATAAAATAACAAAATAGGTGTAACAAAAAAAAAAACTAAATAGGAAGAATATGTAGCATGAATCGTTCATGGGTTTTTAAAAGCATTTGACCACAAATTCCTTTAAACCCAAAATTTGATCATACGATGGGCCAATGAAGGGAGCTCATGCTCGCCAAAAGTGCTATGTGGATTCAAGTGGACTTCTTTGTGTTGAATCAACATCACTTTCCTTTGTTATAGATCTCAAACAACCAATGTTTACAAAACCGGATCGATCATCGAACCAGTCCAACCGAGGTTGAACCGTGGTTGAACGGGTTATAATTAAATAATATCATTTTAATTTTTAATATAATATTTGTAACAATATTAAACAAAAAAACAACATAACAACTAAAATTATTAATCACAATTTTTTTATTTTGAAATTAAACTAAATAAATGTAAAGATATACATTAAAATCATCTTCTTAGGGAAAGCCAACCCAAAATCTACAACCAGCCCACATATGTTAGAAAACAAAAGAGTTGGGTTTTGGCTAGGATGACCCAAATCCTTTTAAACTAAATTTTTGTTTTTTTTTTAGGAAACCGGTTATGACCGGTTTTACCGGTTTTCAACCAGTTCGACGGTTCTGAGACCGGTTTCAAGCAAGACCGGTTTTGGGGGCCAACCGAACCGGCCTAGGTCTCGAGTCCCGGTTAAACCGGTCGGACCGGCCGGTCCAGTCCGGTTTTGTAAACTTTGCAAACAACATGCACAATGCCAAGTTACAGAACATGGTGGACCCGGAAAATTATCTATGATTTTGGTAGCGTTTGGTACAAGTTTTATAAAATTATTCCTGATAATGTTGGTATGGGAATAAAAGTTTCTCATGTTTGATGTGACACCCTCTACCCCGCATGTATTTATAAAGGCATAAAATAAAAGAAATAAAATAAACACATGCATATTATTTAATTATAATAAAAACCATTGGCAGAGGATACCACCTGTATCGAAACGTCTCAACGCGAAAAATAAAACAAGTTATAACGAAGGAAACATGACTATAAAACGAAACCCAACCCCGATATCACATTGCGGAGCTGGTATAACCAAAATTCGGAAACACATCAGATAACAACAAAAACTAAAGAAATCCTAAACTACGAGTAGCGGCACCTCAAAGTCACTCCCCAACAGGCTGCTCACCATCCTATGCATAACAAAACGGTACATGCAAATCAAATGACAGAAAAACGGGGAGTAAGAAACATGTATAAAACATAACGGCAAAGGAAGCAGTTAGCAAGATGAACATACGTCACAATCAAGCATGTTATAACATAACAACATTTATATAACATCATGTCATTTCATCATCTCAAACAGTGTATGTTATGAGGTACAGTACTACTCCACTACTCCGTTATGCATGTGAATCCAAACTACCTCAGGAAGACAACGTCGGAGCTACATATCCACATTGGCCAATAAGCACCAACGCCGGCAGTTCACCAAACCATGGGTGAACCCCTTGGATAGCCGATGCACCATACTCTAGGATGCACCACCATGGGGGGGCACAATTCACCCAACTCTTGAATGAATCACCGCGGACGGCCAGACCACCTTACTCTTGGACGACCTCCCATATGTTGAGATTCCCCCACTAACATCCCCAATGCGTGAATGCATGAGCAATAACAACAAGCAGCAAACGTAACCACCGCCTTCGCTTTAGCCAATAAGTGCCAAAGTTTTATCACCATCGACACCTTGACCAATAAGCATCAAGGCCCCCTTGGCCAATAAGCACAAAGGTTCAACATCGTCAACACCTTGACCAATAAGCATTAGGCTACTTTGGCCAATAAGCACCAAAGCATAACAACGTGCGGTAACACATCGTCACCGACTTAACCAACCTAAAGTTCATAATTATCTTATTAAGTCTTCATTAATTATCTAGCTTGTCTTTACTTCGATCGATGTCTTATTTCATCATTGGGAACAATTGGGTGTAGCCACCCTTTTGTTCTTAATCCACGTCTGTTTCTCTTGGGGGAGCACGGTCGTGCTGAACTTTAAGTTGAGCACGGGCGTGCTGTCTATTGAGCACAGCCGTGCTCAATGGAGCATGACTCCACTGACCTGGGCAGAAAGGGTTTGGAACCCTTGTTAAGCTTCTAGGGCATCCGTATATCAATCCTATTGGTCTCTAACTACACCATCAAATATCAACCTCATTATTCATGTTTAATCTTCATGTCTTATAATTATTGGGATTTAATCCTTTAATTCCTATTTCATTATTAATGTCCCTAAAACACTCATGAATCAATCCTCTGGTGTTATTTATATACATCAACATCAACACCAACAAGCAGCAAACTTAACCACCACCCTCCGGCAAACATCAACACCCTCCTCAACGCCCGGGGTATCTAACGAGGTCCCCTCGTCCAAATTCCTAAGTCAAATCCACACCGCTCCCTAAGACTACTCATGCAAGTTAACCCCACAAATGTCATGTTCTTTCTTCTTAGTTTATTATGGATTAGCTGCAAAAGAATATAACATATAACATGTCATTATTAACCAAAGAAATCAAGTAATTATATATATATATATATATTTTTTATGCTGGGATATAATCTATTTCAGCCTCATTCATCTCAGGCAATTTATCAAACAGAACAATGACATATCATATTCAATCTACATATTCACTTTAACAATACCATCCAACAACTAGTTGTATTTTTGCCATTATTGAGAGCAACAGTTTTACACTCCCCCTAATCTAAAAAATAATACAAAAAAGAAAAGAAAAAAAAGGAAAGGATGCAACTTCTGCTGCTATCCACGTTAAAGAGAAAAATTTCCCTTAATTAATGTCCACCACATGCACTTACTAATATTAAGGATGTCATATATAGTTACAAAGGATGCATGTAATTGCATATTTCAAGTCACACTTCCAACCAAAATGCACCATAAGGACTTATATAGTAAAATTATACTTCATATTATTGAAGGTAGGCAAAATCATATATTAAACCCATAAATCCCAAACATGTTCAGACCCACAAAAATTAATCTCTTGATACACAAATCCATTACCTTTTTGGTAGATACCCATTAATATGAAATTTACAAGAAGATGATGATGTTGAAGAGACAATCCAAGCAATTCTCTTTCTTGCCTCTTCTCTTGCTCAAGCTCCTTCTCACTTTCTCTCTCTAGATTCTTTCTAGGGCTTTCAAGAAAAGATAGAAGACAAGAATGAGGGGAAATGGGTGATATCCCTTCTTAACATAACTTTGGGCCTTAGGTGGGTACAAGTCCACAAACTCACAAACCACAAAAGTCATTAATTTAATTAATTTAATTAAATTATTGAGGGTGTGTCAAATATACACATCATATCTAGATCTTAAAATCATAACTATTTTGTTAAAAATGTTTCCCAAAAGCATTTCTTTAAAAAAAAGCTTTATTAATTACTAGCACATTTATGACAAAATTAAAATAAAATTACCATGTAGAAATTCATCCAAAGAGAAAATTTTAAAATATTGATCATAATTTCATTGAATCTTTTAAGTCCAAATTATTAAAATTACCAGATATTACATTCTACCACCTTAAAAAGAATTTGTCCTCGAATTCCAAACACACATGCCAGGAGTTGTAACAAAACAATCATACAATTTATTCATACATACCTCATTGTCATGTTATCATCAAACACTTTGCGTTAGTATAAAAACTACCCATCATCATGTACACACTTAGTCCTTCTCAAGGTACCATATACTTCTTTAAATTAAATTCAAATTAACAACTTAGTATCTACATATAAACAATTATGTCATCTCATACCGCTGCCATGTGGAGTCAACAACTCGTAGTCTTACAGGAGATCAAAAACCAAAATAAAGTCATAATAACCTTTGTCTTAGACCTTGTCTGAGTTCGAGATCCAACCACAAATGTTATCAATGTTTTGTTTCCATTTTCAGGACTTTGTAACCTAAACTCTGATACGAATTTTGTCATGACCCGAATTTTGTAGCCATGACCGGGCGAAAGGGAAAGCCTCTCGTTTCTCTTTCGCAGCCTCACAAGCATACATAAATTCGTCTCATTCAAAGTAAACAAATTACATTCATTAATTACAACATAATGAATACAATACATCAGAGTAACTAAACAGCACAACTTACAAAGTCCTATTAATAACTAGATACACTTAACTATAGGTACCGACCTATTAAAAGTTGTCCACATGACATCCAAGGCTTTCGGCGGATTTGTGGATACATGCATCTGAAATGTTAAACGTGGGGTGAGTCCATTGACTCAGTGAGGGAGTTTCCCCCAAACACATGCAATCACAAAACACCGAGAGTGAAAATAAAGTCACACACTCAAACAAGCACTAGATCAAACAAATAAGTAATCAGTTTCAATCTACACATCTCAAACGTCTTTACATATGCAATTAATATTGTCATAAACAAACAAGATACTAAATGAACATCTTGTCCCTCAATAAAGTACTTGTGGAATGACTTGTACTATTTTCTTATTTTCATAACTCATGTCCCGCTCATAAGGGGATACATCTTATATCATATACATCGAGTCTTTGGGTCCACTTGGGGTTGTTAACTCAAGGTCCCCCACCCCGACGGTTTTAATTTCGTATCCCGGAGATACCGCACCTTTCGACAAACATCAACACACTACAAAAAAAGGCAGGATTACCGACGGCCAAAACCAGTCGGAAACGCCAAAAATCCATCGGTAAAATGTGTTTCCGACAAACCAAATTACGTCGATATCCGGCTCGTAGGAAGCGGTTTCCAACGGACGGGCCGGATCTGTCGGTAATTACCGATGGAAAAATCCGTCAGTAATGGAGACCGGTTAGCGACGGAAAAATCCATCGGAAACGTTACCTACGGAATTTTCCATCGGAAACGTAACCTACGGAATTTTCCATCGGAAACGTTACCGATGGAATTTTACGTCGGTACCGTTTCCGACAGATTTTTCCGTCGGTAACGTTTCCGACAGAAAAATCCGTCGATAAATAGTTTTTGTTAATTAATAATTATTTTTTTATTTAATTTTTTATTTTAAATATAAATTATTAATTTTTTTTTATTTAAAATATTACATTTTTATTTTATTATAATTAATTTATTATATTATTATATAGATCAAAAATAGAAATTACAAATAATTAAAATGGCAATTAAATTTAAATTAACATAAATATTCCATACATAAAATATTAGTCTGTCTAGAAAACACAAGTAAATATAAAACTATCCTAATAATCATCATCATAACAACCGTCATCGTCATCCTGTAGGGGGGAGTTCACCGGCGTCAGCTGACCATCATGTTGTGGCACAGAAGTCACACCGGCATCCTGCAACTACGGTGGTGGCACGGTAGAAGTAGTGGAGGACTGGCTTGCATGGATGATCCCCTTAGAGCAATGCGCCTCTCTGGTGGAAGCAAATCTAGCAGAGAGGTCGTCACTGTAGACGAAGTCTCCATCTGCTACTACATGTGCTCTGCAGTCTGCCTCTTCTCCTGCACCTCCTGCCTCAGCTGTCGCACCTCCTCTGTGTCCTGTGAGTCGGAGGATGTAGGCTCCCGAATGGTCAATCTCGGCGTCGAGGCCTGAGTGATGGAACGAGCCATAGTCGCGGTACCGTAAATACGACCCTTCTTCTTCTCGCCCACCACTTCCATCCAGACCTGGGTCTATAGTTGGTCGACATTGGCGGGGTCTAGCTGGGAAGGATCCGAGGCACCAGAGTAGGAGGCAACCTCAGATGCTACCTGACTGAACCTGGCATTGTATTCTGCCTGCATCAATACATTACAAAAATTATATTATTAGACTGTAATAATGAAAAAATACATTAAATGTAAAAAGATACTTTAATTAGCTCACCACTGTCTACCTCGACCACTCATCAACAAACTCGCCGGTGTCTATGCGAATATGTGTCTGTTCAAACACAGTAGGGACATCAACCGAGTGGGCAAGTTGTCCTACCTGCAACCGACAAAGAAATATAATCAATTAATTATAAAATAATTTTTTAATAAAAATAAAAGTATACTATTATTTATATGTGCATACTATGTTAATGGCATGCTACATATGGATAATTGAGGCACCAGTGTGCATGCTCCCACCCTTCTCGGAAGCCCGATTTCTCTTGCCTGCTCACACTTCACCTTGTACTCTGGAGTGTCCCATTACACACAAAGCTGGGACCAAATTTTGGGGTCGATGTAATCTGGGAGCACCCAACTTTCCCTAGCATTCTCGAGCATGTCCCTCAGTCGATTAGATGCTCTGTCATCAAATATGGAGCATATCTATGCAGCATGCTCCGGTAACCAGCGCACAAGGACCTGTTAACAAAGAAGAAATATCAATATCATTATACAAAAAAATTAAAAATATATAAAATGCGTGAAAAATAAAAATATAAAATACAGGAAAAAAATAAACAAGTTACCTCAAATCGTTTGAAGATACGATCCCGGTCATCCTTCAGCATCCTCCCCCATGATGGCCAGAAGAGACGATATTGTGCCTTGAGGGAGTAGGTAACGTTCTTCGATCCCACTTTCGATGGGATGAAGCTGAAAAATTTAAAATTTTATTAATTCAACAATATGACAATCAACAAATATATACTTATTGTATAAATATAAAATAGTCAAAGTTAAAAAATTTCTTACGATCCAAAAACAGGCGTGACCCATGGTCGATCCTCAGGTCTGGGAATCCTGGCCCACTCAGGCAATCGTCCGCCTTGAAGTTCCAATGTTACCCAAGACAATCGTCCACCATCATATGCATTGACTGGAACTATTCAACATAGTCGTCATGTAAGCCACTGTCAAATGCACCCATGTGAAGATCGTCACCACCAACATCATTCAGATTAATATCCAGCAACTCCTCACCATGATTAGTCGATATCCAATAATTAGGCTTGAACCCACGTCGATATGAGTGTAACTTCACGTCATCGTCACTCAAAACTGCCATACAATTCCACTTTATGCACGGACATCGAATGCCCCCCTCTTCTGCATAATCACAATGTTGTTTGGCTTTCGATATAAATTCCTCAACTCCAACTACAAATAATTGTTTTAGAAGTCATCTCTCAGACTCGTTCCTATCATACACCCAACTACGGCTCGAGAGATAATATTCCATCCTTCTGTATATCAGATAAATTGACGTATATTTAAACATGATACTATAACCTCGAAGGTGTGGCCCTATCGCATTCAGGGAAAAACTTTTTTCACCACTGTATTATACTAGTTACTCATCGCTTCTCATGTCTTATAGCTGACGAAATTTCAGCAGCATTTCCCATTGATCTCCAAGTACACGACTTGACCGTGGTAAGATACCGCAATCAAGCATGGACCCGGAGAACAAAAGGAAATGCTTCGACCCGAAATTTCATCAACTATATAACAGATGAGAATCAACGAGTAATTAGTATATCAGTGGAGAAAAAGTTTTTTCCCAAACTTTCCCAATTGGACAATTCAAGATTCAGTAAAATGAGCGATACCATGACCACGGGTACACATACTCAATAATATTGAACCTTGAAAGGGAAGTTACGATTTTTCTCAATTACGTATTAATTATGTATACTTTAAGATAAAATAAAACTTTAAGTAACACAGATAATTTGCGTAAAGTTTGATAACAACAACAAACTATACAACACATAATTAAGAGACCATCATAAACATATATCAGCCCATAATCATTTGTCTAACTTTTTATTAAATCATTTGTTTTTTCAATTTAATTTAATTAATAAAACATTTTATTGCTTTAGTAAAGTAATTATGTTAATTTGTATACTCGACTTTTAAAATCTAAAATTTATTTTAAATTCTATTATTAGTATATTAGTTAATTGCTTGCTTGAAAGTAGTTATTAGAAAATTATTTATTTTAATAAATTTTTATTCTTCCCACTTATTACGTAACTTGACTATTTAAAGTCCTATGAGCTCAAATCTTCAAAATTATTATCAGTATATTAGTTAATTACTTAAATATTAAGATTTTTTCATTATATATTATTGTTTCAATTTTAATCATTAACTATATGATTTTTTTGTCGCTGAAATGTTTATTATTATTTTTTCATAATATTGTTTATTTATTATTTGCTTTTCGGTGTTTAATTTTATTTAATTAAATAAACATTATTTAATTTT
This sequence comes from Sophora flavescens, assembly GCA_030762895.1. Classification (NCBI taxonomy): domain Eukaryota; kingdom Viridiplantae; phylum Streptophyta; class Magnoliopsida; order Fabales; family Fabaceae; genus Sophora; species Sophora flavescens. The sequence goes on from CM061063.1 coordinate 149,959,391, forward strand.
AACAATATTATTATTCAATTTTCGAAAGGCACTCCTTGAAGTCCGGCACGGATGATCCATGTGTGTCCCGCATAACACATCGACGAGGCGTAAAGTAATCATTTTAAAAGCCTAAATATTTTACCTAAATTAAGTATTAATTTAAACTTTGTAAAAAAATAGTATTAATTTAAGTTTTATATGACATCAAAAGCTAAAGGTGAATTTTACACTACCATAAAACAGCATTGAATGACACATGTTTCTAACCACAATCAAATTCTAAATAAAAATAACAGAAATAAAACAAAACCAACATTTAATTACACTCCAAACCACAAATAGATAACAATTTATTAAATTGATCCAACATAATAGCCCAACACACTTAGGCATTGTTTGGTTTGCCAAAAACGCTAGCGTTTAGCGGATAGCGGATGGAAAATTAGCCCCGTTGTGCAACTGTTTTTAAAATTAGGGTAAAGCATTTTTTCATTAGCATATAGCATTTTTTCCAGACGCTACTTGAAGTAGCGTTTGAGCTTATAGCATATCACTTTTTCTTCCATTTTTATCCTTACTATCTTAATTAAATTCCTTACTTATCGTTCACTAACAAAATAAAATATTAATAGAAATATTTAAAATTGATTTGTTAGAATTGGTATCACTATTAAAATTTATATTTAAGATAAAAAATAGAAATTATATTTTTATTTATAAAAAGAATCGTATAAAAATCATATCAATATTATTTTTATTATTCCATATTATTTATAAAAATAACTAAAACTAAATAAATACCAAAATTAAAAAATAATATTTTATTCTTTGAAATGATAAATAATTTTAAATAAATTAAAGTGTTAAATTGATAATTATTTTTAAATAAATAAATAATATATATATATATATATATATATATATATATATATATATATATATATATATATAAATACACACACCTCACAGACGCACGCGTGCACACACACACACACACACACACATATATAAATAACTTATATAAAAAAACCATGCAAACATGTCATTTTATGTAATTTTACAGTAATCAGCTAGTCCAACCGCTAGTTTTACCATACACTTCAAATCAAATATGCTAGTTTATCCGCTATCCGCTAGCTTATCCGGCATCTGTTTTTACCAAATAGAGCCTTAACAATTTACAACATAATAGTACAACACACCTAATTACACTCCAACAAAACTGTCCAACACCCTTAAAAAAAATTGATCCAACATAATAGTCCAACACATTTTATCATCGTCCTAACAATTTACAACATCTTAATTAACATCCATCCATTCAACATTTAATTAATAAACAAAAAAATTAAAAATAAATAAATAAATTGGAAACTCACCTGAAACAACTGCACTGGTGGCTAGTGCTCCAAATAGGTGGTGGTTTTCTAGAGAAGGCAAAGATTGAGTTACTAGCTATAATGCCCAAACAGAGAGAAGAGAGTTGGAGGAGAAGGTGACTTACTTGAACGTGGTGGCGTGCGGCGGCGCAGGAGGCAGCACACACGGTGGTCTCTGGTGGCGGTCGGGCGGCGATCGACTAGGATGAGGGCGGTGGTGGAGAAGAAAGAAGTAAAAGAGAAAGGAAAGAGAGGGAGAAAGGAGGAAGAAGAGGAAGGGGAAGGAATGGTGGCTCAAGGTAGGGGGCGACTGGCCGGAGGGGAGACGGAGGTGTGGCCGGAGGGGCGGCTGGTCGCCGGTGAGGAGAGGGAGAAGAGACTTGGGAGAGACGAATATGGAATGAAATGAAGGGGGGAGGGAAACCGATTTATACATAAAAGAGGTTACCGACGGCGGGATCCGAGTTTCCGACAAACTTGTCCGTCGGTAAATATCCCAGATCTGGTCGACGCACTACCGACGGAAATTTCTGTCAGTACCCGCATTCCCGCCCAATTTTCAAGACGACGTTCCGACGGAACATTTTGTCGGTAAATTACCGATGGAAATTTTCGTCGATAAACCCTTTTTCGAGATGTCGTTCCGACGAAACATTCCATCGCTAATCCTCCCCAACACATTTTCGCGTCACTTTACCGACTGAATGCCCGTCGATAATGGTTACGATGGCATTTCCGTTGGAAAAGTCCGTGTTTTTTTCTATTCCGGATTTCCGACGGTTTCTTCCCTCGGTAATGATTAAAATTTCCGTCGGAAAAGGTTCCGTCGGTAAATGGCCGTCGGTAAATCCATGTTTTCTTGTAGTGACATCCCTCCTCAACGCACGGCGTATCTAACGAGGTCCACTCATCCCTGACGGTGTTATTTATATACCGGAGCCTCCCGTTCCCCGGTTCGTCTACCCAAAGATTCACAACATAACTTGTGTAACATCCCTGGCTGCTTTATGGATTGACGACTGTCCCCATAAACCAACGCGAGTCTTTTCAGCGTGCTTTGTCCTCACTCACACACTTCCTGGGAAAACTTCCCAGGAGGTCACCCATCCCAGAATTGCTCCAAGTCAAGCTCGCTTAACTGTGGAGTTCTTAAGTGATGGGCTACCGAAAAGAAGATGCATCTTATTGATATGGGTAGTACCAATCAATTCATATAAGCCTTCCTCAACTGTATAGTCCCATACCTACACAGTCTCAGGATCCCTCTCATTCGGGTGTGTAATCAGTCCATTCATGTGTCCCTCTGCCTAGAAGCCTGCCAGGAGCCGCTCCTTATCCGTGCCTTCTTGCACCGGCGACCACTCCCCGCCCTCGTCAACACCCGGGTGTTACATGCCCACTAGCTTCGGCTTGGTTCGTCCCCGAACCACACCGTACTGGGAGAGGTGCCGCTTTGATACCATTTGTAACATCCCAGACTGCTCTATGGATTGACGACTGTCCCCACATACCAACACGAGTCTTTTCAGCGTGCTTTGTCCTCACTCACACACTTCCTGGGAAAACTTCCCAGGAGGTCACCCATCCCAGAATTGCTCCAAGTCAAGCTCACTTAACTGTGGAGTTCTTAAGTGATGGGCTACCGAAAATAAGATGCATCTTATTGATATGGGTAGTACCAATCAATTCATATAAGCCTTCCTCAACTGTATAGTCCCATTCCTACACAGTCTCAGGATCCCTCTCATTCGGGTGTGTAATCGGTTTATTCATGTGTCCCTCCGCCTAGAAGCCTGCCAGGAGCCGCTCCTTGTCCGTGCCTTCTTGCACCGGCGACCACACAAGGAGCGACTCCTGGCAGGCTTCTAGGCGGAGGGACACATGAATGAACCGATTACACACCCGAATAAGAAGGATCCTGAGGCTGTGTAGGTATGGGACTATACAGTTGAGGAAGGCTTATATGAATTGATTGGTACTACCTATACTAACAAGATGCATCTTCTTTTCGGTAGCCCATCACTTAAGATTTCCACAGTTAAGCGAGCTTGACTTGGAGCAATTAAAGTACACTGAAAAGACCCGTGTTGGTTTGTGGGGACAGTCGTCAATCCATAAAGCAGCCAAGGATGTTACAAATGTAACATCCTAAATTTTAAATCTAATCCTTTTTAATAAAAATATTAAGCTAATATGAGTTTTAGAGTAAAAAGTTGGTAGTATAAGGGCTTATTGGAAATGTTTAGTAGTTACCAAAAGAATGTAAAATTGGTTTAAAAGAAAATTAATAAATAAACAAATAATTGTCATTTGACCTTAATATATATATATATATATATATATATATATATATATATATATATATATATATATATATATATGTATATATATATATATATATATATATAAATAAAAGTGGGGAGGGGAGTCCACGTTAAAACCAAAAGTGGAGAATTTGGCTTAAGCCAAATTCCATCTCCCAGGCGCATGGAGTTAGTGAAGTAGCAAAAAGAAATTCAGCCTGAATTCTATAAGTAGATTGCGGGGTCCACGAGGTGAATAAGTTATCAATTAAAAAAATGGTTTTAGTCAAATGTGGTGGCTGGGTCGTTTTCTTTGATATTATACACAACAAACCCAACCTTTCTCAATTGAATAGATAAAACCGAAACATGTCACCCTAGACAGAGACATCAACACATTAACAAAATAAAAGAGGTGTGTAGCGCCGCACTACTCTAACAGAAGAGAAAAGAAAAGAATGGCAGAGCATCAGAGCAACACGAGGAGGATTTTCTCACGGTAAAGAAGAAAGATTTTTAATAAAGCATTGACATAATTTTAAAGTTTTTGGAGCTCTACAAGAGATGAGTAAAAATGTTCTTTTTTCACACCTTCATGGTACAATCAAATTGAGATTTCTACATGTACTTTGGCCTGCTATGAAAATTTATTATTTTTAGATTATTGATTTGAGACTCTTAAAATATATTGGTTGTGTTTGAGGAATTAATTTAATAAGCGGATTTTCTTGAAATTTATAATGAAATAGCTTTATATTAAATTATTGTATTGTGTAAACATCTTTCTTTTAATTGTTTTATGGAAAGACAATTGCCAAAGGAAGTCTCACGTGAATTCCCGTTTCAATTCCAAGCTTCCCTGAGTCTTATAATTCATAAAATGGAGAATAGGCCCTATCGTCAAATGCTCCTTTTAAAAGAAATAAAACTAATCACATGAATTGGAACCACAATTCCTTATTATGTCCCTGACGCATAGTTTATGTTTGTGGTGCTTTGAATTATTTTAATTGTTATATTATTTGGAATATAAATATATATATATATATATATAATACTTTAGTAATTGTTAACAAATATATTTGGTTGGTATGAGTTATTGTTGATTAACATGCCTATATGTATTTTATGATGTGATAGCGTAGACTCGGCATGACATTATATCATTGTTTGTGATATATGGAATCTGAGAACCTATTTAGTAGTCATATGGGATGATGCATTATGCATGAGTTGGTCATCACCTTCCGGGAAGGGATGACGGTATATACTCTATTCCGGGAATAGGATGAGAGATATCACCATCTGGAATGAGATATCAAATTGTTGAAAATATCCACATCTGGGATGGGATATGAGATACCTCCATCTATGATGGGGAAGGCAGTGGGACGCCATTGCATGGATATGAGCTCATAGACCTTAGTGGATCTGGGATTCACACCGGTTCTAGGAACCAAGGAGTCAAGTAAAGTGATTCTGGGAATCATCGAGTCATGTTCATAGAGTTGCATTACATAGAGCTTGCATGGTGAATGTGAATAAATGTGATGGGATGTGACCGTAGTTGATTTTATGAGTTTGTGGTTCAAATGTTTGATAATTAATTTTATTTATGTATTATTATTTCGGAGGCTTATTATATTCATTATTTTAAAAATTAGCGGGTATCATGAATGTTTTTCATTTTATTGCGCCGGCTGAAAACAACACTATTTACGAACCTTTTCATCAAATGATTATTTTTATTCACTGGGATTATATCTCATTAAAAGTATTGTTTTCAGAGCACGAGGATGACATCACTGGAACTGAAGAGGAATAAAGACATAGCGAATTTTCTTAGTTATTATTCCTAGCTTGGTTAGTATTTTCTTAAATAAGGATTCGTATGTGGCTAGACATTTTCATTTATTTATCGTTGGGTTTGTTATTAGACGCCCGGTTTTTGAGGCTTGGGGTTTTTTTTGGATGTATGGATTTATTATTATATTATCGCTTGGATACTTTATATCTATTTTAATTAATATGAGGTATTTTCAGACCCGATTAAGTCGCGAAATTTTTATGACATGTATGTTTAATTTAAAACTATTTAAAGGATTTTTCATTGATTTTGTTTTGGGTTACTAATGTAACGAAGGGCGTTACATTTATGGTATCAGAGCAGTTCGATTCTATATCGGACTGTGGTATTGGGGCTTTTTCTAAAACAAAACTTGGGCGCGTAGGATGCTTGTTAGAGTTATAATTCTGCATTCTATTCTGTTGAATATTGGACTTGATCAACCCACTGTTTGATTGGTGGTATGCAGATTATGGCAGTAAATAGGCGAGGGAGAAATAATGCACTTGCAGCGACTTTGGCTCGAATGGCCAGAGTTATGCAGGAGTAGATGGAGACTCTCCGTCAGATGAGGGATAATGGGGGCGTGCTTAACATGGTGCCGGTTGCAGTTCCAGATCTACAGTGTAGGGGTCTGTCAGAATTCAGGAACAATAACCCGCCTGCTTTTCGAGGTACCACCGATCCTATTGAGGCAGAGGAATGGTTGATGAAATTAGAGAAGATCTTTCGGGCCATGAGGTGCTCTGATGCTCAGAAGGTGGATTTTGCCACCTATATGCTAGAGTCGGATGCAGAGCACTGGTGGGACTGTGCTAGGGGCGGGTTGCTTGCTTCGGGTGCCCCTATCACATGGGACCGATTCAAGGAGGTTTTTCTGGAGAAATACTTTTCGCACAGTGTCCGGATACATAAGGAGATGGAGTTTCTACAGTTTCGTCAGGGGGGTATGACAGTGGCTGAATATGTGGCCAAGTTTGAGAGCCTTGCAAGGTTCTCTGCTCAGGTGAGGGATAATCCTGACGGTCAATGGAAAGCAATTAAGTTCGAGTAGGGTTTGAGGCCAGAGCTGCAGAGCCTTATCGGACTCCTAGAAATTCGAGACTACCCCACTCTTGTGAACAAGTGTAGGGTGGCAGAGCATAATATGCAAGTTGTGCTGGCCGATAGGTAAAAGGAGAAAATTCTTAGCGATGGAAAGAGATTTCAGGGCAAGGATGGGAAATTTCAGAAGCATTTGCGACCAGTCTCCTCCATCAACAAAGGCAAGCAAGTGCATGGAGCCTAGACTGACAAGGGCACCGGGTGTCATAGGTGTGGGTTGAATCATGGAGATCGCACATGTCCAGCGGCACAAACCACTTGCTACAAGTGTGGTAAAGTGGGACACTATGCCAGAAACTGCAGGAGTGGAGGACCAGTCCAACCTAGACCACTGAGCCAAGGGAGAGTCTTTACGCTCCAAGGGGAAAAGGTGAAGGAGTCAGATGGACTGATACAAGGTATGGGTTTAATTAAAGAAAGAAAAATCAATTTATTGTTTGATTTAGGAGCAACTCATTCATTTATATCTTTAGAGTGTGTGAAAAATCTATCTTTGTATGTTTCTAAGTTGCCATATGATTTGAGTGTCGCTACTCCTGCAAATGATAAACTTGTTACCTCTATTGCTTGCCTGAGTTGTCCCTTGGTGTACCAAGGTGTACCTTATTTTGTTGATCTTATATGCTTGCCCATGTCTGGGTTAGATGTCATTCTTGGTATGGATTGGTTGTTTGCAAATCATGCTGTCATAAATTGCTCCGATAAAACTATCTCCATTCCTTTACAACCAATGTCCAATGATTTTCCCATACCCAGTTCTATTGTTTCTGCTGTTGCTTGTCATAAGTGCTTAGTTGAGGGAGCTCAAGGATATATACTCTTATTCTCTGCTAAGATAGAGGCTGACCGTGATGTGACGGCTATACCTGTGGTGTGTGAGTTCCAGGATGTTTTCCCTAAGGATGTCTCTAGCTTGCCTCCGAATAGGGAAGTTGAGTTTAACATAGATCTAGTGCCAGGGAGTGGACCAATATCGGTAGCGCCTTATAGGATGTCACCATTAGAGTTGAGCGAGCTTAAGAAACAGTTAGAGGAGATGCTAGGGAAGGGGTTTATTAGGCCTAGTGTGTCACCTTGGGGAGCACCTGTTCTACTGGTGAAAAAGAAGGATGGGAGCATGAGGCTATGTGTTGACTATAGGCAGTTGAACAAAGTGACCATCAAGAATAAATACCCTTTGCCTAGGATAGATGACCTCTTAGACCAGCTGAGTGGAGCGTCAGTGTTTTCCAAAATAGATCTAAGATCGGGATACCATCAAATTAGAGTCAAGAATGAGGACATTCCTAAGACAGCGTTAAGGACAAGGTATGGGCACTATGAGTATGTAGTGATGCCCTTTGGTGTGACCACTGCCCCAGCCATTTTTATGGACTACATGAATCGGATCTTTAGGCCATTCTTGGATAGCTTTGTGGTGGTGTTCATAGATGATATTTTGATATACTCTAGGACACCAGAGGATCATGAGGAGCATTTGAGGTCAGTGTTGCAGATTCTGAGGGAAGAGCAACTGTATGCAAAGCCAGAAAAGTGTGAATTTTGGCTTGATGAGGTGAAGTTTTTAGGACATACCATATCTAGGAGTGGTGTAGCGGTTGACTCTAGTAAGGTTGATGCAGTGCTTGGATGGGAGCAACCTAAGTCAGTGACGGAAGTGAGGAGTTTCCTAGGACTGGAAGGTTACTATAGGAAATTCATAGAAGGGTTCTCTAAACTAGATTTACCTCTTACCAAGTTGACTAGGAAAGGAAAATCTTTCGAGTGCGATAAGGAATGCGAAGAGAATTTTGAGGAGCTTAAGAGGAGATTGGTGTCATCACCGGTCTTAACCATTCCAGATCCTTCAGTGAGTTTTGTGGTATATTGTGACGCTTCTAAGAATGGTTTAGGTTGTGTGTTGATGCAGGAAGGTAGGGTAATGGCTTATGCATCTAGGCAGCTGAGGACATGAGGTGAATTACCCTACTCATGACCTTGAGTTAGCAGCTGTAGTCTTTGCCCTTAAGATTTGGAGGCACTATTTGTATGGTGCAAGGTTTGAGGTTTTTAGTGATCATAAAAGCCTTAAGTATTTATTTGACCAAAAAGAATTGAATATGAGGCAAAGGAGGTGGATAGAATTCCTTAAAGACTATGATTTTGAGTTGAAGTACCATCCAGGGAAAGCCAATGTGGTGGCTGATGCACTCAGTAGGAAAACCTTGCATGTGTCAAGTTTAATGGTCCAAGAGATGAATATGTTAGAGGAGTTCAGAGACATGAATCTAGATGTATCTCTTAGTGCTCTAAGCTTGAAGTTGAATAGGCTGGAGATTTGCAGTGACCTTAGAGAAATGAGTAGGCGAGAGCAGCTTTTAGACCAGGAGTTACAATCTTTTTTAGATCAAGAGGATTATGTGTTGTCTACTGATGGTCTAGTGTTGTTTAAGAATAAGATCGTTGTTCCTAAGGAGGGGAGCCTTAGAGAGAAAGTTTTAGAGGAAGCGCATAAGGGGAAGTTCACCATACATCTAGGGATAACCAAGATGTACCAAGATCTAAAGAAGATGTATTGGTGGCCAGGAATGAAACGGGATGTGTAACACCCCGACTTTTCGCTGTTTTCTAATATCAGAAATTTATATAATTATGTTTATATTTTTATCTGAGACTTAGAAAAATATTTTAAATAAACGGAGTTTACCACTTAATCCTACTTGAATGTAGGAAGCTACGATTAAAATTTAGGTTGGAAAGTCAGGCGAAACCCTACCATGAATTCCATTGACAGTATAATAATACTGCTCAAAAGACCTAATTTTAATTCGTGAACGAAAGACTTAAGTTTAGTATTTTATTTTCTACAATTCTGTATTTTTAGAATTATTTTCAGAAAAAATAAAATAATTTACATATTACGTGCGGAAAGCGTAATCGGGTAGACGACGGAAGGGAAATTAGAGTTTATAAGAGTAGAGAGAGGGTTTATCTTAGGATTTTGAGATGATTCAAGGGGATGAATCATAGTTTTAAGTCTAGAAGGTTTTTCAGGGTTAAATAGAAAATTTAGAAATTTTACGTTTAAGCCCCTGAACTTTCTATAAATTACCCTTTTGTCCTTAAATTTGTTTTTTAAGTTTTTCCAAGTGGATTGGGCTAGAATCCTTGTTTCTAAACTTAATTAATGGTCGTGGCTTAGAAGCCCAAATTTTTCTAGTTCATAGTTTGAGTCCAAAAAGCCATTAAAGTTTCCTTAAGTTTCCTATCTTAAGCCTAATGCCTAAATTTTCAAGTGGGACCCACAAGAATGAACCCAAGCCCAAAATAACCCAGCCCATGCGCAAGCCCATGAGAATTGTGGCTGCCTCATTGTTTTTGAATGCATCATGTTGATTCTAGAGTTTTCCATAAGTTTCTACAAGTTTCTACTTTATCCTTGATTTTTCCACAATGTTCTTGATTCTTCCTAAATACATGAATTATCCTAAATTATCTTTGACTCATAAATTCAGCCAACAAAGTCAAGATAAGCTAGCATTTAATGTGTCAAAATCATCATCATGACACTTTATTGATAAATTGCAAACTAGTCCTTCAACTATTGGAATCTTTGCAATTTGGTCCTTAGAACTTAATTGCATTTTGATCCTTTAACATGACAACTCACCATCATCTAGAGTCTTCCTAATATGATGCCACTCTCACTATAAATACCCTACCTCACTTTTCATTTAGTTTCTTTTGTCATTTGCTTCCAAAACTCTAAAGTTTATAAGTTCCTTAGTTCTAAGTTTGTAAAGCAAGTTCTTGGATTTCCTTGGTCATTGATTTTCAAGAGGTAAATCCTAATCTTCATTCTTAATCATGTCTATGTTCTTTAGCAAGTTTCTTGATTCAAGGCTTATATCATAGTTGTTCATCACTTTAAAGTTTCTAACCCTAGAACTTTGAAAAGTCATAATAAATTCTAGAAAAATCTAATGATGATGAAACTACTTTCTATCTTCTTGATATCATACATATTATCTAAATCCAAGAGCATGATGTAATCAAAAATTTCTTTCTTGAAAACCTAGCTTTGGCCGAACCTATCATCTTAGGGTTGGTAGAGTTTTGTTCATGTGTTTTCATGTATGATCATGTATTCTATATGGCATGTATGACTACACACTCTAATCCATGTTATTCTCTTAAAATGAATATTTTTCTCAAAATATCTTTGTGTTGGCCGAACCCTAAGTGGGTGAGTTTTATTGAGTTTTGTTCATGGTTTTCATAAATGATCTTAGAAATCAATCTCTTAGTATGTATGCTTTATGAATCCAAATTGATTTGTTAAACTAAGAACCCTAGCTCTATGAACCTATTAAGGCCGAATCTATGTATAAAAGAGTTAGAAAGTTTTGAGTCTTAAACTTAGTTATTTAGTCAATAATCTATGATTTAGGTTAATCAAGGATCATTAATCCAAAATTTAATCATGATTAGAAGTTTTAGTCATTCAAAAACCCTAGAGGACGTGACTATGTATTAGGGTTTAGAATGTTTTAGTTTCTTGAGTTGTAACTATTTGGTTGTAATGGTTGAAGGTTAGTTGAGTACGACGTTTACGAGGTAACTGAAATTTCGAAGGAATCAGTAAGTTCATCAAGGAGTCTTCAAGAGGTAAGGGGAGCTTACCTGAGGGATTTTTCTCAATAACTATTTGCTTGTGGTGTGGTTTATATGATTTATATGTGGTTGTGGTTATTGGTTTTGTTGTTTACGTGGTGTGGTTTATATGTGTATTGGTGTGGAGTTGTGTTTAATTTATTTAATTATTTGCAATTGTATATTATACTGCTATGATGCATGATCTGCCTGGGGAATATCTGTGATATAACTGTTGGTTGATGTGTGAGAAGCCTGACAGTGGTCAGTGCTCAATTAAAGTTAATCGGATAAAGGCTTTAAGAAGCTACACAAATTATATTCAATGTTTTAACGGCAAAATATTTATATATAATATTAAAGGAATTTTATTTTGAGGAAAATAAGGAGTTTTGGAAAATATTATTATTTTAATAATTTATTTCTGGAAAAGGGAATTATGAGTCACAACGAGCGCAAAACCGTGAAAATATTTTAGAACTGCTAAATTTTACATAAGAAACCCGGAATATTACAAAATATTCTTTTATAAAAGTAATTGGTGAAAATAAGTTAATCATGATTTTAGAAAATTAATTAAGTGGAAAGAATTAAGTTTTTGGTTTAAAAGTCTTAAAATAATATTTGACGGCAAGTTTGGAAAAGTGTAGACGGCGAGTATTTTCGAAACGGCAGTGCCTATTTTGAGGAAATTAAATCTCAAGTGACTCGTTGATTTGTGAGAAACTAAGTTGTTATTATTTAAGGATTTTATAATGAATTTCTACCTTGGAAAAGAATTTCCAAAAAATCAAAAGTTGATTTAACCGTGTTGAAAGTACAATTGGACTTAGTAACCGAGACGTCGGGGTACTAATGTTCTGTGTTGTGATGGACTCAGTCATTTGGACTTTGAGGGCCTATATTGTATACATGAGGTATACTGTGTTGAAACATTGAAGATGTTTTCTATTACCACGAACCTCTGACTGGTGCATCGGTTGAGAGGTGTCGTGATTGAGCACTCGGACTGTGAGGTCCTGTGTTGTAATAAAAGTTTTAAGGGTGTTTTAAAATTATGTGGGTCATAAGCCATTTTGAGCTTCGGCAAAGAAAGATTGAACACAAAGAAAAGAATGAAACAAAAGTGTTTTGCATACATTGGCAGACGTGCTTGTGTTCTGGCTACGTGCCTGTATTCTAGCTGTGGGCCTGTATTCATGCATAGTTCTGGCTGCCTGCCTGTATTCTGGCTGTGTGTGGGCCTGTATTCATGCATAGTTCTGGTTGCGTGCCTGTATTCTGGCTGTGGACCTGTATTCATGCATAGTTCTGGCTGTGTGCCTGTATTCTGGCTGTGGGCCTGTATTCATGCATAGTTTTCCAATGTTGATGTTTGGGGTGTGAAACCCACTGATAAACTGTATGCTATAATTGAAATGTTTATGTATATGTGTATGTGTCTTCTTTTGTGCGAGCATTTAGTTATCGTGTTAAATCCATATATGGGCGTCTCACCCTTACAACACATATCAGAGATGCACAAGGGATAAGATTTCTACAAGAAGGAGAAGGCTGTCTAGTTCAAGGCATACTGTGCTGCTCCAGTTGACGGTAGTGTGATGAGCCTCTGTTTGACTGGTTTTATAACTAGTCAAGACCCTGGCTTTGTGCTTATTTTATATCATTTTCACCCAAATTAGACTTGATTGTCCTTAAGTAATATTTTGAGTCTGTAAATTGTTTTTAAGTTAATTTAGTTGATTTAGAGTGAATAAAGTATTTACTTTTATTTTCTGTTTTTCAGGTTAATAAAAAGTAATAAATCTGGAGCCACTCGCCCCGCGAAGGATCTCTCGCCCCGCGAGTATTGCAACCATGAAAAAGTCAGAGACGATCACGGCTTGCCCGTGTTGAAGATCACAGCCGTGGCAATTCTGAAGTTGAAGCGTTCGCCTCGCGAGCATTCCTTCGCCTCGCGAGTATTGGAAGATCAGAAGCCATCACGGTTTGGGCGTGTTGAATGCCACGGGCGTAACAGTTGGAAGCTGAAGAGTTCGCCTCGCGAAGGATGTGCTCGCCTCGCGAGAAGACAAAGAGTTGCAGACCTTTCATGTAATTCGCCTCGCGATCAGTGCTTCGCCTCGCGAGTACTCTGACTCCAGAAACGTGTATATAAGCAGTCTTAGGCAGAAATGAAGGGAATAGTCAGAATTAGCCAGTTTTGGCTAGTTCCTGAACTTGTTAGTCTTTTGTTTTCTTAGTTTATTGTTTTACTTTTGTAATGGAGAACTAGTCTCCTAGATTAATCTACTGTAATTGGTTTTTATCCATACTTGAGGTTCTTGTATTTCCTGTTTTCATTTCCTTTTCTCTTTTCAATGCCATGCTTTATATTTCTGTTTGCTTAATTCAGGAGTATATTGTGTTGTGTTGGTTTATCTCGGTGATATCATGTTCCTATATATAATCGCGTTTGCTTAATTCACGTGTGTACGTTTCGTGTTCGCTTAGTTCACGAAGTGCTTAACCCCGTTTGCTTAATTCGGGAATAGGGACATATATCTGTAGTAGTGGTTCCGCTTGTGAATTATTGCTACAACCGGGAGGGGATTAGAATATGCTTAGGGCTAGGAATTTGCATGAACCGATGATAGTTGGGAAACCAAAAGCAGTAGGTTAATCGCTTTAGCTTATTTGGTAACTGCTCTATTTTCTTGCTTTGTTTTCTGTTTTGCTTCTTTAATTTAGTTTCCAATCTCAAAACCCCCAATTCTAACTTTTTCTAACTTTTTCTGTTAATAATAACAACACCTAAAGAGTCCTTGAGAGACGATCCGAGTTGTCGCTCTATACTGCATTATTTTAATAATCGCTCGTTCTTTTTGGCGCGTGGCGACAGCGCGGTCATAGTGTCAGTTAGTTACGACCAACTTAGGTCCTATGGAGTTATGTTATGTTTTGAGAGTCATTAAACTGATAATGATATAGGTGTGAAGACATATGAGGCAGTATAGTTGTATAACTTATATACAGTATGTAATTATGTGTGGTTTGACTTCGTTAGTGTTGTCTTGAGGATTAAAAGAAAAAAAAATTATCACCATATTTTGAAAAGATGAACGTTGAGAAAACATTATTTTCCGAAAGTAACCAGCAAATTAAGTTTTATTTCCGCAAACGGGTAACCATGTGATGACCCGGGTTAGGGTGTCACAGGATGTGGCTAGCTTTGTAGCCAAGTGTTTAGTATGTCAAAAGGTTAAGATAGAACATCAGAGACCTTCGGGTTTGCTGCAGCCTTTAGAAATTCCTCAATGGAAATGGGAGAGGATTTCTATGGATTTTGTGATGGGGTTACCTAGGACTCGTTTGGGTTTAGATGCCATATGGGTAATTGTGGATAGGTTGACCAAGTCTGCTCACTTCTTGCCAATTAAGGCAACTTATAGTTTGAATAAGTTAGCAGACTTATACATTAAGGAGATAGTGAAGCTTCATGGCATACCTACCTCTATAGTGTCAGATAGGGACCCACGGTTTACCTCTAGATTCTGGAGGGCTTTCCAACAGGCTTTTGGTTCTAAGTTGAGTTTTAGCACAGCCTATCATCCCAAAATGGATGGTCAGTCGGAGAGGACCATCCACACCCTTGAGGACATGCTTAGAGCATGTGTTTTAGATGAAGGTGGGGGTTGGGATAAATTTTTACCTCTTATAGAGTTTGCTTATAACAACAGTTATCACGCTAGCATCGGCATGGCACCCTATGAAGCTCTTTATGGGAGGAAGTGTAGGTCCCCTTTATGTTGGTGTGAGGTGGGTGAGAAGACCCTGCTAGGACCAGAGTTAGTCCAGGAGACCACCGAGAGGATTAAAGTCATTATGGAAAGGATGCGCACTACACAGAGTAGGCAAAAGAGTTATGCCGACAAGAGAAGGAAGCCTTTATAATTTCAGGAAGAGGAACATGTATTCTTGAGGGTCACTCCTAAGACTGGGGTTGGGAGGTCAATGAAAGTCAAAAAGCTCAACCCTCGTTTCATGGGTCCGTTTCAAATCCTAAAAAGAGTCGGGCCTGTTGCTTACCAATTGGCTATTCCACCACAATTGTCGAATCTCCATGACGTCTTCCATGTGTCTCAACTCCAGAAGTACGTACCAGATGTTTCACATGTGATAGCTCCTAAGTCAACACAATTGAAGGATAATTTAATCTTTAAGCCCAGACCTATTTAGATCATGGACAAGAACACAAAGACTCTGAGGAACAAGATGATCCCATTGGTGAAAGTGATTTGGGAAGGGTTGACTCCAGAGGAAGCTACATGGGAACTCGAGGAAGATGTTAGACAACATCATCTAGATCTTTTTAGTACAGGTACATAACTTAGTGTTGTATTATCTTTAATCTTGTATTGATTGGGTATGACGTGTTAATTTCGCGGACGAAATTCTACAAGGAGGGGAGAAAATGTAACATCCTAAATTTTAAATATAATCCTTTTTAATAAAAAGATTAAGCTAATATGAGTTTTAGAGTAAAAAGTTGGTAGTATAAGGGCTTGTTGGAATTGTTTAGTAGTTACCAAAAGAATGTAAATTTGGTTTAAAAGATAATTAATAAATAAACAAATAATTGTCATTTGACCTTTATATATATATATATATATATATATATATATATATATATATATATATATATGTGTGTGTGTGTGTATATATAAAAGTGGGGAGGGGAGTCCACGTTAAAACCAACAGTGGAGAATTTGGCTTAAGCCAAATTCCATCTCCCAGGCGCATGGAGTTAGTGAAGTAGCAAAAAGAAATTCAGCCTGAATTCTATAAGTAGATTGCGGGGTCCACGAGGTGAATAAGTTATCAATTAAAAAAAATGGTTTTAGTCAAATGTGGTGGCTGGGCCGTTTTCTTTGATATTATACACAACAAACCCAACCTTTCTCAATTGAATAGATAAAACCGAAACATGTCACCCTAGACAGAGACATCAACACATTAACAAAATAAAAGAGGTGAGTAGCGCCACACTACTCTAATAGAAGAGAAAAGAAAAGAATGGCAGAGCATCAGAGCAACATGAGGAGGATTTTCTCACGGTAAAGAAGAAAGATTTTTAATAAAGCATTGACATAATTTTAAAGTTTTTGGAGGTCTACAAGAGGTGAGTAAAAATGTTCTTTTTTCACCCCTTCATGGTACAATCAAATTGAGATTTCTGCATGTACTTTGGCCTGCTATGAAAATTTATTATTTTTAGATTATTGATTTGAGACTCTTAAAATATATTGGTTGTGTTTGAGGAATTAATTTAATAAGCGGATTTTCTTGAAATTTATAATGAAATAGCTTTATATTAAATTATTGTATTGTGTAAACATCTTTCTTTGAATTGTTTTATGGAAAGACAATTGCCAAAGGAAGTCTCACGTGAATTCCCGTTTCAATTCCAAGCTTCCCTGAGTATTATAATTCATAAAATGGAGAATAGGCCCTATGCGTCAAATGCTCCTATTAAAAGAAATAAAACTAATCACATGAATTGGAACCACAATTCCTTATTATGTCCCTGACGCATAGTTTATGTTTGTGGTGCTTTGAATTATTTTAATTGTTATATTATTTGGAATATATATATATATATATATATATAATACTTTAGTAATTGTTAACAAATATATTTGGTTGGTATGAGTTATTGTTGATTGACATGCCTATATGTATTTTATGATGTGATAGCGTTGACTCGGCATGACATTATATCATTGTTTGTGATATATGGAATCTGAGAACATATTTAGTAGTCATCTGGGATGATGCATTATGCATGAGTTGGTCATCACCTTCCGGGAAGGGATGACGGTATATACTCTATTCCGGGAATAGGATGAGAGATATCACCATCTGGGATGAGATATCAAATTGTTGAAAATATCCACATCTGGGAAGGCAGTGGGACGTCATTTCATGGATATGAGCTCATAAACCTTAGTGGATCTGGGATTCACACCGGTTATGTGAACCATAGAGTCAAGTAAAGTGATTCTGGGAATCACCAAGTCATGTTCATAGAGTTGCATTACATAGAGCTTGCATGGTGAATGTGAGGGATGTGACCGTAGTTGATTTTATGAGTTTGTGGTTTAAATGTTTGATAATTAATTTTATTTATGTATTATTATTTCAGAGGCTTATTATATTCATTATTTTAAAAATTAGCGGGTACCATGAATGTTTTTCCGGTTACTGTGCCGGCTGAAAACAACACTATTTGCGAACCTTTTCATCAAATGATTATTTTTATTCATTGGGATTATCTCTCATTAAAAGTGTTGTTTTCAGAGCACGAGGGCGACATCACTGGAACCGAAGAGGATTGAAGACCTAGCGAATTTTCTTAGTTATTATTCCTAGCTTGGTTAGTATTTTCTTAAATAAGGAGCCGTATGTGGCTAGACATTTTAATTTATTTATCGTTGGGTTTATTAGTAGACGCCCGATTTTTGAGGCTTGTGGTTTTTATTTGGATGTATGGATTTATTATTATAATATCGCTTGGATACTTTATATCAATTTTAATTAATATGAGGTATTTTCAGACCCGATTAAGTCGCGAAGTTTTTATGACATGTATGTTTAATTTAAAACTATTTAAAGGATTTTTCATTGATTTTATTTTGGGTTACTAATATAACGAAGGGTGTTCCAACTTGTCAATCAATTCCGGTAAGTACTTTTCATTTTATAGCTGTCAATCACAACCACACATATATACCGATAAAATCATCAATATCACAAATTATCATCAGTTACATCATTACGTGCACAAAGACAATAAAGCTATTATAACTATATATATATATATATATATATATATATATATATAAAATAAAAAAATAAAAAATAAAATTTTACAGAGCAAACCTGCATCGCGTAGCTCAACTAAAAACAAGTGTTATATACCATAATGCAAAGAAATGCTTGTTATAATATAAAGGCTTGTAAATGCTTGTAATAGGGTTATATACAATTTATATAAAAGCTTTAAACAACATCCACAATAAAGCAAAATAGATCATTATCTCCAATCATGAAAGGCTACTACTAGAACCAAGAATAAGACCATTAAACAAAGAGCAGGTAGAGAGAATACACAAATCTATAGCATTTAGAAAAGAAAAAAATAAAATAAAAACTTAACTTATACAAGGTCGAAATACTCAAATATAAAATATCATTCACTTAGTAATATGAGTAAGATGGTCCATGGAAATTGAAATTCAAATCAACCAAGTTCAGGCTGACAAACTAAGTATGCCTCCTCTTATTTAGGATGCCTCAATGAGATGGCACCTGACAAAGCGTGCATTTATATAAATTACTTTGAATAATTAAAAATACTTAATCAGCAAATGGCAATAGATTTTCACGTACAGGGACCTCCATTTCCAAATTCCTAAGTCAAATTCACACCTCTCCCTGAGACAACTCATGCAAGTTAACCCCACAAATGTCCATGTCCTGTTCTCTATTCTTAGTTTATATAAGCTGCAAAAAAAATATGAGTCCGTTTGTTTAATTTTAAAAAATAAATGTTTTTGATATAAAATAATTTAGTGATTATTTTTAGAGATTTAAAAAAAAAAAACAGGATCAGATTTGTGTTTGTTTACAATAAAAAAATCATTTTTTTAACAGTAATAGTCATTTATAAAAATTGATTTTTTTCCAAAAGTTAATGAAAGTTGTTTTTCATTTTAACCCTGAAAATGATTTTTTTCTGCTTTTTATTATTTTTAAAAGCAAAGACAAACACACTAAAAGTTTTAAAAAATGATTATTCAGTTAAAAAAATATTTTTTTTAACAAAATAAGCAATAACAAACGCACTCTATAACAAATAACATGTCATTATTAACCAAAGAAATCAAGCAAGTATATATATATATATATATATATATATATATATATATATATATATATATATATATATATATATTTATATATATATATATTATACTAGGATATAAACTATTTCAGCCTCATTCTTGTAAGGCAATTTATCAAACTAACAATGACATATCATATTCAATCTGCATATTCACTTTAACAATACCATCCAACAACTAGTTGTATTTTTGCCATTATTGAGAGCAACAGTTTTACGCTCCCCCTAATCTAAAAAAAAATACAAAAAAGAAAAAAGAAAAAAAGAGAGGAAAGGATGCAACTTCTGCTGCTATCCACGTTAAAGGGAAAATTTTCCCTTAATTAATGTCCACCACATGAACTTACTAATATTAAGGATGTCATATATAGTTACAAAGGATGCAGGTAATTGCATATTTCAGGCCACACCTCCAACCAAAATGCACCATAAGGACTTATATAGTAAAATTATACTTCATATTATTGAAGGTAGGCAAAATCATATATTAAACCCATAAATCCCAAACATGTTCAGACCCACAATAATTAACCTCTCAATACACAAATCCCTCACCTTTTTGGTAGATACCCATTGATATGAAATTTGCAAGAAGACGATGATGTAGAAGAGACAACCCAAGCTATTCTCTTTCTTGCCTCTCCTCTTGCTCAAGCTCCTTCTCACTTTCTCTCTCTAGATTCTCACTAGGGTTTTTTCAAGAAAAGATAGAAGACAATAATGAGGGGAAAGGGGTGATATCCCTTCTTAACATAACTTTGGGCCTTGGGTGGGTACAAGCCCACAAACTCACAAACCACTACCGTCGTTAATTTAATTAATTTAATTTAATTATTAAGGGTGTGTCAAATATACACATCATATCTAGATCTTAAAATCATAACTATTTTTTTAAAAATATTTCCCAAAAGCATTTCTTAAAAAAAAAGCTTTATTAATTAGTAGCACATTTATGACAAAATTTAAATAAAATTACCATGTAGAAATTCATCCAAAGAGAAAATTTTAAAATATTGATCATAATTTCATTGAATCTTGTAAGTCCAAATTATTAAAATTACTGGATATTACAAAAATCCATATGACTCTCATCCTATTTCCGACACGACCGTGCTGAGGGGAGCATGGTCGTTCTCGTGGACCAAGCAGCCACCCAAGCAGCCACTGAGCATGCGGTTAAGCACGGGTTGTGCTGACCAGAAAGGGACTTTTCACCTCAAAATCCCACTTAACCCCATATTAATATTTCCTAGGCACATTTCTAAGAGGCCAATACCACCTAAAACATACATAAAACATAAACAAACACTTATAGCCTTTAAACGAAAAATGGGGTGTTACAATTGATACAAGTTTTAAAAAGTTATTCTCATGGATAAAAGATTCATGGGAATAAACAACTTCATCCATCAACAACGATTTTATGTCAAGGATGTGCAACTTCACCCATCAACAACGATTTTATATCTCAGACATCCTTTGATCTCTGGGTTTGGACGTTTGGTGTGAGTCATTATCCTTAGGTGGCGTTTGGTATCTGGAATGTTTTATTCCCAGACAAACTACATTCATGGGAACGTGATTCCGGGGAATAAAGTTTTCCCACCTTCACACATGGGAATAGAGTTTTCCCAAGTGTATAACTACCATTTACTAATTTTATCCCGGTGAATCTTTTATGCCTGGGAATAAATTTTTAAAACTTGTACCAAATGTTACCTTAACGTAATAGTCGCAAAGGCAATGTCTTCAATCCTCCACTCCTAAAGTTGAGTATCCATCCTCCTTTACTTTTGACCATTGATTTATTATCAAAAAAGAGAACAATTGATGATATTTCAAAAAAAAACAGAGAGCGATTGAGATGGTTTTTTGGCAACCGGAAAGTTCGGTTACTTTCTCTCCTTGTCCGTCCTATCGGCTTCTCCCATCCATGTCAATGAAAATCAGCATATTCTTCTGGGAAATTTCCCAAACAATGTCAAAATGACACGGTTGATGCATAGAAACACATATCAAAATCAAAACCTTCTGTGACATTTTATCAAACACCTAAAATGCCATTTTCTTCACTATAAGGATTTCATTTGATTTGACTCGTAATCCCAAACAGTGAGTTTCAGAGAAGATAACACAAACTATTCCTTCACAATGGATACGTCCTCTCTTTTTTTATACCTTTTTCTGTGGCCATAGTTATGTACAGGATTGATTAGAAAGTGTAAGCTTTGTTTTAATATCTTTCTTGTTCCCTCTCCTTCCTCCCACAGTTTGTGCAGCTTTGTTTTGGTTTAAATCAAAGCTATGTTTTTCAAACTTTAAAACTCTTCTTTCTTGTGCAAAATTTCATAATGTATGTTAGAATAGACGATCTTATCTTATCTTATCTTAGAATACATCATATCTTATAAGAGTATCTAGAGTTATCTCATAGGATTAGGTTGTTATCAGTTAGTTATTATCATAATTAGTTTCCCTTTTCAATTATGATTAGGAGTCTTGTATCCTTATAAATAGGGGTTAGTGCTTAAGTTTTTTGTACAGCAAGATCATAATCAATCATAATAATATTTTGAGCGTTTATTCTTTTTCTTCTCTTTCTCTATCTAAACACATAACTTCAACGATCTATGATTGGTTCCATTACAAAGTTCTGGGTTGTTGGCCATGGAGGAAGAGGGCAAGTTCTGAGTTTTTGGACTTTGCAAATTGGTTTGATGTGCAACTATGGGAGAAGAAAATAACTAAATGGAAACTTGCACTCTTCCACTATTACTTCTTCACTTCCGCCCTTTCTATCTCCTCCGATTCTCTCCGAAAAAACTCACCGTCGACCAGCCTGATGGCACCGCCTCATTCTACGATGGGAACGACAACGATCCTCCACTGCAACAACCTCTCTGGAGATGGAAGAGGTGAGCAGAACGTGCAATGTTGAAATGGAGAAAAAGATCGGATATGCACGCAGAGGAAGAGTGCAAGTTCCACTCTGTTGCAGTTGGGG
Source organism: Sophora flavescens (assembly GCA_030762895.1). NCBI lineage: Eukaryota > Viridiplantae > Streptophyta > Magnoliopsida > Fabales > Fabaceae > Sophora > Sophora flavescens. The sequence goes on from CM061063.1 coordinate 149,981,586, forward strand.
TGAGGATGAAAGACCAAGTCATTTTAATCGTTAAAAAAGTAATTTTGAAACCGGGTGGATCAGATAATATAAGAGGGAGTAGGGATGGCAACGGGGCAAGGTAGGCACGGGTAGCACTGATCCCCCCGCCCCCGTACCCGTCAGGTAAAATCCGTACCCGTTCCCGCCTGTTACCCGCACGGGTATCCTTCGAACGGGTATCCAGTAGGTTTCGCGGATATCCGCGGGTTTGCGGGTATCCGTGGATTATTTTTTCCAGAAAAAATATATACTCTTTTTGCTTGAAAATTTGCTAAAATATGCGTAATTCAACTTAAAATAACCATGTTCATACAAATAGATGTTAAGAAAGCATCAAAGCATTATCCAATTACAAAAGTTACTAACAAAAAATCAAATACATTTAGCAATTACTACATATATATATATAATAAAGGCTATTTTAGTAATTTAAGTAACGGGTGCGGGTATCCGCGGGCACGGATAGTGTGATACCTGCCCCGTTTATAAACAGGTATTGAAATTACCCGTTTATCTTACTCGCGGGTACCCGTTTAACTACCCGCCCCATGCCAGTTGGGGATTTTATCCGCGGGTATCCGTGGGTACTAGAAAAATTGCCATCCCTAAGAGGGAGGATGGATACACAACTCTTAGGTTGGAGGATTAAAGAATTCCCCAACCATCGTTGTGCTTCGTTTATTTTCCTTTCCACGACCACTATGGTATGTTTCTATTCCATTAAGTTTTTGGGACCTCCACATTTGGGATGTGGTGGGAGGAAGATGATAATAAATGCACAAGAGAGAAAACTGCTAGAAATATGGTAGATGGGAGACGATTATCTCATATATGTAATATACTTTCTTCTATATGAACCAAAAATGTAAGAACCTCATTTTAACCCACCTTTGACCATCATAAAAGGGGACAAATCAACAAAATCCATCACCTACTTCAGCCTCCATAAAAAACAACGCTCGTTATCGTTTTCTCATTCCATGAAACTTCTTCAAACAAAATCTCTCAACCTTATAATCATTCACCCCATCGCCAAACCAAGTCCCACAAAATAAAGCTTAAACTAAGTAAAACCCCTAACATATGACAAGGACCAAACCATGGGAACTGTTATCACCAACCACCCCTTCGATCCAACGTCCCATTCATAGAGCATGATATCCTGCAGTGTTGAAAGGTTAAATCAATAATTGATTCTCGGTGAGTTCTATACTCTATGTGGAGTGTGGTACTTAGCAACATGAGTACTCTTGATAGACATATGTGAATTTAGAAGTGAGGCCGCATCCTATGGAATTTTTGGTCAAAAATTCTCTAGATCATTCACTATATTGGGATATACGTGTATGACCATAATGCACATGCTTATTAGACTACACCTCTGAAAGTTTGAGTGTGTAATATTGTTAGAGATAGAGTTCAAGACTACATGTCATTCTAGTATATTTTGAAGCATCATCACTATGTAATGGTTCAAGTCTACAAACACCATTTCTTATGCCCAATTTTATATTCTTATATTTTATTGCTTGATGAAATGTTTTCTAAATAAAACAAGTGGGGGATTCTTGTAAGTTTTATGAAAAACCAAAGATACATCGATGTACATTATTGCACACATATGTATTTAATTTGTTTTTAAAAACATTGATGTATTTGCGTATACATCAATGTAAAACCTCTCTTCAACCAAAAATATTTTAGTGCACGGATGTATATATAAATACACAGATGTATTTGTTCTAAAACATGTTTATTTGAAGAAAACATTTAGTACGTCGATGTACATGTGAAAACTTTTGGTTTTTTGTCTGTTTTTAGCTGTTACTCAGTCATTAACATGATTGATGACATTTGATTACGTGTTTTAATCACTCTGGAATGTTTCTTCTTCTTTTTGGCTATAAAAATATAGTTTTGGAATTGTTTTTGCACGCATTCAAAATATCATATAGACACTGTGTTCTTCCAAAACTTTTCTCAATCCCCATTTCTGACTTTTCGAGCAATACTAGTGATTGTGTGTTTGTTGGTGGTTCTCTTTTTTATGCAAGGAGAACCTATTCTTGTGAGAGGTTGTTTTATCCCGGGGGCGACGAGGTTGTCCACTACTGCACATACCAGGCATAGCCGCGAAATGTCTTAAAGAGAGCAACCTAGTCCGTGACTCATCCTTTTGTTCATGTTCATCATCTGCAGCAATAGTTATCACCAACCACCCCTTCGATCCATTGTCGTTGTGCCATCATTAGCTCTGTCCTCTAGATCGCAAGTCAACGTTGTTGTCATCCTTTACAAACCAAAATCCACAACCATTGTGCAATAGTAACAACTCAAGCTCCATCTCCATCTCTATCCTTAAGGCTCCCCAACAAGACATATTCACTTGTTGTGCTCATTATAGATACAAGTTGTCGCCCCAAGCCACCACATGATCAATTGGTTTGCCATTGCTGGGCTAGGACATTAGTTTTGAGGGTTTAGGTGCTAGAGTATTTGTTCAGGGACCTTTCTTGTAAATATTTACTTTGTCATTGTAATCAATTTAACTAGTTACAGTTCATCAATCTCCGTTATTGAGCTAATTTCCACGTCGATGAATAACTTCGTTATGCTTGTTAATGTGGGACCTAAGGGTGCTCATATTCAAAGCGATCCAAAACAAAACTGAAAACCAATCCAAAAAAATTAAAAACTGTACAAAACCAATGTCTATTGAATTTTTTGGATCTTGTTTTGTGAAAACTGATCAGATCAGATCGGATTTTGGATAACTTTTTTTAAATTGAACCAATCCAAACCAAACCGCATATATAATTTTTTTTTTGGGTACAAGGGGCTTAAGCCCAAAAGAAATAAAAAACCAACTAGTGTATACTAAGTGGGGTAAAGAAGCCCCACATATCACCAAGGATAAGCAAAAAGAGGTCTCCATTTTTTTTGCATTATTAATTTTTTATTTGTTGATTATTTTCTAATAATACTTACTAGTTTGATTTGACATAATTTTATTATTATTTCTAATGTTCCACACATAAAAAAAGACATTTTGGAACTATATGATGATATTTATTTGTTTTATACATATTTTATGAAATGTTATTACATGAATGTATCAATAGGTATATACAAGTTTAAGGTTTTGTTCAAATTAGCTTGTAATTTTTATTTTTTGATGTAATATAAATATGTAATAATGTGTCGATAAAAAATGAATCAATGGATCCAACCCAAACCACATTTAGTCGGATAAGATTTTTTTTAAGAAGACAATCCAAACCGTACCGACTCACATATTGTTTTAATCTATAGATCAGATGATTTTTTTTGTCTCAAAACCTACCAATATCAATCCGCGAATACCCCTAGTGGGACCTATGAACCAACTCGGATCAACCCACCAAATTAGTGAAATCGCTACATCAAATTTCTACCTACAAAAATCCAAGTCATTGTGACTAGGGGTGGGAATAGGCCAGGCTACTAGCCTTTGATTAAATAGGCCTAGCCTGTTTGAAAAATTAAAAGCCTAAACATGACTTGTTATCTGTTAAAGGCTTTTTTTTAAGCATGGCCTGGCCTTTTAAAAGCCTGGTCTGGCCTGTTAGCCTTTTTAAAAGCCTATTTTATTTTATAATAAGGAACTCAATGGGCCTTCTTAAATACTCATCCAATACTTTGTTCATCTATTTGCTCTCTATTTATATAATGATGGCCTGCTTCACATATATACTTTTAGCAATGTAGGACTAACTCCTGACAAGGTATGACATCTACGCACCATATGCACAGAGATGCTAATTACATCTTTAAAAAATTGCATCCTCTTAATTCAAACAATTCCTTATTAAATATGCTACAATAATTTATTTATTTTTGACTAAATATATGCTGCAATATTGATGCATAAGAAAGTTTCCTTATTATATATAATGTAATGTAATCTTGATGCATAAAAAATTTGATATCATTGTGATGTGAAGACTTAAGAAGATACTGGGCTCTTTGAAAGATAACTGAATGTGTTTAGTCCCTTGGAGATGGGTCTGCACTCAGGGGCTCTTTTTAGTACTTTTGAGGAAGTGAAGAACTCTAGAAAGAATAGAAAACTGGGGTCGTTGCCACTCGCAATCTCGTACATACTGAAATAGTTGGCAATTGTCTCTGTTAGTTCCACATCTCTCAAATTATATATGTGAAGCAAACTAACATTCTATAAATAAAGAGTAAATTGCATCATTTTTAAAAATAATCCCAGATTGCTCAAAATTTATGTTATTTTGTTAAAATAATCATATATTATATTTATAAATATAATTATAATCATAATGATAATAATTATAATTATATATATATAATAATAATATATAATAATAAGTAGACCAGCCTACTAAACTTAAAAGGCTTTTTTATAAGCCTAAACCTGACCTATTTAACTAAAAAGGCTTTTTGAAAAGCTCAGGTTTTATTAAACAGGTTCTCACCCCTAATTATGACCATGCTTACAAACTCATGGGCTAAATGGATTTGAGTAGTGTTAGCCTTTAGAATAATTCAGTTTTAACTTAAAAAATAGGTTAAAGTAATCTTTTGGTCCCTATACGTGACACTGATTTTCAATTTGGTCCTCACCTCTAATTGATCCCTATATAAGATGACCAAATTGCTAATTGATCCCTATATATATTAGAGACCTACCTCTTCTTTATATACTCCATCTCTGGACCAACCAACCCTGATCAACAAACCAACCATGAACATCAGCAGCAGCCAACCATGGTGTTGATCATCCAATCACTGTTACAAGCCATTGCGAGGACCTTGCAAGCGATACGTTTTCTTCATGGTCAAGGCCACCGGACCACCGTGCCAACCCATAAAACACCGTTGAAGGCCACCGCAGTAGACAATGGAATTAGCCCGTTTTAACCAATCTATACAAGGGCATACTCATAATTTAACACACCAATAAATACACGAACAAAAAAATAAAATAACACAAGAGGGTTTCGTCTTTGAGACCAACAAAGAACAACACAAGGCAAAGAAGAGAAAGAAAGAAAGAAAAAACATATATAGCCGAGATAGGAAGCGCCAAAGGCCCAAACGAGCAATATCAACAACAACACAACACTCTCTAATTACCCAATTCAACACACAAATTGTGAAATCCTTCTCTCAAAAGAAAACCCTCTTTGCTTCGTGATCTCGCTTCTTCTCACGCTTCGAGATTCACATATTCTCTCCGATCTAATCTTCTCTTGTCTTTTATTCTCTCGGTAATTCTCTCTCTTAATTCCTCTTCTTTCTCTTTTTATTTTCCGTTTTCAATTTTCCTTTTCGATTTCAATTGAGTAGCTTCGTAGGGTTCAAATCACGAAGCTTCTGTTCTCTCTACGTAAGGTTTTTTCTTTTTATTTGTTCGATTATATTTCGATAAAACCCTACATTTTAATCTATGTGGTTGTTTCTGTGCGATTTAGGGCTTTCAATTGGAGCGAGAATTGAGGAGATAAGTTGAAGCATCTGCAGCAGCATGAGCATCGATAGCCCCAGGAGAGGGGACAGTTAGGGTTTCGAGCTTCTGACCTTGAAGGTGAGAATTTCCATGGGCGATGAAGGTGTCGCGTGCATGCCTTTGCAGCATAATAATAATAATATTGTTATGGAGAGGTCGCTTTGCGGAGGCAAGAATGGGAATGGTAATGGCTTCAATTCCAAGTTACTCAAGTTTACTGACACATGGAGGAAGAAGATGATGATGAAGACGAAGAAAGAGAAAGTGCTTGGTGGTGTGAAGAGTGAATTGGGATTCGACAGAGGGGTGAGCAAGAGGAGCAGCAACAACAACGATGCTTCTGAGAATGGTGAAAATTGTGAAGTGGAAGAGGGTGAATTGGGAACTTTGAAGTGGCCGAGGAATGATTTGGAGAATGGAGAGATTGAGAATGGAGAGATTGAGAGTGGTGAGAGATGGAGAACAAGGGAAATGGAGAAGGGAGAGATTGTTTCTGGAAAATGGAGGAGAGAAGAGGTGGAAAGAGCTGAGAAAAGCGTATATGGGTCGTGGAGAGGTGTAAAGGATGATATTGAGAAGGGAGAATTCATTCTAGATAGATGGTATAAGGGAGAAATGGGAAAAGATGATTATGGTATCGGTAGAAATCGCACGTACTATTCAGGTAGGGACAACAAAGGGTGGAAAATTGATCGTGAACAACGTGACCGCGAACGCATGCCCCCTTCAGGGAGATATGCAAATTCAAGGGATGATTATTTTAGAAAGAAAGAATTGAATAGAAGTAGGAATCAGCATGCTAAAAATTCTCCCAGGTGGGAGAGTGGTGGACAACAGAGGAATATAAGGATCAGTTCGAAAATTGTGGATGATGAGAAAAATGTACACATCAATGGTAAAGACCATACACGAGATTACACTTCTGGAAGTCACTTGAAGAGGCTTGGAAATGATTCAGACAGCTTTGAAAGAAAGCATTCTGGAGATTATGCCGGTTTGAAAAGTCGAAGGCTTTCCGATGATAGTTCTCGCCATGTTTATCCAGAGAACCATTCTCGCTGCTTACGTGGAACGGCCTTACAGAAATAATATTTCTTCCAAATTATCAGCTGACAAGTATTCTTCTAGAAATCATGAAACTCCATGGTCTGCTAGACCAACTTATGAAAGACATGGGCGCAGCCCTGGTCATTCTGAGTGGTCCCCACGAGATCAAGCCAGGTATTATGATCATGGAGATCGAACTCCTCTACGTCGATCCCCTGTGGCTGTGAAAGATCTCCATATAACCGGGAGAAATCCCCTGATGGTCGGGAGAGAACCCCACATGAGAGGAATTGGGATAGAAGCCGACATCATGATCATAAGATGAAAAGTCCTATACATGGAGTGCGTCGATCCCCCGCTGGTAGTGACAAATCTCCATATACTCAGGAAAAATCCCCCTATGGTAGGGAGAGATCCCCATGAGAGGAATTGGGATAGAAGTCGCCAGCATGATCATAAATTGAGAAGTCCTACTCACACTGAGCAGATGCCACAAAATCGAGGTCGCAATCATGATCGCAGCGACTGTACTCCAAATTTAGGAGAAGGATCCCCCGTTGATCGAACCAAGAAAAACAGTCATGAAGAAACAAGTTGTAAAATGTCACCAAGTGAAAAGCACAACAATCATGAAGATAAGCACATCCAAAGGGAGTCAAATTGTTCAGGTGCAGATGCTCAAGTTGAAAGAAATTTGCTCGATACAAATGGGACTAACAGTAGTCTTGCAGCCCAACTGTTTGCTCCAAAGAATCGCCTCGGTTTGAGCCGCCTCCTCCTGACGAGATGCCTTCTATGGAAGAAGAAGAAGATATGGACATTTGTGATACCCCTCTACATGTCTCTGTTGTGACTGATTCTTCATCAAGGAAATGGTTTTACCTCGATTATGGTGGTGTAGAAAATGGGCCTGCTAAATTGTGTGATATAAAGGTCCTTATTGATGAAGGGGTACTAATGTCGGATCACTTTATCAAGCACTCAGATAGTGACAGGTGGTTAACAATTGAAAATGCAGCATCACCGTTGGCAGCACAGAGTTTTCCATCCATCGTGTCAGAGACCATAACTCAACTGGTAAATCCTCCAGAAGCTCCCGATAATCTTTTGGCAGATATTAGAGATATTCTTCAATCTGGTCCTGAGATTTATCATGAAATGCCAGCCCCTTCACACAGTGTAGTAGCACCTGAACTTTTGGAGGACTTCCACATTGACGAAAGGGTTGCAAATCTCTTGCAGGGTTATGATGTCATTCCAGGGAAGGAGCTTGAGGCATTAAAAGGTATTTTGTCCTGTTAATGATATTCTTGTGAATTTCTTAAAACGTAAAAAAAAAATCTGAGAATTTATTGCCAATATTAGGGTTTTCAGAAATAATTACAAAACTACCATCTTGTCCTGTTTTCAAAGATTGTACAATTTTTTTGAAAACAAGAAAACAGAATGAAACTAAGGTGACAATTTTGTAATTATTTCTTAAAATAGGAAATCAAAACAGCAAACTGAAAACAAAGCAAACAGACCTTTAGTTTCTTCTCCCTCTAGTTTCTAAGCTATCTTATATTTGCTACCTTGGTTATTTAATTTTTGTCATGTAGAAGCTTTGCAAATGAATTTTGAATATGCAAAATGGGAGGGGCCTGACTACGAAGGTGTGTAATTGCTTGCTTTCTTGTCCATTATTTTGTTTAAATTTGTAAAATCTAATAACTCATGGTGGTGGGGGGGCTGTCGTGACAAGAAGAGAGTGAGGGGGGAAGTGTGCGAGTCATGAGTACCAATTGGGGTTTCTAACTAAACCTAGGGGCATTTTAGTTTTTTCCTAATATCTAAGATATTTTGAAACATAATCATGACTAGTGGTGAGTCATTGGTGGTGACTCACCATGGTTCACCACAACCTTGTGACACCTGTCCCTCCCTGACCCAGTGTCCGGTTCAGTTTCCATAGTTCCGATTCCGACTCCGTTATTCTCCCGATTTAGGTTTTCCTCAATCGATTTAATTCGAAACTTCTCCCAAATAAAATACAATATTTTATTTTAGAACGAAAATTTTGAAAAGGCCCATATCACTTAAAAAGTGATAAGAAGAATTATCGTTTCGTTATCGGGTCAAAATTAGGTTTTCTGACCAGTAAAATCTTATTGTCAGTGGAAACGCAGACCGGGTTTCGTTTGAATTTCCAACCAAAAATTTAACGTAGGCTTTCGCCATGAAGTCGAGTCTAAATATGATTTTGTTTCAAACAAAAATCATTTTCTAGGTCTCAGACAAAAATATAAACAGATATTTGTTTATCGATAAAGAAAACAGCAGAAATCAGGGTGTTACACCCCCCAACTACACACCTAGCTTAAACAACCCACATATAAAATAGACAACATCTAATACACCAGTATATGGAAATTCAATCATATAAAAAATTTGGAAGATGCTAAGAAATTCAAAGACACGCCCAGCAGCATTTTAGGAACTCCAAGGCAATACTAGCTGGTCCAAAAACGAAGACAGCTCTATGATGCACAGCACCAGATCAGGCTGAGAGAATTTATGCCTCTGATCACCCTTCTTTTAAAGTGCTTGAACTCAAAGTATATGACAAATAGCATCAAATCAGCCATTAGAGATTCTGTTGTACCTGAGAACAAAAATATAAACACTGCAAAACAACAGAACAAAAGAACCATAAATTCTTTAACAGTTTTATGAAAGTAATAAAGCCAAGAAGCTTCTCATTTTCTTTTTCAATACAATTCAGGAAGGCTCTAGCCTTCCATTTTAAATTGTGTTAGAACCATCTATACCATCTCCCCTCCATTTGAGAGCCTTCCTTTGCAAGAGTATATGTTATTCCATTTGCTTCCCTTCTTTATGTTGGAACTACACACTTTTAAACATAGAAATCAGGTTTTCCAGTTTATTACTATAAAATCTTGCATTCCAAGGACAACCATCCTTATTTTTTACCCATGCTAAGGCATTTTTTGAGTCAGATTCAACGATAATGTCCATCAGCTTCAACCATTCTAGTTCTAGAGAAATTTCAAGTGCATAGACAATGGCTAATAGCTCAGCCTTATTTGAATCTCTAATACCTATAGAGGCAGCAAATAATCCTCTAATAACTCCCTCCTCATCTTTAAGAACACCAATACATGCCCTCCCTGGTTTACCATTTGAAGAGTCATCTACATTCCATTTAAGCATGTTTTGTGGTGACGGGTTCCAATTAATTTTTAGTCTATTAACAGCTTTGGGTCTCCACCTCCTTACCCAATCCAACTAGTTTGCTACAGTTCCAGGTCCAAAAGGACAATCTTTACTCCTTCCTTTAAGCCAAAAACCCAACCTCAATTTGATTAAATATACTAGATTTTCCCAATCAGTTACTTCCTTCTCAAAAGCTACCCTGTTTCTTTGATTCCATATAGACCCCGCAACAACAAAAAACAAAGATATCCATTGATTTTTTTTTTTTTGGAAACCACCATTTATGGAAGCAATTCATGCTTCAAACCACACAATCGGGTTTATGGAAATGGGCATTTGGATATGCCACCGATCTAACATAACTGTCCATATTCTCCAAGTGTAATCACAATGGAGAAAAATATGATTTAATGTTTCCTTTTCCTTCTCCTTCTCACAAAAAGGGCATTTCATATCATTCTCATGAATTAAATTTAGTCTTCTTAATATGTTTTTGGTATTCAGCCTTTGTAAAATGACAAACCATACTAATAGCTAGTTGAACCGTTAATTTTAGCGAACACTTGAAATTCAATATACTAACTTATCAACTATCTGTTTATCAGTAAGTTTATCTTCTATCCACTATAAGTTCATCCACCATTAGCTATCGTATCCACTATCCTCTAGTTTTTACCAAATATAATTTTTTTTCTTTTACAATTTACCAAATATAACTTAATTATAAGAGTTTTTGCATACAACAATGAATGATTGTTGTTTTTTGTTTCCCCATCTTTTCCCCTTCCAAAAGTCTTTACTACTAATGAAAATCAGACAGGCTTGGAAAAAAGTAGAGACTAATTGTTGGAATTTGTTTTTTTTAGAGAACTATTGGAAATTAAATAAGGGAAATTTGGAAAATAAAAAAACTCTCGGAATGAAGGCTTAGCTTTATGTTTCATAATTCTTGTGAATCACACACCAGAACAATTCTCAAAAGGGATTAAATTTTGTCATTTAAAAAAATTAAAAAGTATGAATTATTTTTCAAAAAATGATCCTTATCTAGTGTCTCCCCTAGGTAGATTGAGAGAGAGATCATTAATGGAGTTATAGGAAATTCTAATAAAATATAATTACATTTATCTAAAATTAAGAATATCTAATAGTTATTTTTTACTTTTTTGTGTGAAAACTTTAAATAAGTTATATGATGCTGACTTATCACTTATCTCATATAATTTTGAATCTTTTGATTGTGCATTTTATTATGGACTTTACCTTTTTTATTTTACCAAAACAAACTTTGAATGACATATATTCTGAAATAAAGAGTTTATTGGAAAACTTTAAAATTTTCTAATGAACCAAACCAACAATTATCCTAAAAATCTCCAAACAAAGAAAGCATTAAATCATTCTTTTGAATTTTTTTAAATTTATTCTTTTGAACTTTTAATATATTTATCTAATTTTATTTATCTAGTTAAAGAAGGTTCTACTTAAAGAAGGATCTTTTAATTTAATTTTTTATCTTTATTTTATTTTAACCAATTAAACAAAATCCGTTAAGAATTAAATGTTTGTTAAACGCAAAGCAAGTGAAGCAATGCATATCCTGAACTTTAGTTAGAGTCCCTATTTTTAAGCGAAAAGAACAAATCGTCGACCCTCCTTGCCACCATATAGATATTAAGTTTATTACTATTACAAGGCAATCCCTCATCCTATAAATTAAGTTCTGTTCCCATGAGACTACTACTCAAATAATCTAATCAATAAAGTTTTCTTCAAAAGTCACACAAGATGAAGTTATTTTCCCAAATATTTTCCTGTGGTCGTTCCCGCCCCACAACTCAGGCATCTAAGGCTCCGTCATCCAAGAATGACAGCCACCGTGTTCTACTTCCTGTCACCACCAATAATCGGCCACTTAAGCGTGGCAGATGTTATTGGCGGTCGATGCTTTCTAACATCACTGAGGATCACATGGTTGTGGCTGAGGATTATGACAACAATGTTGAAAGGATGAAATCATTCGATCCATGGGTTTATCATGAAGATGGCTACTTCATGTGAGTTATTTTGAAACTAATGTTAGTTTTATATTTTCATAATTATATTATTATTCATTTATTTGTGCTAATCATTCAGTCTCTAATCTATTTTCAGGGGTAATAGAAGAAAGTTCATACTGATCACAACATTGCCACCATTCACTATGTTTTGAGCTTTGCTTCTTCTATATGTAGTTGCTTCAATGTTGATATTTCATAATTCATACTTCATATCGTGAATCTTGCAATTGTATATAATGGATCAACTCAATGTACATAAATGTCTTTTTGTTTGGTAATGAACTCATTGTACATGTTCAATTTTTCGTTACAATGATTTAGATAATGTTGGCCAGCATTTTTGCATGGTTCGTGATTATGATGAGTGTGATGAAGTTATAGGTCGATGGTTGATAATTTTGTGTATTTTAGGGGTTGTGGAATCAATTGCACGAGTCCATATAGAAATGAATCGGCTTGATAGCTTGGTTAAATTGTGATCATTTAAAATCAATCTGTGTAAATTTAGTCTTAGTTTGATTTAAGGATGTAAATTTTGATTTTGATGATGCTTTTGATGTTATAATGATAAGGGTTTGAAGTTGGTGTACCTATTCAAATTAGGTCTTATTTCTCTTATGTGTTGTATAAATCCTTTATGTTGCTTGGAATCATGTAATAGGAGGTGGTTCGGTTTTGTATATGTTTGGTATTGTTGTAATTTGGCTCCATATAATGGGTTGGAATACTCATTGTACTCTCCTTAATTATTATAATTCTTTGCTTATAAAAAAGAAGTCTTAATTTAGTTCAAAATTATGATAATCTAGTTTCAATATACTACATTTAAGAATCAGTTTAATCACAGATTAAATTTAGATACAAACTATTTTATAAAATAGATTAAGAGATTAAGTGACAACAAATCACAATTTTGAATGTAACAAAAAAAAATCACAATTTTTAATTTTACATGACTATTTTTTTAACACCAAAGTTCAAAAGATTGATAAGAGTTAGTAAACATACTAACTACTTTTCAATTCATATGATTACATCTTTGGGAAGGGGTAAAGAAGGATCTTTTCTTTGAATAAGCACCCGAACGGAGATTAGTCCCATAACAGGTCTAAAGGGTCTAAGCTTGTTGGGAAACTCTGTGAACCCATTGAGGAGCCAAAGACCCTAATTACGATGGGTTCGAATCCCACATAACTCATCTTTGGGGAGGGATGAAGAACCCTAATTGTGACTAAGTACCCGAACAGATATTAGTCTCATAGCAGGTCCAAAGGATCTAAGCTTGTGGGGAAACTCCGTTGACACATAGGGGAGCGAAAGACCCTAATTAGGTGGATTCCTAAAAAAAAATCATATGATCACGTTTTAAAGTAGTAGTAGAAACATTCAAAACTTTAATCTCATCAACTCCCATCAAACCCAGCAGTTAGAATCCTGGGCTATGCGAAGATGATTCGACCTATCCGACAATACATCCATCACGACCGTATTTTAAAACGAGAATCACAAAAAATAAAATTTTAAAAAATAAAATCACTCATTATCAATTTTATTTAAATTAGGAAATTCTGAAAAACTTCTCAAAAGATGATATTTGAAACCATGGTGGATTGTGCATATGAAATAATAGATATTTAACCCCAGTGCACTCTTGATATGATATTTCTATTTTAAAAAAAACCCAAATACTTAAACAAAATCATACCCAAATTAATTGCACGGATAATTAATGAATTTTAAAATATTTATTTTTCCCCTTAAAAGCAAATGCTGAATATCTGCACATAATTTATGGTAAATAATAAAAAAAAAGATTTTATTTGGTAAGGAAACAAAAAGAATTAAATTACCTTATTAGTAGGAAAGGTAAAAAAGAAACAAATAGAAAATAATATTTTAATTTTTGAAATGATGAATAATTTAAAATAAATTAAATATTAAAAGTGATAATTATTTTAAAATAAATAACACATATATATATGAGGCTGGCGCAAGTGGTAGTGGACTTGTGCACCTTAACCAGGTGGCTGGGGTTCGAATCCTAACTATTGCGTATGGTGCGAATTTCCGCTGGGAGAGGGTTCCCCACTTTCATGTGTCATTCATTCCCCCTCAGGAGATTAGTCCCTGCTTCCGGTGGGGTATACTCCTGGTCAAGGACAAAAATAAATAAATAAATATAACTTATATAAAAAAACATATAAACATGTCCTTTTATGTCATTTTATATTTATCGGTTAGTTCAATCGCTAATTTTAACAAACACTTCAAATGCAATCCGCTAGCTTATTAGTGTTAATTTTTGTTTTTCTTTCTTTACCCTTCCCAAAATTCTTAACTACTCATGGAAATTGGATGGACTATTGGGCTTGGAAAAGTAGAGTAATTAATTGTTGGAAATTAAATAAGGGAAAATTAGTAAATTAAAAAATCTTACAATTAAGGTTTAGTTCTATGTTTCTTAATTCTTGTGCATCACACTAGAACAATACTCAAAAGGGATTAAATTTTCTCATTTTAAAAACCAAAAGATATTAATTATTTTTTTGCAATTTATCCTTATCTCTTAGACAGTGGGTAAATCGAGAGAGATCATTAATGGAGTGATAGGAAATTTTAGTCATATATAATTACATTAACCTAAAATTAAGAATATTTAATAGTTTCTTTACTTTTTGTGTGAAAACTTTAAATAAGAGTTTAATTGTTGCACACTGTCAGTATAAAGTTTTTTACACTGTCAACCAATCACAAATCATGATATAGATTACTTTTAATGTGGCTATGATAAAAGTCAAAGATTTTCAATGTTATGACAACTTATGATTGATTGATAATGTAAAAAACATTTATACTGACAGTGTATATCAATTAAACTCCTTTAAATATTTTATCTGAAGCTGACTTATCTCATATAATTTTGATTGTGCAATTTTTTCCAGACTTTGCGGCCTCTGTTTTTACCAAAACAACATCAAATGACGTATATTCTGAAACAGAGACTTTAGGAAAACTTTAAATAAAAGTTATTGGGTCAAACTAACAATTATCCTAAATCTCCAATGAAGGAAAACATTAAATTATTCTTTTTGAACTTTTAAAGTATTCCTTTATCAGCTTATCTAATTTTACCTAATAAAAGAAGGATTTTGTTAGGAGATTAATTGTTTATCGATTTTATTTTAAGTAATTGAACAAAATTTGTTAACAATTAAATGGTTGTTAAGTGCAAAGCGAGTGAAGCAGTGCATTCTGAACGTACGAGTCCCTACTTTTAAGCGATAAGAACAAATCTTCGACCCACCTTGCTATCATATAAATATTTTATTAATTATAAAATTACAAGGCTACCCCTCATCCTATAAATTAAGTTCCATTCATATGATACTACTACTCAAATCATCTAATCAATACAATTTTCTTCCAAAGTCACACAAGATGAAGTTATTTTCCCAAATATTTTCCTGCTACCGTCCCCGCCCCCGCCCCACCACTCAGGCATCTAAGGTTCCGTCATCCAACAATGACAACCACCACGTTCTACATCCTGCCGCCACCAATAATCAGCCTCTTAAGCGTGGCAGATGTCATTGGCGGCCGACGCTTTCTAGAATCATGGAGGATCACATAGTAGTGACTGAGGACCATGACAAGAATGTTGATAGGAAACAACATTTGAAATCATCCGACACATGGGTCTATCAAGAAGATGGCTACTTCGTGTGAGTTATTTTGCAACTAATGTTTGTTTTTATATTTTCATTAATTATATTATTATTCATTTATTTGTGTCAATTGTTCGGTCTCTAATTTATTTTCAGGGGCAAGAAAAGAAAGTTCGTGTTGATCACAACGTTGCCACCATTCTCTATGTTTTGAGCTTTGCTTCTTCTTTTTTACTGTTGATGTTTCATAGTTCATACTTCATACCGTGGATCTTGAAATTGTATATAAGGGATCAACTCATTGTACATAAATGTCTTTTTGTTTGGTAGTGAACTCATTGTACATGTTCAATTTTTCGTTACAACCAGCGTTTTTGTTTGGTTCGTGATTATGAGGAGTGTGATGAAGTTACAGGTCGATGGTTGAGACTTGAGAATTTTGTGTATTTTATGGGTTGTGGAATCAATTGCACGATATCATATAAAAAATGAATCAGCTTGATAGCTTGGTTAAAAATGTGATTATATAGATTCAATCTGTATAAATGTACCTTATTCGAATCAAGGTCTTGTTTCTCTTATTGGTGTATAAATCCTTTATGTTGCTCGGAATCATGTTTGTTTTTTTAGAAGCAAACTAGAGTTCTAACCCGTGTACTACACGAGGATTACACGATTGCAAAAGATAAAATAAACGTCGAAAATTAAATTGGAGTATGAGAATTTTATGCATCACTTGATAAGAGATGTGAATAATTTTGAAAAACACATAAATTTTGTCAATGAGCTTAATAACCATAGAGTAAAATTTTCTTCATATTTTTTTAAACATTTGGTCCCCCACCCCCTTTATCTATCATATTTTCTTCATTGCCCCCCTCCTCTTATAGTTCACATAAATTTTAAGAATTCTTTGTAATTTGATAATAAAAAAATACGAGGTTGAAATTAATTCTCTGTTTTTTCCAAGTAAGAAAGAATCAATAAAATTAAAAGAAAGATAAGCATTGAATAATAATATCAAACGATTGACAAATATGAGAGAGAATGAAATTTATTGTAGCAAATTTATTGTCCTTGCACTTCAATGAGATTACATCATTGAATAAGATATATACAATTTATAATTTTAAAAAGATAAATATAAAACATGGAATATAAAATATGTGTATAAGATAAATAAATTTGAGTATAAAAAACTCCTGCATCGTGTCATAGCCAATATGAATAATTTTGCAAAACTAAATATTGTCCTTAATTAGAAATTCCTCAAAATACATATACTATAAAATAACATAACTTTGCACAAAAATAACACAAACTACAAACAGATAGTACAAAAACAATTTATTTTATTTCTATAATTATTACCAATCTATTTTTGCTCATCTAAAATATCTAATTTTTAAAACTGCACAGAATAGAAACCCTTGTATTTAAATGTCTAAAATATATTTTTTTGATTTAAATGTTCAAATTTAAATTGTTTTATTGTTCGAATTCAAATTGTGACTATTTTCAATACATTGATTTCCTTAATTTATTTATTTTAAAATGTTTTGATTGATTTATTCCAACATCCAAAAAACCATAAATCTAATTTAATTCCAACCTACCATGACATCCAATCAAATAATTTATATTTTAATTAAAATTTAAAATAAAAGAACGAGTTGTTATTTGCCAGAATGAGATGTAGATATATATAGTTAAAAATTCGAATATCAAAATTAAAAAAAAATAAATATAGGAATAAGAAATATTGGAATTCTACTTGTCATTCATTACACTATTGGGAAGTAACCTGAAAAGAAAGAGAAATGATACACTTACACATTCCAAGACATAAATTAATAAATACATATTTTAATTATAATAAATATTGTAACACCCTAGTTTTTACACCTAGGATTAATTATTTTATTTGGATGTTTATGTTTATTATATTATGTGGTTTAGTCTGAGTAATTAAATTACTCTCTTCAAATTATTTTATTAGGTGCGTTAGCACTGACTTATTTCAGTGAATGCACGTTTACTAGACAATAATTTACGTTATTGTCACTATTATACCAGTACAGAAAAATATTTTAAATAATGTAAATAAGAGAAAAGCATTTTCATATTCTCATTATATTTAATTTTAGAGTTAAAAATATTTTGGTTTGACTTTAATCAGAGATTAAATTTTGGACTGAGTATTTTCTTAGTGGATCAGTTCAATTATTAATCTTTACTCTAAATTGAATTTCGAAAACATATCCTTATCAATCTTTATTTTTAGATTCTAAAAAGTAAAAACATGTTTATTTTAGGCCTAATATTTATCACTCATTTTGTACCTATTACTAAATAATTAGTATAAAAACTTAAAGTTTCTCTCTTTTCTCTCACTCACTCGACGCAAATCTCTCTCTCTTTTTCACGTTTCTTCTCTGCTTATTCTCCCTCTTTCTTTCTTTCTTTATTTCTTCTTCCTTCTCACGCCATCTTCCTCTTCCAAACTTCACCCTCCTCCTTCCTTCTCTCTAGCCGCCACGAGCCGCCCCTGCACAACCCAGCCGGCCGCCGCTCAGTCGTCGCACAAGGAGGAGACAACGCGTCTCGCGTTCCTGTACACATCGCCGGAACAGCGAAACGGCGCCGCCACCGTTCTGCTTCGAAACTGCCGCGAGCTTCGCCGCAGTAAGCTCCCTTAACCGCCGTTCATGGTGGTTCTACCACCCTTAAGTGTTGAATCTCCTTCTTTTATGTTTTCTCTCATCTCTTTTGTCCATGGTTGTTGTAGAACCTCGATCTGCCGCCGTCCTCAGCCGCTGCCGTCTCGCCGGTCAGCAAGGCAGCCACCATGTTCTTTTGCTTTTCATCTTGGGTGAGTTTTCACCATAACCTCTTCTAGTTGAAAAACCCCAAATCTGATTTTTGAAACCCTAACCCTAACCCTTTAATTTCAGATTTTAATCTTGAAATTTAAGGTTGTTTTAGGAGATTGGGACTGTGAGTTTGTGTTTCCCTAAACCAATTTCATTATTATGAGTTTTCCCTAAATTTTAATAATGAGCCCTAAAACCCCAATTTAATTTTATTTAAATTTGGTTATGTTTTTGTGAAATTAGTTATGATTTAGTGTAATTAGGACTCTTAATGGATGATTTCCAAAGTTCTTTTTCATGATCTTTTGATCAAAACAAAGTTTCCTAAAAGGGTATTAGGAAGCGTGAGCTTCAAACATGATTTTCTTTAAAAATAACCTTGTTTGGTAATTAGATTTAGTGTTTAGATAAAGTTAGAATGTGTGTTTGATTATGTGAAATTGATTTCTTGATTTCTGGTTGTTGCGCGTTGTTGGATTTACTCTCTGAGACGTTTGGACACGGCTATGCTTGTTTGATGGAGTAGATATGAGCTAACGTGAGCATTAGGACGAGAATCCTTTACTTGTCTTCAAAGGTAAGGGGAGTTACCTAGGGATATTCAATAACTATATGGATGTGTGTAATTGATTTCTGTGAATATTGTTGTGATGTTTAGCCAATACTTGAATAATTTGTTTATTTGAACCCTTGTGGTTATTACCTGGAGTTGAATATTTGCTGCTTTAAAGTGTTATGAATTATATGTATGTGATTAACTGTGATATATATGAATTATATATACATGATTAACTGTGATGTTATTGTTGTTGATTGAAGTTTGAAAAGCCAGACTTGAGTCTGTGCCTAATAATGATAAGGATTAAAAGCCTTAATAAGTCTGGAATAGAATTTTGAAAAGTTTTGGGTTCACTTATAAAAGTTCATTGTATAAAGTGCTTACTTCAGAAGAATGAGATTCTTTTGTTTTAGAAAAATTTTAAAGTGATTTTGAGTTGAAGGAAACTATATCTTATGATAAAAAGTTTTGTATGAGAGAAAACCTTTTCGAACGGTGTGCGTTATGAAGGAAAGATCCTTTGAAAATATTTATTATGAAGGAGAGACCTTTTGAAAATATTTAACTTTATTCCATCAATGAATTTTAAATACAAATGAATTTCCTAGATGTTTTAGAAAAGATTTTGTAAAGGAAAAGGACTTTCTCCCAAATAATGTTTTAGAAAAGATTTTGTAAAGGAAAAGGACTTTCTCCCAAATAATTTTGGAAACGTTCCGGTTACTTGGATAAGTGACCGAGGTTTTGTTTTGGTTTGATTTTCGCTGAGCGAAATGTTTTACAAGTTGATAAATTAGCCTAGAAACCGAGACGTCGGGGTTCTAGTGTTGTATGGACACGTAGATCAAGGATCTGTGTCAGGGGACGGAGTGTCCTGTAAAGTTTTGTTTTTGGACTGTGTGTCCTAAGTTGATGTGGACAGTGTGAGCTCCATATCCGCGAGCCTAAAACTGGTGCATCGGTTTAAGGGCATCGTGATTGAGCATTCGGACTGTGTGTCCTGTGTTGAGATTAAAAGATTTGGACTGTGTGTCCTGTATTTGTTGAAAGTGAAAAAGTCTTAATTAAAAAGATTAAGCATGGTCGTTAAGCTTTGTGCTTCGACGAGGAAAGATTATTACGACAAAGAAAACAAAACGAGAATAAAAGTTTTTCTCATGCATTCAATGGCAATTGTGTCATGTGATTATGGGCATTGAATCCAGAGTGGATCAATGTATATGGCAGACGTGTCAGGAGATGATGATCATTGTGTTCTGTGGGGACCAATGAGTTACCTTGTGTATGACTACAACAATGGTTGGAGAGTTGTCACAAGGGGCCGTATGACTAAGCTGCAATAGCTGTTTGAGTGGCTATCATACGAGGTCGGATAATATTTGTGCATAGCTGCAATAGCTGTTTGAGTGGTTATAGCACAAGTGACCCTGTACATAACTGCAATAGCTGTTTGAGTGGTTATGTATCTCTGTACAACTGCAATAGCTGTTTGAGTGGTTGTCACAGAAGGGTCGTGTGAACAATTGCAAAAGCTGTTTGAGCATTGGTCACATGTGATTGAGATGGATTATCCGACAGTGTATCTGTGAACAACTGCAATAGCTGTTTGAGTGGTTGTCACAGAGGTGTCATGTGAACAGTTGCAATAGCTGTTTGAGCACTGGTCACATGAATGTGCCACTATTTCCTATCGGGAATGGGGTAATAGTGTCATTGCTTTGCATGAGCATCCTAACGGGAATGGGGATGTGCACAATTGTGTTAGGTGCTGGCATGAACATCCTATCGGGAATGGGGATGTGCACCATTTATTTTCTTGGGCATTGTTTTGTTCGTTTTTACAATGCGCCATGTGCGAGCCTGATCAGCTTGAAACGAAACAGAAAGTTGTGGGATCTCCGGAGATTAGGTATCAAGATAGAGTTGAATATTGAAGTGCCATGCATTCTCTTTATAAAACCGATTGTTCGGGCTTGAGACCCTTTGATATAACACTGTTATGTTATATATATGCATGATTTAAAATGCTTATATGATTATGTGATGTATGTATCATGTGTATGGTTGTTGTATGATATATCCATTTGTCGGTATCTCACCCTTACACACATTTCAGGATTCTTCTAGTTCGATATTTTACCCTGGGTACTCTAACACAGATGGTGCAGAGGAGTCTTTCTAAGTCACTCAGAGACTTAGATGTAGTTGCTTGATGAGGTATTACTTGCAGAATAACTTTTAGAACGACCAGCTTAGGGTTGAGACTTAGATTATTTCGATAGTATGTGTGAGTTTGGCTCAGAGAGCCTTTATTTTAAAAAGGGAATGTCTATAGCTCGGAGAGCTTATCTTTTGAATGAAAAATCTAAGATATTTCTTTTGGTCTTGTAAAGCTTATGGCTATAACTATTATTTTTATGTATTGATGCCTGTTTGAATTTGGTGTATCTGGAATTCTGGAGTGAAAATGTAATTATTTTAACAGGTGTTATTTTACTCTGGGATGTCCGAATTACAGAGGAGACTCTGTCGAAATTTTTGTAAAACTACTATTTTGTATTTAAGTATATCCTTTAAATTAAATAGGCTGGTCAAGCTATGATAGTAAATTTGAGTGTCGATTAAGGCTGAGGTGTGGGGTCGAAAAAAAAAATTTAACCAATTTCAAACATTTATGTACTTATATAAGTTATTTTCCGAAAGCACCATCAAATTATCTTTTAACTTTATTTTCGTACGTGTTACGTAAGTAATGCCCAAGGGAGGGTGTTACAAATATGTCTTGGAAACAACTAAAATTCAAATTTGTAAATAAATTTTGAATTAAAATTAAAAATTAAAAATTAAAGAATGAAAAGGAAGAGTCATGGGGTGCGGTGAAAGATAATTAACCATGTTTTGAAAGAATTCAAAATTAAAATAAAAAAGTTATTGGAAAAAGAAATATTGACTTGCCATTAATTATACTCTTGGGAAGTAACCTAGAAAGAAATAGAAATGACACACTTACACATTCCAAGACATAAATTAATTAATACACATTTTAATTATAATAAATATCCCTTGGAAACAACTAAGAAGAAAAGGCAAGAAGTATAGAATCACATTGACTAAGTTGAATTGGGCGGTGATGTCAATAATTTTTTTGAAAACCGAAAATATTGGAAAATAAAGTAAATTATTACTTTATCTAATTTTATTTGTTTATCATTTATCATTATTATTTAAAATTGATTCATTGAATATTTCCAAATCGAAACAGGAAATTCATTAATTGAATATAAATACTTATCAATGCTTATCAATATTAATTATGAATTTATCATTCATCAATTATTTCTCTAAAAAAAGGCATAATCATTCCCAAAGCAAAAGTTAAAATTAATAAGTAGTCATGCTCCATTCAAACACTCTAGAATGAGTTGTAAATATATATATATATATATATATATATATATATATATATATATATATATATATATATATAGTTAAAAATTCGAATTTCAAAATAAAAGAAATATTGGAATAAGAAATATTGGAATTCTACTTGTCATTAGTTACGCTCTTGAGAAGTAACCTGGCAAGAAAGAGAATTGGCACACTTATACATTTCAAGACATAGATTAATAAATACACAATTTAATTATAATAAATATGCCTAGGAAACAATTAAAATTTGAAATTTCAATTAAATTTTGAATTAAAATTGTAAATATAAAATAAAAGAATTAAAAGGAAGAGTCATGGGGTGGGGTGAAAGATAATTGATCATGTTTTTAAAGGAGAAATATCATGTGAGAATCTATAAATTTTGTATTGAAATTAGATAAGCAATTAATATGAACAATTAAACTCTTAATAAAATGTCTTGAAAACAATTAAAAAATTGAATTTCGAAATTTATATTGTAATGAGCAATTAATAAAATGTCTTGAAAATCACTAACAAAATTGAAAATCAAAATTTTAAAATAAAAGAATAGTAAGATTCTTCCATGAAGACTAATCTCAGACAAAAATATATAATAAAAAATAAAGAAGTATAATGGCAACAACAACATATAATAATAATAATAATAATGATAATAATAATAATAATAATAATAATAATTCTTTTAAGAAAATAGGCTTAGCAAAAAAAGTGATTTGTTCTCTGTCTAAGAGAACTTCCGAAACTGATACAGATATCATTCTGGTTAAAAGATAAATGTTAAGAAAAATAAAAACTAAAACAATACTAACAATATATATATGTTCCTTTTCTTCTCTTCAAGTTCTCTAATATAAGAATAGGCAACGTTGTCTTAACAATCTTAACAAAGTCGATGTTGTCTTGAACCCTCTCACCCTTAAATCCTAAATATCTCAGCTCATGACAATTCAGTTACTGCAAAATATACAATGACAATAAGCAATATGAAAAAACCAAATAAAAATCCCAATACTAAAAAAGGTACAAAAAAAAACAAAAAAAAAACAAGAAAAGATGAATCAGTAGGCTTGTGTTTGTGACGAGAAGATGGATGTCGCCCCATGAGTTTTTTGCCATGGATATCTTCTTATTTTTGTGTTTGTCCATCATATATATCAAGCAACGAAAAAAAGAGAGGAAAGGAATGAAAGTGAGAAAATAAATGAAGAAGGAGAAATTAATGAAGAAGTAAAGAAACAAAACCTAAAAAACACAATCAACATAGAATTAAACGAAGAAGAAAGCTTCTCCAATTCTGTGTCATAAAAAAAATGAAATCCAAGAAAATATATTTAAGAAAGTTCATAAAAATTAATGAGAAAAGGAGATCAAAACTCTCCATTGCACACTTGGTTCGGTGGTCACAATGTACAGAAAAGACGTAAGACGGTCTCCTTATAGCGACGACAATCTCCTGTCATCAATGGCAGTCTTGTGGTGGTAGGAAGACCTGAAGAGATAAGTGAAATGAAATGAGAAGACAGAGATGATGGGGAAGATTCATGGGATGAAGGAGTTTGAAATGAGATGAGAGAGAGAGATGAATTGGAATTATGGTGCATTGAAAACCATTTATTTATATTAAATATTTCAGATTTCAGATTCTAAATGAAAGAGGAAGGATTAGATGACTTTTCATTTACTAAAATATTTGAATTCTTTTTTTTTTTTTTTGCTATAAGGAATATTGGAATTCTGCATATCATTAATTATACTCTTGGGAAGGGAGATGGAGAGAAATTCGAAAATTGAAAATTGAAATAAAATTTAAAATAAATAATGAATTATTATTAGTTGTCATCCATTAACCTTTGAAATCTATTGAAAACCTTCCTCTTATAGAAATGGAAAAGAAGAGTATCCTAGAAGCTATTGCACAAGAGATTGACACCTGTCCAAACGTTCCTTAGAATGGGGAAAGAATTGTATTTTAATATAGATTAATTGGAAATGATTGATAATCCTCAATACCAATGCAAGTAGGAGGATAAATATTTTGATAGCTCAAACACAGATTTTAACACATGTATCTCTATATACAAAGCGTCCTTATTTTCTTGAATATCTTATAAATATCTATCCAAAAAATTATAAATATCATAAATTCATTCTTATTTTTAGTTGCTTTAAATAAATTAGTTGGAAATTATTGATAATCCTAAATACCAATGCTAGTGGAAGAATAAATGTTTTATAATTTATAATTTATCACATCCTTATTTTTAGTTCCTTTAAATAAATTAGTTGGAAATGATTGATTTGCTTCGGAAATATAGGAGAAATAACTCAAAGATTTAAGTAAATTACATAGGGGGATGATTCATTATCTTGAAATTATTTATTTTCTTTGAAAACATATATAATTTATGACTCGTTTTGTTTATCACAATTCATGATGTACAACAATTAATTTTTAGTTGCTTCAAATAAATCAATTACATTGAAAATGATTGACAATCTTCAATACTAATGTAAGTAGGATGAGAAATATTTGATAATTTTAATTTTAATTTATATATATATATATATATATATATATATATATATATATATATATACTTTCTAAAAGATAAATGTTTTTTCCATTGTCAAAAGAATTTAAATTTTATTAAAAATATATAATCAAAAGAATTATATGTATATGCTATTGTATAATTTTTTTATAAAAATATATATAGCTTTTATCTTTAAAAATAATAATAATAAAATATGATCCACAATTATTAAAAATGATATTTTCCAATAATAGTATTTATAAAACCTATACGTATATACCAATAATAGTATATATTTTATATAAAAAATATAGCTTTTATCTTTAATATATATATATATAACCTGTAATTATTAAAAATGATATTTTTATTTAAAAAAATTGTATGAATCAAATGTCGATAATAAATTTAGATGATTGTAAAGAATTGAAATTATGATTTAAATAAATTACATTGGAAAATGATTCATCTTGAAATGTTTTAATTGCTTTGGAAACATACATAGTGTTAAATATTGAGAGATAATATAAGGCAAGTAGAAGAAGAAACGCTTCATAATTTTATAAATTTTATAAATAATTTCTAAAAGTCGAATATTTTGCCAAATGTCAAAAGAATTTTTAATTTTAAAATGACTCTTAAAATGACACATGGCATAACTTTTCATCCATGGTTTTTGCTTTATAATATTTGTAGATGTTAGTGTGTTAATACTAATATTTTGTTAGTGGAATAATTAAGTTTTGTAGATGTTTGGTGTTGTAATTTGACTTGATGTAATGGGTCAGAATACCCATTATACTCTCCTTATTATAATTATAATTGTTTGCTTATAAAAAAAACTCTTAATTTAGTTCAAAATTGTGATTATCTAGTTTCAAAATACTACATTTAAGAACCAGTGTTCAATCACAGATTAAATTTAGATACAAACTATATTTTAAAATAGATTAAGTGATAATAAATTACAATTTCAAATTTTACATTACTGTTTTTTTTAAACACCAGAGTTCATAAGAATCAATAAACATACTGACTTCTTTTAAATTTATATAATCACATTTTAAAGTGGGAGTATAAAAATACAAAACTTGAACCTCATCAGCTCCCATCAAACATTATAACCCGGTAGTTAGAATCCTAGGCCACGTGAAGACGTTAGATGATTCGATCAATCCGCCATTACATCCATCGGATCGTGTTTTAAAAGGAGAATCAAAAAAAAAATCAGTCATTATCAATTTTATTTAAATTTAAATTAGAAAAATTTGGAAAACATTCCAAAAGATGATATTTGAAACATGATGAATTTGCGAGACAATTGTGTATATGAAATGATAGATACTTAACCCTACTACACTCTTGATATGATAGCGGACAACGGATAAACTAGCTGATAATAGATATCGGTAGGGATGTAAATGGGGCGGGGTGAGTACGGGTAGTAGCCCCCACTACCTGCCCCATTTGATGGACTTCATACCCGTCCCCGCCCCATATCCATGCAGGTATCCATCTTGCGGGTTTTTAACAAATTTATCAATATTTTCGGGTATCCATGGATATCATGGATATTCAAACACCTCACAAAATTATTGAATATTAGACTAATTTTTTTATTCAAACACCCCTATCTTGACATCATTCACACATAAACATTAATCCCCGAGCATTAATCCATATGCATTAATTCATAACACGATAATTGAACAAAAGCAATAATATGTAACACAATTATCCATACGGCGGGTATGATCTGATTTATGTGTTGTGGCTGTCAAATTTAAGAAACAAAATAAGGATAGTTAAAAAAAGGGCATTTGGTTTATATATGTAAAGATATTTTAGTAATTTCACCTTAGCGGGTACCCACAGGTATAGATACTACAATATTCGCCCACGCCCCATTAATAAGCGGGTAGATAAAATATCCATTTAATTTATGCATGGATACCCATTAAGGTATCCATTTTCTATCCGTTGCGGATATTATCCACGGATATCCGCAGGTGCGGGTAAAACTTACATCCCTAGATATCGGTTAAGCTAACGGATTGGATTTGAAGTGTTTGGTAAAAAACGTTGGACTAGCTGATTAATGTAAAATGACATAAAAGTACATGTTTGCACTTTTTTTAATATAAATTATATATATTATTTATTTTAAAATAATTATCACTTTTAACACTTTAATTTCTTTTAATTTATTTATCATTTAAAAATTTAAATATTAATTTTAAATTTAATAGTAATTTAGTTTTAATTATTTTAATAAATAAAATGGAATAATAAAAATAAAATTGGGTAGGTGGATTAGGAATTAAAAAAATAAAATGATTAATATTTTATTTTATCATCCAAGGATAAGTGAGGAATTTAATTAAGATAGTAAGAATAAAATGGAAGAAAAAATGATAAGCTATAAGCTCAAACGTTACTTCAAATAGTGTATGGAAAAAACATTATAAGCTAGTGAAAAAACGTTATAAGCTAATTTTAGAAAGGATTATCAAACGAGACTATTTTTTCATCCGTTATATGCTAACGAATTTGGCAAACAGACTAAAAACAAAATCATCCCCAAATTAATTGCACGAACAACTAATGAATTTTAAAATATTTATTCTGCCGCTTAAAAGCAAATGATGAGTATCTGTACATGATTTATGGCAAATGATAATTAAACAAAAAAAATTAAATTACCTTATTAATAGGAAAGGTAAAAAGAAATATAGAAACAAATAGGAAAAGAATCTCATAAAATAAGGAAAAAGTATACAAATAAAATAACAAAATAGGTGTAACAAAAAAAAAACTAAATAGGAAGAATATGTAGCATGAATCGTTAAAAGCATTTGACCACAAATTCCTTTAAACCCAAAATTTGATCATACGATGGGCCAATGAAGGGAGCTCATGCTCGCCAAAAGTGCTATGTGGATTCAAGTGGACTTCTTTGTGTTGAATCAACATCATTAAACAACACAACTTACAAAGTCCTATTAATAACTAGATACACTTAACTATAGGTACCGACCAATTAAAAGTTGTGCACATGACATCCAAGGCTTTCGGCGGATTTGTGGATACCTGCATCTGAAATGTTAAACGTGGGGTGAGTCCATTGACTCGGTAAGGGAGTTTCCTCCAAACACATGCAATCACAAAACACCAAGAGTGAAAATATAGTCACACACTCAAACAAGCACTAGATCAAACAAATAAGTAATCAGTTTCAATCTACACATCTCAAACGTCTTTACATATGCAATTAATATTCTCATAAACAAACAAGGTACTAAATGAACATCTTGTCCCTCAATAAAGTACTTGTGGAGTGACTTGTACTATTTTCTTATTTTCATAACTCATGTCCCGCTCATAAGGGGATACATATCATATCATATACATCGTGTCTTTGGGTCCACT
Organism: Sophora flavescens; assembly: GCA_030762895.1. Lineage (NCBI taxonomy): Eukaryota > Viridiplantae > Streptophyta > Magnoliopsida > Fabales > Fabaceae > Sophora > Sophora flavescens. Next base: position 150,009,940 of record CM061063.1, read on the forward strand.
TGGGGTTGTTAACTCAAGGTCCCCCACCCCGACGGTTTTAATTTCGTATCCGGGAGATATCGCACCTTTCGACAAACATCAACACACCACAAAAATGGCAGGATTACCGATGGCCAAAACCCGTCGGAAACGCCAAAAATCCGTCGGTAAAGTGCGTTTCCAAAGGACCAAATTCTGTCGGTATCCGGCTCGTAGGAAGCGGTTTCTGACGGACGGGCCGGATCTGTCGGTAATTACCGATGGAAAAATCCGTCGATAATGGAGACCAGTTATTGATGGAAAAATCCGTCGGAAACGTTACCTACGGAATTTTTCGTCAGTACCGTTTCCGACGGATTTTTCCGTCGGTAACGTTTCCGACAGAAAATTCCGTTGGTAGTTAGTTTTTTTTAATTAATAATTATTTTTTCATTTAATTTTTTATATTAAATATAAATTACTAATTTTTTATATTAAATATAAATTACTAATTTTTTATATTTAAAATATTTCATTTTTTATTTTATTATAATTAATTTATTATATTATTATATAGATCAAAAATAGAAATTAAAAATAATTAAAATAGCAATTAAATATAAATTAACATAAATATTCTATACATAAAATATCAATTTGTCTAGAAAACACAAGTAAATATAAAACTATCCTAATAATCATCATCATAATAACCGTCATTGTCATCCTGTAGGGGGGAGTTCACCGGCGTCAGCTGACCATCATGTTGTGGCGCAGAAGTCACACCGGCATCATGCGACTGCGGTGGTGGCACGGTAGAAGTAGTGGAGGACTGGCTGGCATGGATGACCCCCTTAGAGCGCTGCTCCTCTCTGGTGGAAGCAAATCTAGCAGAGAGGTCATCACCGTAGACGAAGTCTCCATCTGCGCTCTGCAGTCTGCCTCTTCTCCTGCACCTCCTGCCTCAGCTGCCGCACCTCCTCCATGTCCTGTGAGCCGGAGGATGTAGGCTCCCAAATGGTCAAGCTCGACGTCGAGGCCCGAGTGATGGAACGAGCCATAGTCACCGTATCGTAAATACGACCCTTTCTCTTCTCCCCCGCCACTTCCATCCAGACCTGGGTCTGTAGTCGGTCAACCTCGGCGGGGTCTAGCTGGGAAGGATCCGAGGCACCAGAGTAGGAGGCAACCTCAGACGTTGTAACATCCCTGGCTGCTCTATGGATTGACGACTGTCCCCACAGACCAACACGAGTCTTTTCAGCGTGCTTTGTCCTCACTCACATGCTTCCCGGGAAAACTTCCCAGAAGGTCACCCATCCCATAATTGCTCCAAGTCAAGCACGCTTAACTGTGGAGTTCTTAAGTTATGGGCTACCGAAAAGAAGATGCATCTTGTTAGTATAGGTAGTACCAATCAATTCTTATAAGCCATCCTCAACTGTATAGTCCCATACCTACACAGTCTTAGGATCCCTCTCATTCGGGTGTGTAATCGGTTCATTCATGTGCCCCTCCACCTAGAAGGCCTGCCAGGAGCCGCTCTTTGTCCATGCCTTCTTGCACCGGCGACCACTCCCCGCCCTCGTCGGCACCCGGGTGTTACATGCCCACCAGCTTCCGCTTGGTTCGTCCCTGAACCACACCGTATTGGGAGAGGTGCCGCTCTGATACCATTTGTAACATCCCTGGCTTCTCTGTGGATTGACGACTGTCCCCACAGACCAACACGAGTCTTTTCAGCGTGCTTTGTCCTCACTCACACGCTTCCCGGGAAAACTTCCCAGGAGGTCACCCATCCCATAATTGCTCCAAGTCAAGCACGCTTAACTGTGGAGTTCTTAAGTGATGGGCTACCGAAAAGAAGATGCATCTTGTTAGTATAGGTAGTACCAATCAATTCTTATAAGCCATCCTCAACTGTGTAGTCCCATACCTACACAGTCTCAGGATCCCTCTCATTCGGGTATGTAATCGGTTCATTCATGTGCCCCTCTGCCTAGAAGGCCTGCCAGGAGCCTCTCTTTGTCCATGCCTTCTTGCACCGGCGACCACTCCCCGCCCTCGTCGGCACCCGGGTGTTACAGACGCTACCTGACTGAACCTGGCATTGTACTATGCCTGTGTCAATACATTACAAAAATTAGATTATTAGACTATAACAATGAAAAAATACATTAAATGTAAAAAGATACTTTAATTAGCTCACCACTATCTACCTCAACCTCTCATCAACATAATCGCCGGTGTCTGTGCGAATATGTGTCTGCTCAAACACAGTAGGGACATCAACCGAGTGGGCAAGTTGTCCTACCTGCAACCGACAAAGAAATATAATCAATTAATTGTAAAATAATTTTTTAATAAAAATAAAAGTATACTATTATTTATATGTGCATACTATGTTAATGTCATGCTGCATATGGCTAATCGAGCCACCAGTGTGCATGCTCCCACCCTTCTCGTAAGCCCGATTTCTCTTTGCCTGCTCACACTTCACCTTGTACTCTGGAGTGTCCCATTACGCACAAAGCTAGGAACAAATTTTGGGGCCGATGTAATCTGGGCGCACCCGACTTTCCCTAGCATTCTCGAGCATGTCCCTCAGTTGATTAGATGCTATGTCGTCAAATTTGGAGCGTATCTGTGCAGCATGATCCAGTAACCATGATGGCCAGAAGCGACGATATTGCGCCTTGAGGGAGTAGGTAACGTTCTTCGATCCCACCTTCGATGGGATGAAGCTGAAAAATTTAAAATTTTATTAATTCAACAATATGACAATCAACAAATATATACTTATTGGATAAATATAAAATAGTCAAAGTTAAAAAATTTCTTACGATCCAGAAACAGGTGTGACCCATGGTCGATCCTCTGGTCTGGGAATCATGGCCCACTCAGGCAATCGTCCGCCTCGAAGTTCCAATGTTGCCCAAGACAATCGTCCACCATCATATGCATTGACTGGAGCTGTTCGACATAGTCGTCATGTAAGCCACTGTCAGATGCACCCATGTGAAGATCGTCACCACCAACATCATTCAGATTAATATCCGGCAACTCCTCACCATGATTAGTCAATATCCAATAATTAGGCTTGAACCCACGTCGATATGGGTGTAACTTCACGTCATCGTCACTCAAAACTGTCATACAATTGCACTTTATGCACGGACATCGAATACCCCCCCCCCCCCCCCCCTCTTTTGCATAATCACAATGTTGTTTGGCTTTCGATATAAACTCCTCAACTCCAACTACAAATGATTGTTTTAGAAGTCGTCTCTCAGACTCGTTCCTATCATACACCCAACTACGACTCGGGAGATAATATTCCATCCTTCTGCATATCAGATAAATTGACGTATATTTAAACATGATACTATAACCTTGAAAGTGTGGCCCTATCCCATTCAGGGAAAAACTTTTTTCGCCATTGTATTATACTAGTTACTCATCGCTTCTCATGTCTTATAGCTGACGAAATTTCAGCAGCATTTGCCATTGATCTCCAAGTACACGACTTGACCGCGGTAAGATACCGCAATCAAGCATGGACCTGGAGAACAAAAGGAAATGCTTTGACCCGAAATTTCATCAACTATATAACAGATGAGAATCAACGAGTAATTAGTATATCAGTGGAGAAAAAGTTTTTTCCCAAACTGTCCCAATCGGACAATTCAAGATTCAGTAAAATGAGCGATACCATGACCACAAGTACACATACTCAATAATATTGAACCTTGAAAGGGAAGCTACGATTTTTCTCAATTACATATTAATTATGTATACTTTAAGATAAAATAAAACTTTAAGTAACACAGATAATTTGCGTAAAGTTTGATAACAACAACAAACTATATAACACATAATTAAGAGACCATCATAAACATATATCAGTCCCATAATCATTTGTCTAACTTTTTATTAAATCATTTATTTTTTCAATTTAATTTAATTAATAAAACATTGTATTGCTTTAGTAAAGTAATTATGTTAATTTGTATACTTGACTTTTAAAATCTAAAATTTATTTTAAATTATATTATTAGTATATTAGTTAATTGCTTGCTTGAAAGTAGTTATTAGGAAATTATTATTTTAATAAATTTTTATTCTTCCCACTTATTACGTAACTTGACTATGTGAAGTCCTATGAGCTCAAATCTTCAAAATTATTATCAGTATATTAGTTAATTACTTAAATATTAAGATTTTTTCATTATATATTATTGTTTCAATTTTAATCATTAACTATATGATTTTTTTTGTCACTGAAATGTTTATTATTATTTTTTCATAATATTGTTTATTTATTATTTGCCTGTCAGTGTTTAATTTTATTTAATTAAATAAACATTATTTAATTTTAACAATATTATTATTCAATTTTCGAAAGGCACTCCTTGAAGTCCGACACGGATGATCCATGTGTGTCCCACATAACACATCGACGAGGCATGAAGTAATCATTTTAAAAGGCGTAAATATTTTACCTAAATTAAGTATTTATTTAAACTTTGTAAAAAAAAGTATTAATTTAAGTTTTATATGACATCAAAAGTTAAAGGTGAATTTTACACTACCATAATGCAGCATTGAATGACACATGTTTCTAACATCAATCAAATTCTAAATAAAAATAACATAAATAAAACAAAACCAACATTTAATTACACTCCAAACCACAAATAGATAACAATTTATTAAATTGATCCAACATAATAGCCCAACACGCTTAGGCACTGTTTGGTTTGCCAAAATCGCTAGCGTTTAGCGGATAACGGATGGAAAATTAGCCCCATATGGCAATCGTTTTTAAAATTAGTGTATAATGTTTTTTCCAGACACTACTTGAAATAGCGTTTGAGCTTATAGCATATCACTTTTTCTTCCACTTTTATCCTTACTATCTTAATTAAATTCCTTACTTATCCTTCACTAACAAAATAAAATATTAATAGAAATCTTTAAAATTGATTTTTTAGAATTAATATCACTATTTAAATTTATATTTAAGATAAAAATAGAAATTATATTTTTATTTATAAAAAGAATCGTATAAAAATCATATCAATATTATTTTTATTATTCCATATTATTTATAAAAATAACTAAAACTAAATAAATATCAAAATTAAAAATTAATATTTTATTATTTGAAATGATAAATAATTTAAAATAAATTAAAGTGTTAAATTGATAACTATTTTTAAATAAATAATATAAATAATATATATATATATATATATATATATATATATATATATATATATATATATATAAAACACACACACACACACACACACACACACACATATATATATATATAAATATATATAAAACTTATATAAAAAAAACCATGCAAACATGTCCGTTTATGTAATTTTACATTAATCAGCTAGTCCAACCGCTAGTTTTACCAAACACTTCAAATCAAATCCGCTAATTTATCCGCTATCCGCTAGCTTATCCGGCATCCGCTAGTTTTTACCAAACATAGCCTTAACAATTTACAACATAACAGTACAACACACCTAATTACATTCCAACAAAACTGTCCAACACCCTTAAAAAAAATTGATCAAACATAACAGTCCAACACATTTTATCATCGTCCTAACAATTTACAACATCCTAATTAACAACCATCCATTCAACATTTAATTAATAAAGAAAAAAAATTTAAAAAAATAAAAAATTAAATTGGAAACTCACCTGAGACAACCGCACTGGTGGCTAGTGCTCCAAACAGGTGGTGGTTCTCTAGAGAAAACAAAGATTGAGTTACTAGCTATAATGCCCAAACAGAGATAAGAGAGTTAGAGGAGAAGGTGACTTACCTGAGCATGGTGGCATGCGGCGGCGCAGGAGGCAGCACACGCGGTGGTCTCTGGCTGCGGTCGTATGGCGGTCTATGGCGGCGGTTGACTAGGATAAGGGCGGTGGTGGAGAAGAAAGAAGGAAAAGAGAAAGGAAAGAGAGTGAGAAAGGAAGAAGAAGAGGAAGGGGAAGGAATGGTGGCTCAAGGTAGGGGGCCGGAGGGGAAACGAAGGTGTGGCGGAGGGGCGGCTGGTCGTCGGTGAGGAGAGGGAGAAGAGACTTGGGAAAGACGAATATGGAATGAAATGAGGGGGGAGGGAAACCGATTTATACATAAAAGAGGTTACCGACTGTGGGATCCGAGTTTCCGACAAACTGGTCCGTCGGTAAACACTAAATATCCCAGATCTGACTGACGCACTACCGACGGAAATTTCTGTTGATACCCTCATTCCCGCCCAATTTTAAAGACGACGTTCCGACGGAACATTCTGTCGGTAAATTACCGACGGAAATTTTCGTCGATAAACCTTTTTTCGAGATGTCGTTCCGACGAAACATTCCATTGCTAATCCTCCGCTCCACATTTTCGCGCCACTTTACCGACGGAATGCCCGTCAGTAACGATTCCGACGGCATTTCCGTTGGAAAAGTCCGTGTTTTTTGCTATTCCGGATTTCCAATGGTTTCTTCTGTCGGTAATGATTAAAATTTCCGTCGGTAAAAAGTCCGTCGGTAAATGGCCGTCGGTAAATCCATGTTTTCTTGTAGTGACATCCCTCTTCAACGCACGGGATATCTAACGAGGTCCCCTCATCCCCGACGGTGTTATTTATATACTGGAGCCTCCCGTTCCCCGACTTGTCTACCCAAAGATTCACAACATAACTTACCAATCAATTCCAGTAAGTACTTTTCATTTTATAGCTTTCAATCACAACCACACATATATACCGATAAAATCATCAATATCACAAATTATCATCAGTTACATCATTACGTGCACAAAGACAATAAAACTATTATAACAATATATATAAAATAAAAAAATTACAGAGCAAACCTGCATCACTTGAGTGTAGCTCAACTAAGTACAAGTGTTATATACCATAATGCAAAGAAATGCTTGTTATAATATAAAGGCTAGTAAATGCTTGTAATAGGGTTATAGACAATTTATATAAAATCTTTAAACAACATCCACAATAAAGCAAAATAGATCATTATCTCCAATCATGAAAGGCTACTACTAGAACCAAGAATAAGACCATTAAACAAAGAGCAGATAGAGAGAATATACAAATCTATAGCATTTAGAAAAGAAAATTAATATAAAAAAACACTTAACTTATACAAGGTTGAAATACTAAAATATAAAATATCATTCACTTATTAATATGAGTAAGATGGTCCATGGAATTTGAAATTCAAATCAACCAAGTTCAGGCTGACAAATTAAGTATGCCTCCTCTTATTTAGGATGCCTCAATGAGATGGCACCTGACAAAGTGTGCATTTATGTAAATTACTTTGAATAATTAAAAATACTTAATCAGTAAATGGCAATGGATTTTCACGTACAGGGACCTCCATTTCCAAATTCCTAAGTCAAATTCACACCTCTCCCTGAGACAACTCATGCAAGTTAACCCCACAAATGTCTTGTTCTCTATTCATAGTTTATTATGGATAAGCTGCAGAAGAATGTATGTCCGTTTACTTAATATTAAAAAATAAATGATTTTGATGTAAAATGATTTAGTAATTATTTTTAGAGATTTTAAAGAAAAGCAGGATCAGATTTGTGTTTGTTTACAATTTAAAAAATCATTTTTTTAACAGTAGTAGTCAGTTATAAAAACTGATTTTTTTTTTCAAAAGCTAATGAAAGTTACTTTTCATTTTAATCCTAAAAATGATTTTTTTTCTGCTTTTTATTATTTTTAAAAGCAAAGACAATCACACTAAAAGTTTTAAAAAATAATTATTCAGTTAAAAAAATAATTTTTTAACAAAATAAGTAATAACAAACACACTCTATAACATATAACATGTCATTATTAACCAAAGAAATCATGCAATTATATATATATATATATATATATATATATATATATATATATATATATATATATATATATATATATATATAGGGATATAATCTATTTCAGCCTCATTCTTCTCAGGTAATTTATCAAACAGAACAATGACATATCATATTCAATCTACATATTCACTTTAACAATACAATCCAACAACTAGTTATATTTTTGCCATTATTGAGAGCAACAGTTTTACGCTCCCCCTAATCTAAAAAAAAATACAAAAAAAAAAAAGGAAAGGATGCAACTTCTGCATCTATCCACGTTAAAGGGAAAATTTTCCCTTAATTAATGTCCACCACATGAACTTACTAATATTAAGGATGTCATATCTAGTTACAAAGGATGCATGTAATTGCATATTTCAGGTCACACTTCCAACCAAAATGCACCATAAGGACTTATATAGTAAAATTATACTTCATATTATTGAAGGTAGGCAAAATCATATATTTAACCTGAAGGAATGTTAGTTATAACCATATTCTGTTATTTCAGTTAGCTAGTTTCTGTAACTAACAGCTCCTATTTGTTAGCCCATTCATTCTTATATATAGATGATGAATAGGACTCTTTGTAACACAGTGAGTGTATACATCCACAAACACATCAAATATAATGAGAAGTAATTCAGTTAGCAAGGGTCTAGTTATTTTACATGGTATCTAGAGCCAAATCCTGGAAATCGTTTTCTTGAAAGTTGCTGTCAATCATGGCTAAAGATGATGAAAGCTCTTCCAACAAGAATGAAGATTCATCATCCTCACCCGAAAAAGGGAAGAAACATCTTGATTCACCATCATCTCCACAAAAGAAAGGAAATGATGGAGGCATTAACATTATGTCACCCTTCTTTCTCCATGCTTCGGATCAGCCGGGACAATTGTTCGTGAGTGAGCTCCTCAACGATGGAAACTATGGTGAATGGGTCGCGGACATGAGTAATGCACTATATGCCAAGAACAAGATTGGCTTTGTAGATGGTACCCTCCCCATGCCAGAAGTAGATTCACCAAATTTAGCTCATTGGATGCATTGCAATACCATGGTTAAAGGCTGGCTAAAGATTGCAATGGACAAAGAAGTTAGAAGAAGTGTTCGATATGCAGCCACAACTAGAGAAATTTGGAAAGAATTGGAAGAAAGATTCGCCAAGGGAAGTGCTCCAAGAGTTTATGAATTACGCAGAGCAATCACACATCTTAGACAAGATAAGAAGTCAATTCCCACTTATTACACAAAACTAAAGGGACTGTGGGATGAAATTCAATCCATTTCACCCTGGCCTGAATGTAAATGTGGTGGCTGCGAGTGTGATGTACAGAAACAGCTTGTTGAAATGCGTGAAACAGAGCACTTGTATGATTTTCTCATGGACCTTGATGAAGTCTTTAACACAGTCAAGACTCAAATCCTAAGCATGGCACCAAAATTGACTCTCGGGCATGCTTATCACTTGGTGGCAGAGGATGAACAACAAAGAATAATTTCGGTCATGCATAAGCCAGCAGCTGAGACTTTTGCCTTTCAATCTCAAGCTGATCGCAAGGTAAACAAGAAAGATAGACCTACATGTGACCATTGCCAAAAGATTGGACATGTTAAGGAAGAGTGCTGGGAAATTATTGGCTACCCTCAAGATTGGAGAAAGCCACCTAGAGAAAGAAAAGAAAAGAATGCATCTTGGACCAACAAGAAGTCAGGATCCAAGGCATCTCAGGTGAGCACAGAAGAAAGTCCTATCCCAGGCCTCTCATTCAAGCAGTATGAAAAGCTGATGCTGCAACTGCAAGGAGATACAGAGCCAATCATTGGAAAGCAGAAATCTTCACCAACAGTAAACATGGCAGGTAATCTTAATAATAATAAGCTGTGTATAATTGATACTGGAGCAACTGAGCATATTGCGTGTGATAAAACTATGTTGAAAGATATCTTGAATTGCAATGAACAATCTGTCAAAATCCCAAATCGCATTAGTGTACCAGTTAAGGGAGTGGGAAGGACTGTTCTTCCCAATGGCATGAACATTAGTAATTTTTTGTATATCCCCGAGTTCCATTGCAATCTCCTTTCTGTTAGTAAACTCACAAAAGAGTATAATTGCTCCATAACCTTTGTAAGTGAATCTTGCTCTATACAGGACTTACCCTCGAAGAAGCAGATTGGGAAGGGTAGGCATCAACATGGTCTTTACTTCCTAGATTCCACTAAGGATGGAGGAATGGCCATGAAGGTTGGAAAACCGACTGATTCAAAACTGTGGCATTCTAGGCTAGGACACGCTTCTAGTGCCAAAATCATTAGTATAGGATCTATACCTGTTGTAGTTAGTAATAATGATAGCACTCCTTGTGATTTTTGTATAAGGGCCAAACAAAGAAGGTTGCCTTTTCCTTTAAGTTCTATAAAAACTAGTTCTTGCTTTGAATTACTGCACTGTGATATATGGGGAAGGTATGCAACTGGTTCCACTATAGGGGCTCATTATTTCCTAACCATAGTTGATGATTTTAGTATAGGGGTGTGGGTGTACCTCATGAAACATAAGTCTGAGGTAGAACATTTCTTGCAAGCTTTTATATGCATGATTGAAACTCAATTTCATGAGAAAGTTAAGAGGGTAAGATCAGATAATGGCCTAGAATTCACTACCAGTAGCATGCAAAGGTTTTATGTGAAAAATGGAATCTTAATGGAACTTTCATGTACTTATACTCCACAACAAAATGGAGTTGTGGAGAGAAAACACAGACATATCCTAGAAATAGCTAGAGCTATTAGATTCCACTCTGGACTTCCCATTCAATTTTGGGGTGAATGTGTGCAAACTGTTGTACACATTATCAATAGACTTCCCTCTAGGGTCATTGGTGGCAAAATCCCTTATGAGATCATTTTTGGAAGAAAGCCAAGTTATTACCACTTAAGAGTTTTTGGTTGCCTTGTTTATGCTTTGAAAACTACGAGGGAAGGGAAGTTTGATGAGAGGGGGAGAGCTTGTGTGTTTCTAGGATACCCTACTGGACAGAAAGGCTACAAGGTTTATGATCTCATAACCAAACAAGCCTTTGTATCCAGAGATGTCATATTTTCTGAAACTGAATTTCCTTTTAAGACAATGCATGAGACTAATGAAAACTTAAATGAAAATAATGTATTTTGGGAAGATAACGTAGATTACATGAAGAATATCCATAACAATGAAACATATCAAAATCAGGATCTGCAGGTCGTCGACACTATGGATCTAACTGCTAATAATGATGAGACTGAGAACTTAGAAAATAGGACTCAGAACAATCAAAGGCATAGTGAAAGAGTAAGACACTTACCTAGACATTTAAATGACTATGAAATTGATCTGCCATCTTCTATTATTCCCCCTACATCCAATTGTTCCTCAGGTAACGCAATTCTGTATCCTATCTCTAACTATATTGCTTATGATAAATTGTCTCATTCTCACTAAGCTTTTCTAGCTGCCATCTCTGCAAAAGATGAGCCAAAATCTTTTAGACAGGCTGTGACACATAAACATTGGAGAGATGCGATGCAAAGAGAAGTTGAAGCCTTAGAAAGCAATGGAACCTGGACTTTGGAGTCCCTACCATAAGGCAAAAATACAGTGGATTCAAAGTGGATTTACAAAATAAAATACAAGCCAAATGGAGAAATAGAGAGGTACAAGGCCAGATTAGTTGCAAGAGGTTTCACTCAGAAAGAAGGGGAAGATTTTCATGAGACTTATGCTCCAGTTGCTAAACTTGTTACAAAAAGGTGCTTATTGACAATTGCAGCCAAGAAAGGGTGGATTATTCACCAATTAGATGTGAATAATGCATTCCTTCATGGAGACTTGAAAGAAGATATCTACATGAAGATTCCTCAAGGATTTGCAAAGAAAGGAGATACAAGAGTATGCAAGTTGAAAAGGTCCCTTTATGGCCTGAAAAAATCCTCTAGGAACTGGTATCAAAAGTTCACCACAGCCCTTCATGCCATAGGCTTCACACAATCAAAGGCAGATCACTCTCTTTTCATTTACAAGGCAAAAGGAGTTTTCCTCACTGCACTCATCTATGTAGATGATGTCATTTTAGCAGGAGATAACTTTCAGTTTATGACAGAAGTTAAAAACTATCTTGATCAATCATTCAGCATAAAATATCTTGGAACCTTGAAGTATTTCCTGGGCATAGAAGTTGCAAGATCAGCTGATGGAATTGTTCTAAGTCAAAGAAAATACACTCTGGACATCCTCCATGAGACTAACATGGAGAATAGCAGACCAAGTAAGTTCCCTATGGAACAAAACTGCAAACTCAAGGTGTATGAAAAGGATCCTGATACTGATGCATCAAGGTATAGAAGACTGGTAGGAAAACTGTTGTATTTGACCATTACAAGGCCAGATATCACCTATGCAGTGAATACTCTATGCCAATTTATGAATACACCTAAACAAATTCACATGGATGCTGTGGAAAGAATTCTTAGGTACCTCAAAACTACACCCGGACAGGGAATTTTACTGACAAGCAAAGATGACTTGAGATTGCAAGCCTACTGTGATGCAGACTGGGGAGGCTGCCCCCTAACTCGAAGATCTTGCACTGGATACTTCATCATGTTGGGAGACTCACCTATTTCCTGGAGGACTAAAAGGCAATCAGTTGTGGCTAAGTCATCAGTAGAGGCAGAGTATAGGTCAATGGCATCAACAGTGAGTGAATTAATCTGGCTCAGGTGGCTGCTGAGTGAGTTAGGTTCAACACAAACAGAACCAACTCGCAGGTTTTGTGACAACCAAGCTGCATTGCATATAGCAATGAATCCAGTAGTCTACCATGAAAGAACAAAACATGTAGAAATGGATTGCTACTTTGTAAGAGAAAGAATACAATCGGGTGACATAGAAGCTTTGAAAATTGGAACAAAGGTTCAAGTGGCAGATGTTTTTACTAAGCCACTAGGCAGAGAGAGATTTGAATTTCTGGTCAGCAAATTGGGCATTAAGAACATACATGCACCAACTTGAGGGGGGGTGAAGGAATGTTAGTTATAACCATATTCTGTTATTTCAGTTAGCTAGTTTCTGTAACTAACAGCTCCTATTTGTTAGCCTATTCATTATTATATATAGATGATGAATAGGACTCTTTGTAACACAGTGAGTGTACTGGTGTGTTAGATTCCGGCAAGTGTACCAGATTCGTTGCCAAGTTATAAAAAGATCGATCCCACAGGGACCGTGATCTCAAATCACAACTAATTAGTAAATCGATAAAACTAGACTAAGATTTTGAAAAGGTTTTGATTTTTGAAATAGGATCAAGTAACAATCAAATTTTAATTTCGCAATTAAACAAAACAGAAAGCAATTCAAATCGGGGGTTTTCAAATTCAAATGGGTTCCCAGGAATTGGGATACCACAAAACTGTTTATGTTACTGAATCGATTCCTCTCCTTGTTAATTACCAAAATTTGTTTTGAAGGCGAATCTGCCCTAAATTAGCTAATGCTCCCTCTCGGGTTACAAAAGTCGTGACCGATTAAATCAACCCTTACTCTTATGGTAATTGAATTTAAATCGGACCCCTTGAGTTTTGTGACGATTCATGAATCCTCGAAGGACCACTTCTAACTCTCGTGATTTAAGTCCTAAGTTCGATTCCTATGGATCCGATACCTAAGTTCACCGCTAGGTTCCTCCTTAGGATACCTACGTCATGCAAATAAGCGGCCGACGAATTTGCGAGTAATTAAAGCAATAGGGATCGAATCGAAAACAAATCTGAATTATCAAGAAATCAAAATCAATACATCACCACAAACAAGTTCTGGGCATAGCCCCAATTCCTAGAAACTAGACTACTACCCAAGCATTGCCATGACTGTAGCAAGCTTGATTAAAATAACACGAACAGAAAAATCCCTAAGAGAATAGGAGAAGGAGAAGAAAATTTCTGAATTTTTCTAAGGTAAACAGCCCACCAAAAATTTCCCCAAGTCCTCTGCCTGATGCCATATTTATATATTAGGGAAGTTTGAATCCTAATCAAACACAAATCAGATCCAAATCAGTTGCTTCAGATCCAAGTAATGCGCATCACGGCCGTGATGGCTTCTGCCTAGCACGCTGCTTCAATAAATGGTCTGTCACAGTCGTGATGGTCATCACGGCCAGGCCGTGATAGATTCTGCCTAGAAGGGGTCTGGCTCAGTTATCCTGTCACGGCCGTGATGGGCATCACGGCCTGGCCGTGACAGCTTCTGACTTTTTCCTTCTTCTCTTTCAGCTTCACTTGATCACGGCATGGCCGTGGTCAGCTCTGTTTGCCCCCCTTTTTCTTGTTTTCCAAGCTCCCATCTTCGTGCCAGCTCCAATGCAACTGATCCTGAGCAATTTAGTCCTCGATTCCTGCACACAAGCACCACAAAACCACCTTACTCGTTCCAAGGTAAAATTAACTAATAATCAAATAAAATTAGCCTAAACTATATGGAAATGCATGAAAAATGTTATGGAAATATGAGGTGAAATCACACTCATCAAACTACCCCATGCTTAAGATTTTGCTTGTCATCAAGCAATAACTAAGGCCAGAAAAGTTAACCAATCGAAGCATGGACAGTGAATCTAGAACCCGAGTAATGAATTCAAGCAACAGGCATAATCAATAAGAAACCAAGAGACAACCGATTTTAAGTCCAATTAGGAGCTTAGGTTCATCAGACTCACATCTCTCACCAATTCGGGCACTCTTCTCACCTCACTCATGTGTTTGAACGTATGTGACAATTCGCTCAATTTCCTCAAGGAAGGTGCCCTACCATAAGCTTGACTATTAACCAAATCTCTACTTTATTAATGAAAGCACAAAAGAATCAAGAGGTCTTTTATTTTGGTTGTAACGGGGTCATGGGATTTATTGTTAGGTGGGGAAATCAAGAGAAAATTCTAGAGGCTAAACAAAATCAACCAGTGCGAAGCATGACACCTCATAAAATTCATTTTTGGGCTTCAGTTTTCCACCTTCTTTTTCTCTTTTTTTTTTTGGTTCTTATTTCTCACTTTATTTTTCTCATCCCCTTCTCCATATTTTTTTTTATTTGTTTGAAGAAGGGGAGATTTTTAACTTTAAAGAAACTTTTCTAACTTTTTATCCCACATTTTATTCTTCAAACCACCCTTTTTGCCTTTTTTGCAACACTTTAAGAGGTGCCATATCAAGCATTTTTCATTAAAACAGATCAGGGTACCAAGAAAAGTATTTTTTAGTAATTTAGGCTCAAAACTGGGCAACTAAGGGGGTAGTAATTTATCAATCAAAGTTCAGGAGGCCAGAAAAATACCTAGTGCCTCATTCATTTTCAAATGTGTTTTCAAAAATTTTAAAGTTTCGAAACGGTTTCAAGTCAAGTTCTAGAGGGCACAATCCAAGAGGAATAAATCACTCGATCACAAGGAATGGGGTAGATTTAGTGAGTACCCCTTTTTGGCTCAAAATCTCTCATTTAGTGGTTTAGAATTAATGAGAAACCAAAATCTAAGGAACCATGTGCTAATTATTAACTTTCAAAAGATCGTCTCAAGCATTTTTCATGTTTAGCCTATCACAAGAATTCAAAAATTGGGTTCAAAAATCCACTATCATAATTCAATGGCTGTCCTAATTCGATTGGCACAAAATTTTCACTATTGGAGGCATATCCTAAGCAAGGGATAGTCTAATCATGTGATATATGCAAAACTAGTCCTAAATGAATGCAACATGCAGGAATCCAAAATTGATACCCCTACCCCAAGCTTAAAAACTTACATTGTCCCCAATGTAAATAATTAAGCCGTAGGGAGGATAAAATAAAATAATAATAAATAAAAAAAAAAAGGAAAAAGGAACAAAGTAACTCACTGAGGTGGTGGGTGCTGGCTCAGATGCCAGTCGTAGAGCTGCTGGAGCATAGCTCTCTGCTCGCGCTGCTCCTCCATAATGCGCTCCTGGTTCGCTAAGATAGTGTCTAAAGTGGATGCGAACCGCACATAGGGGTCATCGGATGACGAACCTGCGGAGAAAGAAGATGGGTGCCCTGTCGGCCTAGCCTGCGGTGGTGGGCGTAGAGGGCTCTCTACCCTAATAGGCTGAGGCTCCTCTCCCACCGGCACTTTCCAATTTGCCGGGTTTGATACATCTAACAGTGTGGGGTTAGGGAGAGGAATAGGGTGCCTGAGCCTGGGGTGTTTTAGGCAGTATATGTCATCCTCCTGGATGATCATCCCCATAGCCTCACAAGCCTGCAAGGAGATACGGGTCCGTCCAGGGGCAACCTCAAAACCATCTAGATCGAAGTTAAAGTGATGGCATATGGTGGTGATGAGGCCACCAATGACAATAGCGCCACTGGAACTCTTGGCCACCTTTAAGAGGTGCCTAGCCAAGAATGACCCTGTGTCCACGTTGCTCTCAAGGTGGAGCATGGCCCATAATATAAAGACCTCGTCCTGGCAGACGGATCCATCACTCTCTCCACGGCCAAACAGGGTATTGGCTATGACCCTATGCATATACCTGATGCTAGGGTTAGCAAAGGCTGTGGACTTGGATGTCCGAGGGTCAAAACTTATGCCCTCATAGTCTATTACTGACCAAAAACTATGCGCACTGAACCCTAAGGGGTATCGTCGGTCACCCCCTACTGGTAATCCAAAAATCTCATTAAATTCTGCTAGGGTCAGTGTGAAGTCCTGGTTGAAGAGCCGGAATGTGATCCGTTCTTCTTGGCAATGCGGACATTGGAGAATTTCCGCATTCAGGGAGCTTAGGAACTCCAAAGTTGGGCCAGCAAATGCAGGGTATCTGGTGCGAGCGAACTCGCCCCACCCTATATTTTGCAACATCCAATTAACTTCGACAATCAAACCTAGGGTATCTAAGCATGCATCATCAAGATATTTGGTCTGTACTATTTTCCTATTTTTTAAAGCATTAAACCTATCTTGTTGAGCAATATCCTTAAAAATAATCCCATACCCATATCCATCAGTCTCAGAGTTATTTGAGTCAAAGTCAGAGTAATTACCTATGCTCCTGGTTCCTCTACTGCGATTGCGCGAGGCTTCGGCTGCCCTTTGCCGTTTGGTGGCCATGATCCCTAGAGCATGAAAGTCCAAGATCCCCTTCACTGTTCTGAAAGTTGTTTAGGTTAGGGTTTCAAAATTGGGAAATTTTGAGGTTTCCCAAAATTGAAGGGTTTGCCTTGTGGGTCTTGTTGGGTTGGGGCCAGAGAGTGAGGTATTATGGTTGGTTGGGTGTGGGTGTGAGTGGGGAGGTGATTTTCGAGCCTTTTGAGAAGTGGTTATGGAGGTGAGGTGGAGAGGAAGATGAAGGAGGATATTAGGATGAAGAGGATGATGATGGGTTAGGGTTAGAAAGTGAGGGAGTGTGCGTGATGAGTGATATGAAGAGAGTTGGGAGGAAGGAGAAGAAGGTTTGGTTGCTATGGAGGTGGGGAGCAAATGGAGAAGATGAAGGGGAGTGAGGCAGAAGACGCGTTTAGGTTTTAAAAGCAGAGAAATCACACGTCACGGCCGTGACCCACATCACGGGTTGGCCGTGACGCGTTCTGTGTCTGGTAAAAATGGCCATCACGCCCGTGACTCTTATCACGGCCTCCCCGTGATGGTTTCTGTCCTGCTCTAGCTGCTTGTCACGGCCGTGACCTATATCACGGCCTGGCCGTGATCCTTTCTGTCCCTTTCCTGGTCTTCACATCACGGCCGTGATGGGTATCACGGTCTGGCCGTGATGGATTCTGTCTTCTGGGGATTTCTTGTCACGCTCGTGATGTCCATCACGACTGGGCCGTGATGGTTTCTGACTTTCAACTGTTGGTCCATCACGGTCGTGATGGGAATCACGGCCTGGCCGTGACAGATACTGACTTTTCTTTTCCATCCCCACTTCACTCTCCATCGTTTCCTGACCTGAAAACACTTGACAAATCATTAATTTACGATCTTTTTCCTTTTGATCTTATCAAATTATTCAAGAGTTAAATTCAAAAACAAACGGAAAAGGGAAATAAAACTTGGGTTGCCTCCCAAGAAGCGCTTATTTACGGTCTTAAGCTTGACCATACTTCCTTCAATCAACCGGGGTCGGCTGGGCTTAGAAGTGCAGGAACACTTCTCTTCCATGGGAGTCCTTCAAAGAGCCGATTTTGCTCATATGGCCAGTTGCGCTTCCGCTTTGCTCTTTTTGCTTTGAGTTTCCTATTCTACTCCCTCTTGACGGAAGTTTTGTTTCCACATGATGACCAACTCCAACTTCATCAGTAATGGGTGCATCATTCGTCATGCAAATCTTCGGAGTTGCTTCCATGTTGAGCTCTTCCTTCACCTCCGGAGACATTATATCGATCCTGCACACATGACTCTCAAAAGGAGGGTTGTTATATGAGTCAATCAATTCATAATCTACCCTACCTTACTCTACATTCAGAGAGAGTTTGTCATTCCTTACGTCTATTATCGCTCCAGCAGTGGCCAAGAATGGCCTTCCTAAAATGATGGGGAATTTAGAATTCCCGTTCATATCCAATACTAGGAAATCGGTAGGGATGAAAAATTTCCCTACCTTTACGGGAACATTCTCTAGTATGCCTAGAGGAGTTTTAGTTGAGCCATCCACAAATTGTAAGGAGAATTTGAATGGACTCAACTATTTGGTTCCCAACCTCTCCAAGATAGTACGTGGCATCAAGCTCGCACTAGCCCCTAAGTCACATAAGGCTTGGTCTATTTGCACTTCTCCAATTGAGCAAGCGATAGAGAAACTACATGGGTCTTTCAGTTTAGGAGGCATAAGAGAATTTTTTATGACACTACGCTCCTTAATTAAGCTCTTAGTTTCCACTTCTACTTGCTTTCTCTTGACCAACCTTTGTGGGAAAGGTATTGGGGGTTGGTAAGGTGGTGGAGGGACATACCTTGGTTTTGGCTCTTTATCTTCGCTCATGTCCTCCTCACATTCCACACCCTTTCCAGCTACCCCAAGCTTATCATCCCTTAAGTATATGGTATTACAATGTTCATTGGGATTAACTTCAGGTTGTCCCGGAAAAATACCCTTGGGTCTAGGATATATGCTGGCTTGTTGGGCAATTTGAGTTTCTAACATCTTAATATGGATTGCTAAGTTGTCTACCTTAGATGCTAGCTCTTTTATTGCCTCGTTAACTGCCTTACCTTGTTGTCTAAACTCTTCATTTTGTTTTGTTTGAGTTTCAACAAAACTTTCCAATAGAGACTCGAGTTTAGACTTCTGTACCTGAGGATATCCCGGAGCGGGTTTCCTATTACACTGGCCTTCTTGGAACTCATGGTTCAAAGTGTTGTTGTAGTTCCCGTAGGAGAGGTAAGGGATGTTCTTCCTTCCTTGGTTGTAAGAATTTGGGGGAGCATAGTTGGGAAACTTCGGGTTTGTGTCGTAGAAGTTGTGACAAGCGTTCACTTGTTCCCCAGAAGCCCCGGATTCATGAGCAATACCACGCGGGCACTCCATGATGTCATGTCCCTGCATTCCACAAATCTCACAAACAATATTAGTAGCACCTATTGCACTCACATTACCCCTTTCAAGCTGATCAAATCGTTTATTTAGTGAGTCAATTTTAGACATAATAAGATCCGTGCTATTCATTTCAAACTTACCCCCCGAAATCTTTTTCAGTTTATTACCTCTTTCCGAGCCCCATTGGTGGTAGTTGGTGGCTACGTTTTCAATGATGCTGAAGGCCTCAGTCAGAGGCCTATTCATAAATGCTCCACCAGCTGTGGAGTCAAGCGACACCTTCGAAGAGTAGTCCAATCCGTTGTACAAGGTATGCACTAATAACCACCGCTCGAGTCCATGATGTGGGCAAGACTCCAGCAATCCCTGGTAGCGGTCCCAAGCTTCAGATAAGCATTCTCCGTCCTTTTGGAAGAAGTCGGTGATCTGGGTTCGTAGGTAAGCCGTCTTGGATGGAGGGAAGAATTTCTCCAAGAATTCTTGCTCCAGTTGATCCCAAGTCGACAAGGTATTAGCGGGCAATTGCTTCAGCCAAGGCTTGGTCTTTCCAGTCAGAGAGGAGGGGAATAACCTCAAACGTTTAGCATCGACTGGGGCACCATGAATCCTAATTGCATCGGTGAACTCCAAGAATGTCTCCACGTGATCAGTCGGGTCCTCCGAGGGCAATCCTCCGAATTGATGTTGCCTAATCATGCTAATTAGCATAGGCGGTATAGTGTAGTTCTCCACCTCGAACTCTGGCCTAGCAATCCCAGTTCGCAAACCCCTAGCATTTGGGGCTGCATAATCCTTCAGAGGCTTCGTATCTGGTATATTCGCCATGAGTGGAATGGGAATCAACTTCTCTCTCTCTCTTTATAGTCTCCTACGTCTATGAAAGGTCCTTTCGATCTCGGGGTCGGCTTCAATAAGGCTTCCAAGACTTAGGGATCTTTGCATCAAAGAGAAAAACACAAAGAGATGGATACTCTAGAAAGAAAAGAGATGTATTTTATTTTATTTTTATTTTTATTTATTTTTTTATAAAAATTAAATAAAAAGAAAAAGTCCAGAAAAATCAATTCAAAAATTAAATTGAGCTTCAAGAAAGCACAGTCCCCGGCAACGGCGCCAAAAACTTGGTGTGTTAGATTTCGGCAAGTGTACCGGATTCGTTGCCAAGTTATAAAAAGATCGATCCCACAGGGACCGTGATCTCAAATCACAACTAATTAGTAAATCGATAAAACTAGACTAAGATTTTGAAAAGGTTTTGATTTTTGAAATAGGATCAAGTAACAATCGAATTTTAATTTTGCAATTAAACAAAACAGAAAGCAATTCAAATCGGGGGTTTTCAAATTCAAATGGGTTCCCAGGAATTGGGATACCACAAAACTGTTTATGTTACTGAATCGATTCCTCTCCTTGTTAATTACCAAAATTTGTTTTGAAGGCGGATCTGTCCTAAATTAGCTAATGCTCCCTCTCGGGTTACAAAAGTCGTGCCCGATTAAATCAATCCCTACTCTCATGGTAATTGAATTTAAATCGGACCACTTGAGTTTTGTGACGATTCGTGAATCCTCGAAGGACCGCTTCTAACTCTCGTGATCTAAGTCCGAAGTTCGATTCCTATGGATCCGATACCTAAGTTCATCGCTAGGTTCCTCCTTAGGGTACCTACGTCACTCAAATAAGTGGCCGCCGAATTCGCGAGTAATTAAATCAATAGGGATCGAATCGAAAAAAAATCTGAATTAACAAGAAATCAAAATCAATACATCACCACAAACAAGTTCTGGGCATAGCCCCAATTCCTAGAAACTAGACTACTACCCAAGCATTGCCATGACTGTAGCAAGCTTGATTAAAATAACATGAACAGAAAAATCCCTA
Source organism: Sophora flavescens (assembly GCA_030762895.1). NCBI lineage: Eukaryota > Viridiplantae > Streptophyta > Magnoliopsida > Fabales > Fabaceae > Sophora > Sophora flavescens. The sequence goes on from CM061063.1 coordinate 150,031,287, forward strand.
AGAGAAGAGTAGAAGGAGAAGAAAATTTCTGAATTTTTCTAAGGTAAACAGCCAACCAAAAAGTTCCCCAATTCCTCTGCCTGATGCCATATTTATAGATTAGGGAAGTTTGAATCCTAATCAAACACAAATCGGATCCAAATCAGTTGCTTCAGATCCAAGTAATGCGCCATCACGGCCTCGCCGTGATGGCTTCTGCCTAGCACGCTGCTTCAATAAATGGTCTGTCACGGCCGTGATGGTCATCACGGCCTGGCCGTGACAGATTCTGCCTAGAAGGGGTCTGGCTCAGTTGTCCTGTCACGGTCGTGATGGGCATCACGGCCTGGCCATGACATCTTTTGACTTTTTCCTTCTTCTCTTTCAGCTTCACTTGGTCACGGCCGTGATGGGCATCACGGCCTGGCCGTGATCAGCTCTGTTTGCCCCCCTTTTTCTTGTTTTCCAAGCTCCCATCTTCGTGCCAGCTCCAACGCAACTGATCCTGAGCAATTTAGTCCTCGATTCCTGCACACAAGCACCACAAAACCACCTTACTCGTTCCAAGGCAAAATTAACTAATAATCAAATAAAATTAGCCTAAACTATATGGAAATGCATGCAAAATGTTATGGAAATATGAGGTGAAATCACACTCATCATGTACACATCCACAAACACATCAAATGTAATGAGAAGTAATTCAGTTAGCAAGGGTCTAGTTATTTTACAAAACCCATAAATCCCAAACATGTTCAGACCCACAAAAATTAACCTCTCAATACACAAATCCCTCACCTTTTTGGTAGATACCCATTGATATGAAATTTGCAAGAAGATGATGATGTAGAAGAGACAACCCAAGCTATTCTCTTTCTTGCCTCTCCTCTTGCTCAAGCTCCTTCTCACTTTCTGGATTCTCTAAGTTTTTTTTCAAGAAAAGATAGAAGACAAGAATGAGGGGAAAGGGGTGATATCTCTTCTTAACATAACTTTGGACCTTAGGTGGGTACAAGCCCACAAACTCACAAGCCACTAAAGTCGTTAATTTAATTTAATTATTAAGGGTGTGTCAAATATACACATCATATCTAGATCTTAAAATCATAACTATATTTTTAAAAATATTTCCCAAAAGCATTTCTTTAAAAAACAAAAAGCTTTATTAATTACTAGCACAATTATGATAAAATAAAAATAAAATTACCATGTAGAAATTCATCCAAAGAGAAAATTTTAAAATATTGATCATAATTTCATTGAATCTTGTAAGTCCAAATTATTAAAATTACCGGATATTACAAAAATCCACATGACTCTCATCCAATTTCCGACACGGCCGTGCTCCCCTGAGCACGGTCGTGCTCGTGGCCGAAGCAGCCACTGAGCATGCGGTTAAGCACGGGTCATGCTGACCAGAAAGGGACTTTTCACCTCAAAATCCCACTTAACCCCATATTAATATTTCCTAGGGACGTTTCTAAGAGGCCAATACCACATACAACATACATAAAACATAAACAAACACTTATAGCCTTTAAACGAAAAATGGGGTGTTACAATTGATACAAGTTTTAAAAAGTTGTTCCCATGGATAAAAGATTCATGGGAATAAACAACTTCATCCATCAACAACGATTTTATGTCAAGGATGTGCAACTTCATCCATCAACAACGATTTTATATCTCAGACATCCTTTGATCTCTGGGTTTGGACGTTTGGTGTGAGTCATTAGTCTTAGGTGGCGTTTGGTATCTGGAATGTTTGATTCACAGGCAAACTACATTCATGGGAATGTGATGCCGGGGAATAAAGTTTTCCCACCTTCACACATGGGAATAGAGTTTTCCCGAGTTTATAACTACCATTCACTAATTTTATCCTGGTGAATCTTTTATGTCTGGGAATAAATTTTTAAAACTTGTAACAAACATGAGAAAACTTTATTCCTATGCCAACATTCCTAGGAATACTTTTTTAAAACTTGTACCAAACGTTACCTTAACGTAATAGTCACAAAGGCAATGTCTTCAATCCTCCACTCCTAAAGTTGAGTATCCATCCTCCTTTAATTTTGACCCTTGATTTATTATCAAAAAAGAGAACAATTGATATTTCAAAAAAAAAAAGAGAGCGATTGAGATGGTTTTTTGGCAACCGGAAAGTTCGGTTACTTTCTCTCCTTGTCCGTCCTATCGGCTTCTCCCATCCATGTCAATGAAAATCAGCATATTCTTCTGGGAAATTTCCCAAACAATGTCAAAATGACACGGTTGATGCATAGCAACACATCAAAATCAAAACCTTCTGTGACATTTTATCAAACACCTAAAATGCCATTTTCTTCACTATAAGGATTTCATTTGATTGGACTCTTAATCCCAAATAGTGAGTTTCAGAGAAGATAACACAAACTATACCTTCACAATGGATATGTCCTCTTTTTTTTTATACCTTTTTTGTGTGGCCATAGTTATGTACGGGATTGATTAGAAAGTGTAATCTTTGTTTTAATATCTTTCTTGTTCCCTCTCCTTCCTCCCACAGTTTGTGCAGCTTTGTTTTGGTTTAAATCAAAGCTATGTTTTGCAAACTTTAAAACTCTTCTTTCTTTCTTGTGCAAAATTTCATAATCTATGTTAGAATAGACGATCTTATCTTATCTTATTTTAGAATGCATCATATCTTATAAGAGTATCTTGAGTTATATCATAGGATTAGGTTGTTATCAGTTAGTTATTATCATAATTAGTTTCCCTTTTCAATTAAGATTAGGAGTCTTGTATCCCTATAAATAGGGGTTTGTGCTTAAGTTTTTTGTACAGCAAGATCATAATCAATCATAATCATATTTTGAGTGTTCATTCTTTTTCTTCTCTTTCTCTATCTAAACCCATAACTTCAACGATCTACGATTGGTTCCGTTGCAAAGTTATGGGTTGTCGGCCATGGAGGAAGAGGGCAAGTTCTGAGCTTTTGGACTTTGCAACTTGGTTTGATGTGCAACTATGGGAGAAGAAAATAACTAAATGGAAACTTGCATTCTTCCACTATTACTTCTTCACTTCCGCCCTTTCTCTCTCCTCCGACGGTCTCACATTCTCTCTAAAAAAACTCGTCGTCGACCTGCTTGATGGCACTTCCTCATTCTACGATGGGAACGACAACGATCCTCCACCGCAACAACCTCTCTAAAGATGGAGGAGGTGAGCAGAACTTGCAGTGTTGAAATGGAGAAGAAGATCGTATATGCACGCAGAGGAAGAGTGCAAGTTCCACTCTGTTGCAATTGGGGTGAGGATGAAAGACCAAGTCATTTTAATCGTTAAAAATGTAATTTTGAAACCGGGTGGATCAGGTAATATAAGAGGGAGGATGGATACACAACTCTTAGGTTGGAGGATTAAAGAATTCCCCAACCATCGTTGTGCTTCATTTATTTTCCTTTCCTCGACCACTATGGTATGTTTCTATTCTATCGATTTTTTGGGACGTCCACATTTGGGATGTGGTGGGAGGAAGATGATAAGAAATGCATAAGAGAGAGAACTGCTAGAAATATGGTAGATGGGAGACGATTATCTCATATATGTAAAATACTTTCTTCTATATGAACCAAAAATGTAAGAACCTCATTTTAACCCACCTTTGACCATCATAAAAGGGGACAAATCAACAAAATCCATCACCTACTTCAGCCTCCATAAAAAACAATGCTCAACATTGTCTCATTCCATGAAACTTTTTCAAACAAAATCTCTCAACCTTATAATCATTCACCCCATCACCAACCCATCACCAAAGCAAGTCCCACAAAATAAATCTTAAACCAAGTAAAACCCCTAACATATGACAAGGACCAAACCATGGGAACTGTTATCACCAACCACCCCTTGGATCCAACGTCCCATTCATAGAGCATGATATCCTGTAGTGTTGAAAGGTTAAATCAATAATTGATTCTCGGTGAGTTCTATACTCTATGTGGAGTGTGGTGCTTAGAAACATGAGCACTCTTGATAGACCTATGTGAATGTAGAAGTGAGGTTGCATCCTATGGAATTTTTGGTCAAAAATTCTCTAGATCATTCACTATATTGGGATATACGCGTATGACCATAATGCACATGCTTATTAGACTACACCCCTGAAAGGTTGAGTGTGTAATATTGTTAGAGATAGAGTTCAAGACTACATGTCATTCTAGTATATTTTGAAGCATCATCACTATGTAATCGTTCAAGTCAACAAACACCATTTCTTATGCCCAATTTTATATTCTTATATTTTATTGCTCGATGAAATGTTTTTTAAATAAAACAAGTGGGGGATTGTTATAAGTTTTATGAAAAACCAAAGATACATCGTTGTACATTATTGCACACATATGTATTTAATTTGTTTTTTAAAAACATTGATGTATTTGCGTATACATCAATGTAAAACCTATCTTCAACCAAAAATATTTTAGTACACGGATGTATATATAAATACACAGATGTAATTGTTCTAAAACATGTTTATTTGAAGAAAACATTTAGTACGTCGATGTACATGTGAAAACTTTTGGTTTTTTGGCTGTTTTTAGCTGTTACTCAGTCATTAACATGATTGATGACACTTGATTACCTGTTTTAATCACTCTGGAATGTTTCGTCTTCTTCTTGGTTATAAAAATATAGTTTTGGAATTGTTTTTACACACATTCAGAATATCATATAGACACTGTGTTCTTCCAAAACTTTTCTCAATCCCCATTTCTGACTTTTCGAGCAATACTAGTGATAGTGTGTTTGTTGGTGGTTCTCTTTTTTATGCAAGGAGAACCTATTCTTGTGAGGTTGTTTTATCCCGAGGGCGACGGGGTTGTCCACTGCTGCACATACCAGGAAGAGCCGCGAAATGTCTTAAAGAGAGCAACCTAGTCCGTGACTCAGCCTTTTGTTCGTGTTCATCATCGGCAGCAATAGTTATCACCAACCACCCCTTCGATCCGTTGTCGTTGTGCCATCATTAGCTCTGTTCTCTAGATCGCCAGTCAATGTTGTTGTCGTCCTTTACAAACCAAAAGCCACAACCATTGTGCAATAGTAACAACTCAAGCTCCAACTCCATCTCCATCTCCATCTCCATCCTTAAGGCTCCCCAACAAGACCTATTCACTTGTTGTGCTCATTATAGATACAAGCTTGTCATCCCAAGCCACCACATGATCAATTGGTTTGCAATTGCTGGGCTAGGACATTAGTTTTGAGGGTTTAGGTGCTAGAGTATTTGTTCAAGGACCTTTCTTGCAAATATTTACTTTGTCATTGTAATCAATTTAACTAGTTACAGTTCATCAATCTCCGTTATTGAGCTAATTTCCTCGTCGATGAATAACTTCTCTATGCTTGTTAATGTGGGACCTAAGGGTGCTCATATTCAAAGCGATCCAAAACAAAACTGAAAACCAATCCAAAAAAATTAAAAACTGCACAAAACTATTGTCTATTGAATTTTTTGGATCTTGTTTTGTGAAAACCGATCAGATCGGATCGGATTTTGGATAACTTTTTTTAAGTTGAACCAATACAAACCAAATCGCATATCTATTTTTTTTTCGGGTACAAGAAGGGGCTTAAGCCCAAAAGAAATAAACGACCAACTAGTGTATACTAAGCGGGATAAAGAAGCCCCACATATCACCAAGGATAAGCAAAAAGAGGTCTCCATTTATTTTGCATTATTAATTTTTTATTTGTTGATTATTTTCTAATAATACTTACTAGTTTGATTTGACGTAATTTTTTTTATTATTTCTAATGTTCCACACATAAAAAAAGACGTTTTGGAACTATATGATGATATTTATTTGTTTTATACATATTTTATGAAATGTTATTACATGAATGTATCAACGGGTATATACAAGTTTAAGGTTTTGTTCAAATTAGCCTGTAATTTTGATTTTTTTTGATGTAATATAAATATGTAATAATGTGTCGATAAAAAATGAATCAATGGATCCAACCCAAGCCACATTTAGTCGGATAAGATTTTTTTTATGAAGACAATCCGAACCATACCGACTCACATATTGTTTTAATCTATAGATCAGATGATTTTTTTGTCTCAAAACCTACCAATATCAATCCGCGAATACCTCTAGTGGGACCTATGAACCAACTCGGATCAACCCACCAAATTAGTGAAATCGCTAGATCAAATTTCTGCCTACAAAAATCCAAGTCATTGTGACTAGGGGTGGGAATAGGCTAGGTTACTAGGCTTTGATTAAATAGGCCTAGCCTGTTTGAAAAATTAAAAGCCTAAACCTGACTTGTTATCTGTTAAAGGCTTTTTTTTAAGCCTGGTCTGGCCTGTTAGCCTTTTTAAAAGCCTATTTTATTTTATAATAAGGTACTCAATGGGCCTTCTTAAATACTCATCCAATACTTTGTTCATCTACTTGCTCTCTATTTATATAGTGATGGCCTGCTTCACATATATACTTTTAGCAATGTAGGACTAACTCCTGACAAGGCATGACATCTACGTACCATATGCACAGAGATGCTAATTACATCTTTAAAAAAATGTATCCTCTTAATTCAAACAATTCCTTATTATATATGCTACAATAATTTATTTATTTTTGATTAAATATATGCTGCAATATTGATGCATAAGAAAGTTTCCTTATTATATATAATGTAATGTAATCTTGATGCATAAAAAATTTGATATCATTGTGATGTGAAGACTTAAGAAGACACTGGGCTCTTTGAAAGATAACTGAATGCGTTTAGTCCCTTGGGGATGGGTCTGCACTCAGGGGCTCTTTTTAGCACTTTTGAGGAAGTGAAGAACTCTAGAAAGAATAGAAAATTGGGGTCGTTGCCACTCGCAATCTCGTACATACTGAAATAGTTGGCAATTGTCTCTGTTAGTTCCACATCTCTCAAATTATATATGTGAAGCAAACTAACATTCTATAAATAAAGAGTAAATTGCATCATTTTTAAAAATAATCCCAGATTGCTCAAAATTTATGTTATTTTGTTAAAATAATCATATATTATAATTATAAATATAATGATAATGATAATGATAATGATAATAATTATAATTATATATATATATATATAATAATAATAATAATATATAATAATAAGTAGACCACCCTACTAAACTTAAAAGGCTTTTTTATAAGCCTAAACCTGACCTATTTAACTAAAAAGGCTTTTTGAAAAGCTCAGGTTTTATTAAACAGGTTCTCACCCCTAATTATGACCATGCTTACAAATTCATGGACTAAATGGATTTGAGTAGTGTTAGCCTTTAGAATAATCCAGTTTTAACTTAAAAAATAGGTTAAAGTAATCTTTTGGTCCCTATACGTGACACTGATTTTCAATTTGGTCCTCACCGCAAATTGATCCCTATATAAGATGACCAAATTGCTAATTGATCCCTATATATATTAGAGACGTACCTTTTCTTTATATACTCCATCGCTGGACCAACCAACCATGATCAACAAACCAACCATGAACATCAGCAGTAGCCAACCATGGTGATGATCATCCAATCACTGTTACAAGCCATTGCGAGGACCTTGCAAGCGATATGTTTTCTTCATGGTCAAGGCCACCAGACCACCGTGCCAACCCATAAAACACCGTTGAAGGCCACCGCAGTAGACAATGGAATTAGCCCGTTTTAACCAATCTATACAAGGGCATACTCGTAATTTTAACACACCAATAAATACACGAACAAAAAAAATAAAATAACACAAGAAGGTTTCATCTTTGAGACCAACAAAGAACAACACAAGGCAAAGAAGAGAAAGAAAGAAAAAAAAACATATATAGCAGAGAGAGGAAGCGCCAAAGGCCCAAACGAGCAATATCAACAACAACACAGCACTCTCTAATTACCCTATTCAACACACAAATTGTGAAATTCCTCTCTCAAAAGAAAACCCTCTTTGCTTCGCGATCTCGCTTCTTCTCGTGCTTCGAGATTCACATATTCTCTCCGATCTAATCTTCTCTTGTCTTTTATTCTCTCGGTAATTCTCTCTCTTAATTCCTCTTCTTTCTCTTTTTATTTTTCGTTTTCAATTTTCCTTTTCGATTTCAATTGAGTAGCTTCGTAGGGTTCAAATCACGAAGCTACTCTTCTCTCTACGTAGGGTTTTTTCTTCTTCTTCTTCATTCGATTATATTTCGATAAAACCCTACATTTTAATCTCTGTGGTTGTTTCTGTGCGATTTAGGGTTTTCAATTGGAGAGAGAATTGAGGAGACAAGTTGAAGCATCTGCAGCAGCATGAGCATCGATAGCCCCAGGGGAGGGGACAGTTAGGGTTTCGAGCTTCTGACCTTGAAGGTGAGAAATTCCATGGGCGATGGAGGTGTCGCGTGCATGCCTTTGCAGCATAATAATAATAATATTTTTATGGAGAGGTCGCTTTGCAGAGGCAATAATGGGAATGGTAATGGCTTCAATTCCAAGTTGCTCAAGTTTACTGACACAGGGAGGAAGAAGATGATGATGAAGATGAGGAAAGAGAAAGTGCTTGGTGGTGTGAAGAGTGAATTGGGATTCGACAGAGGAGTGAGCAAGAGGAGCAGCAACAACAACGATGCTTCTGAGAATGGTGAAAATTGTGGATTGGAAGAGGGTGAATTGGGAACTTTGAAGTGGCCGAGGAATGACTTGGAGAATGGAGAGATTGAGAACGGAGAGATTGAGAGTGGTGAGAGATCGAGAACAAGGGAAGTGGAGAAGGGGGAGATTGTAACTGGAAAATGGAGGAGAGAAGAGGTGGAAAGAGCTGAGAAAAGTGTATATGGGTTATAGAGAGGTGTAAATGATGATATTGAGAAGGGAGAATTCATTCCAGATAGATGGTATAAGGGATAAATGGGAAAAGATGATTATGGTATCGGTAGAAATCGCAGGTACTATTCAGGTAGGGACAACAAAGGGTGGAAAATTGATCGTGAACAACGACGCGAACGCACGCCCCCTTCAAGGAGATATGCAAATTCAAGTGATGATTATTTTAGAAAGAAAGAATTGAATAGAAGTGGGAACCAGCATGCTAAAAATTCTCCCAGGTGGGACAGTGGTGGACAACAGAGGAATATAAGGACCAGTTTGAAAATTGTGGATGATGCGAAAAATGTACACAACAATGGTAAGGACCATACACGAGATTACACTTCTGGAAGTCGTTTGAAGAGGCTTGAAAATGATTCAGACAACTCTGAAAGAAAGCATTCTGGAGATTATACCGGTTTGAAAAGTCGAAGGCTTTCCGATGATAGTTCTCGCCATGTTTATCCAGAGAACCACTCTCATCGTTCTGTGGAACGGCCTTACAGAAATAATATTTCTTCCAAATTATCAGCTGACAAGTATTCTTCTAGAAATCATGAAACTCCCTTGTCTGCTAGACTAACTTATGAAAGACATGGGCACAGCCCTGGTCATTCTGAGTGGTCCCCACGAGATCAAGCCAAGTATTATGATCATAGAGATCGAACTCCTCTGCGTTGATCCCCCTATAACCAAGAGAAATCCCCTCATGGTCGGGAGACAACCCCACATAAGAGGAATTAGGATAGAAGCCGGCAGCATGATCATAAGCTGAAAAGTCCTACACATGGAGTGCGTCGATCCCCCACTGGTTGTGACAAATCTCCATATACGCGGGAAAAATCCCCCCATGGTAGGGAGAGATCCCGATATGAGAGGATTTGGGATAGAAGTCGCCAGCATGATCATAAATTGAGAAGTCCTATTCACACTGAGCAGTTGCCACAAAATCGAGGTCGCAATCATGATCGCAGGGACTGTACTCCAAATTTAGGGGAAGGATCCCCTGTTGATCGAACCAGGAAAAACAGTCATGAAGAAACAAGTTGTAAAATGTCGCCAAGTGAAAAGCACAACAATCATGAAGATAAGCACATCCAAAAGGAGTCAAATTGTTCAAGTGCAGATGCTCAAGTTGAAAGAAATTTGCTCGATATAAATGGGACTAACAGCAGTCCTGCAGCCCAACTGTTTGATCCAAAGAATCGCCTCGGTTTGAGCCGCCTCCTCCTAACGAGCTACCTTCTATGGAAGGAAGAAGATATGGACATTTGTGATACCCCTCTACATGTCTCTGTTGTAATTGATTCTTCATCAGGGAAATGGTTTTACCTCAATTATGATGGTGTAGAAAAGGGACTTTCTAAATTGTGTGATATAAAGGTCCTTGCTGATGAAGGGGAACTAATGTCGGATCACTTTATCAAGCACTCAGACAGTGACACGTGGTTAACAGATGAAAATACAGCATCACCGTTGGCAGCGCAGAGTTTTCCATCCATCGTGTCAGAGACCATAACTCAACTGGTAAATCCTCCAGAAGCTCCCGATAATCTTTTGGCAGATACTAGAGATATTCTTCAATCTAGTCCTGAGATTTATCATGAAATGTCAGCCCCTTCACACAGTGTAGTAGCACCTGAACTTTTGGAGGACTTCCACATTGACGAAAGGGTTGCAAATCTCTTGCAGGGTTATGATGTCATTCCAGGGAAGGAGCTTGAGGCATTAAAAGGTATTTTGTCCTGTAAATGATATTCTTGTGAATTTTTTAAAACGTAAAAAAAAATCTGAGAATTTATTGCCAATATTAGGGTTTTCAGAAGATTGTACAATTTTTTTGTAAACAAGAAAACAGAATGAAACTAAGGTGACAATTTTGTAATTATTTCTAAAAATAGGAAATGAAAATAGCAAACTGAAAACAAAGCAAACAAACCTTTAGTTTCTTCTCCCTCTAGTTTCTAAGCTATCTTATATTTGCTACCTTGGTTATTTAATTTTTGTCATGCAGAAGCTTTGCAAATGAATTTTGAATATGCAAAATGGGAGGGGCCTGACTACGAAGGTATGTAATTACTTGCTTTCTTGTCCATTATTTTGTTCAAATTTGTTAAATCTAATAACTCATGGTTTGTTTTGTGTTTCATATTTCTTCCTAGGTTATCGTTTCTAAGAAGTTCGACCTTTTTCTTTGGATTTGAAGTGTTATATTTCATGCTATATTCAATTTGTTAGTATTTTAGTGAATTTGTTTTGGTTTTTGGTACCTGACATTATTGAGGTTTTTTATTATTGGAGTTCTCTGCCACTAGTGTTTTTGTTTAGTTTGCGAAGAGTAGCTTCTTGTTGTAGTTTCTGGTGTTTTCCTGATTGCATATTGACATGTGGGTTCTTTTCTTAAAGTTGTTAACACATGACTGTGAGCAGATAATTAATCAGATAAACCCGGTGGCCTTTTTTTATTATACTTTTTATCATAATATTAGCCGCATTGACAACTATTTTCATCAATCCAACCTTGGTTATTAAAGTCTAAGAAAAAGGGACCCAAAAAAAGTATAATGATACCAGTCACTAACATCTTTATACAAGAAATTAATAATCTCAAAATACAGAACTAGGTTCCTATGGGGAGATAAATCAGAGCTGAATCCTGCAACCAAAATAAAATAAATAAATAATTAAAGAAAAAGAGATGGAAGTTTCAAGTGCTCTATTATTACCTCAAATGGTGATTATTTTATAAAAAATATTTCTTTATCTTCACCCAGAACTTCTCAGGTTTTGCATAATGCAATAGTAGAGCAAAAGTTAAAAAATTAAAATTTAAAAAATGTTGAAACATGAGAAAGGCATGATGCGAAACAAACTCTCGAGATAGCCCATACGATGCAGAGGGAGGGTGCGAGTGGATGTTGGGATTGAAAGGGCATTGTAAGTGAGCACAGATACAGACCTTGTATATATGCATCATGTAGGTGTGCACGATAATTTGTAAGTATTGATTTAAGTGTATACATTTGGAGGATGCTTGAAATTTAAATAGTTTTTTAATAGTCTACACAACGCTTTGATGATTATTTATAAAATAAGGTAACTTAAATATTATTTTTGGTCTGGTTCCATGACCCTTTTGTCATACTTGCTTGAATTATCTATCTTTCAGCCAAACAAAAATTTTGCATATTATACCCACTCTGTCATGTATGGTGGTTTAGTATGTATTGCATATTAATAATTGAAATAGTGAGTTGGTGATAATATAAAATTTTGAATTGATTTATAATCTGGAAGCATATAAGCAACTAAAATCATACTTTTTTTTTTATTAAAAACAAAAATGCAAACCATGTCAGGTTGTAAGTTTATGTCACATGGAACTTAATATTGCAATTTCATTCATCATGTTATGCCTATGCACCAAAATTAGTTCGTACATTTTTTTTACGCTTCATCTGGTCAAGTTCAAAAGTAAATTTATGGATGTGCACTTTGAGTAATGTGCAATATGCCCCATGACAAGTTTTAGTTGTATCTGTATGTTTAGGTTTCCCTTGGTATGGTTCCTTCCATAGCGAAGAGTTTGACTCAAGAACTGATTCAGCATCAAGAGATTCTGAGTCTCAGTTAAGTATGCCCTGTGACAAGGATAATGGATTTGCCTTTGGCATTCCTAGTGACTGGTTTTCTGCTCGTTGGTCATGCAAAGGTGGGGACTGGAAGAGGAATGATGATGCCCAAGACAGAAATTCTAGGAAGAAACTTGTCCTAAATGATGGTTTTCCATTATGTCTAATGCCAAAGTCTGGATTTGAAGATCCTCACTGGCATGGCATCACAAAGATGACTTGTATTTTCCTTCTCAAAGCAGGAGGCTTGATCTCCCTTTGTGGGCTTTTTGTGCTGATGAACGAGTTGATTGAAGTGTTATGAGCAGACCAGTTCAAAGTAAGCCTGCCTCCGTTAGAGGAGTGAAAGGAAATGTTCTTTCAGTGGTCAGGATAAATGCATGTGTAGTCAAGGACAAGGGATCGTTGGTCTCTGAGTCATGCCAAAAGATCTGAAGCAAGGATAGATGCCATTCCAGGTCAACTAGGCCTTTCTCTTCAACCACTGATGGCAAGAGGTCATCGAATGAAGATTCTAAGTCAAAAGCCATTAATGATCAAGGTTCTTCCTGGAGCATGGAATTCATTAATGTCCCTAAAGATCGTCTCTCATCGTTTTTCGACTTGCGATTTGCATTTTGGTGACTGGTATTATCTTGATGGTTCTGGGCGTGAAAGAGGGCCTTCATCATTTTCAGAGATATAGTATTTGGTTGATGATGGGATTATAAAAAAACATAGCAGTGTGTTCAGTAAAAGTGATAAACTCAGGATTCCTGTTACCTCTGCCATAGAAACTTCTGATGTCAGTCTCAGGAGCAACCAAAAACTAACGGTGTTTCATTCAGTGAACCTAAGACAAATTCAAGTTTGTTTAATAGCATACACCCTTAGTTTGTTGGTTTTACTCGTGGGAAGCTACATGAATTGGTAATGAAATCATACAAGAGCCGGGAGTTTGCTGCAGCTATAAATGAGGTTTTAGATCCCTGGATCAATGCTAGGCAACCAAAGAAAGAAATTGATAAACAAATATATTGGAAATCAGGTAATTGGTCCTTTGAAGGTGCATTTTTTTTAGATCTTTCCTTCCCCACCCCTACTACGAATCCTTACAGACACACCAATCAATAATACACATAGTTATCAAAGCTGCTCAGGTCCCCTTACCTCAAAGTGTGGATTTTTCTTCCGAAAATGGTCTCGTAGTTCTCAAGTTCCTTCACAAGACTCCAAACAACAACTACCAACACAATCCTTCACAAAACAACACATAACAAGTTAAACTTCAAAAAAAAACTACAAGTCCCTAAGGGTATGAGTTCGACCCATGCTAGAAAAATAGGCTAGAGGTTTCAAATTTTCATATACTCTTAGATGCATGACTTTAGAGTAGTGTAGAGTTAGGGAAAATTGCCATAAGTTGAAAATGGAGCAAAATCATCTAACCCATTTTTGGGTAGGATTCGGCCAGCACATGTTAAATGGGTTAGGGATTTCAAAATTTTATATACTCTTGGATCCATGATCCTAGGGTAGTAGAGATGTATAGAAAATTTTCACATCTCAAAAATAAGCATTCTATGATTTTCTACAATTTTTTTGAAGACATACATGAAAGTTGAAGAAAATTGGTTTTGGACAATGATTCAATGGAAAGAAATGAAATAGGAAAGCTCATGATCATAGAGGAAGAGAAGTTACCTCTTGAAGATGGAGAAGAGATGAAGAGATTGATCTAATTTGCAAGTAAAACACTTAAGAGCTTAGGTTTTTCTTTGGTTGTTCTTATGACTTGATGAACAAATGTGAAGGGGAGGGGATGATAAGAAGAGAGTGAGTGGGGAAGTGGGTGAGTCGTGAGTACAAATTGGGGTTTCTAACTAAACCTAGGGGCATTTTAGTTTTTTCCTAATATCTAAGATATTTTGAAACATAATCATGACTAGTGGTGATTCATTGGTGGTGACTCACCATGGTTCACCACAAACATATGACACTTGTCCCCCCCCCCCTACCCGGTGTTCGGTTCAGTCTTCATAGTTCTGATTCTGACTCCGTTATTCTCCCGATTTAGGTTTTCCGCAATCGAATTAATTCGAAACTTCGCCCAAATAAAATATAATATTTTATTTTAGAGAGAAAATTTTGAAAAGGCCCATATCACTTAAAAAGTGATAAGAAGAATTATCGTTTCGTTATCGGGTCAAAATTAGGTTTTCTGACCAGTAAAATCTTACTGTCAGTGGAAACGCAGACCGGGTTTCGTTTGAATTTCCAACCAAAAATTTAACCTAGGCTTTCGCCATGAAGTCGAGTCTAAATATGATTTTGTTTCAAACAAAAATCATTTTCTAGGTCTCGGACAACAATATAAACAGATATTGGTTTATCGATAAAGAAAACAGCAGAAATCGCGGTGTGACAAGAAGAGAGTGAGTGGGGAAGTGGTGAGTCATGAGTACCAATTTGGGTTTCTAACTAAACCTAGGGGCATTTTAGTTTTTTCCTAATATCTAATATATTTTGAAACATAATCATGACTAGTGGTGATTCATTGGTGGTGACTCACTATGGTTCACCACAAACTTATGACACTTGTCCCTCCCTGACCCGGTGTCCGGTTCAGTCTCCATAGTTCCGATTCCGACTCTGTTATTCTCCCGATTTAGGTTTTCCGAAATCGATTTAATTCGAAACTTCGCCCAAATAAAATATAATATTTTATTTTAGAGAGAAAATTTTGAAAAGGCCCATATCACTTAAAAAGTGATAAGAAGAATTATCGTTTCGTTATCCGGTCAAAATTAGGTTTTCTTACCAGTAAAATCTTACTGTCAGTGGAAACGCAAACCGGGTTTCGTTTGAATTTCCAACCAAAAATTTAACCGTAGGCTTTCGCCATGAAGTCGAGTCTAAATATTATTTTGTTTCAAACAAAAATCATTTTCTAGGTCTCGGACAAAAATATAAACAGATATTTGTTTATCGATAAAAGAAAACAGCAGAAATCGCGGTGTTAACCCCCCCCCCCCCCCCCCAACTACACACCTAGCTTAAACAACCCACATACAAAATAGACAACATCTAATACACCAGTATATGGAAATTCAATCATATAAAAAATTTGGAAGATGCTAAGAAATTCAAAGACACGCCCAGCAGCATTTTAGGAACTCCAAGGCAATACTAGCTGGTCCAAAAACTAAGACAGCTCAATGATGCACATCACCAGATCAACCTGAGAGAATTTATGCCTCTGATCACCCTCCTTTTAAAGTGCTTGAACTCAAAGTATATGACAAATAGCATCCAATCAGCCATTAGAGATTCTGTTATACCTGAGAACAAAAATATAAACACTACAAAACAACAGAACAAAAGAACCATAAATTCTTTAACAGTTTTATGAAAGTAATAAAGCCAAGAAGCTTCTCCTCGTTTTCTTTTTCAATACAATTCAGGAAGGCTCTAGCCTTCCATTTTAAATTGTGTTAGAACCATCTATACCATCTTCCCTCCATTTGAGAGCCTTCCTTTTCAAGAGTATCTGCTATTCCAATTGCTTCCCTTCTTTATGCTGGAACTACACACTTTTAAACATAGAAATCAAGTTTTCTAGTTTATTACTATAAAATCTTGCATTCCAAGGACAACCATCCTTATTTTTTACCCATGCTAAGGCATTTTTTGAGTCAGATTCAATGATAATGTCCATCTGCTTCAACCATTCTAGTTCTAGAGAAATTTCAAGTGCATAGACAATGGATAATAGCTCAGCCTTATTTGAATCTCTAATACCAACAGAGGCAACAAATAATCCTCTAATAACTCCCTCCTCATCTTTAAGAACTCCACCAATACCTGCCCTCCCTGGTTTACCTTTTGAAGAGCCATCTACATTTCATTTAAGCATGTTTTGTGGTGGCGGGCTCCAATTAATTTTTAGTCTGTTAACAGCTTTGGATCTCCACTTCCTTACCCAATCCAACTGGTTTGCTACAGTTCCAGGTCCAAAAGGACAATCTTTGCTCCACCCTTTAAGCCAAAAACCCAACCTCAATTTGATTAAATATACTAGATTTTCCCAATCAGTTACTTCCTTCTCAAAAGCTACCCTGTTTCTTTGATTCCATATAGACCACATAACAACAAAAAACAAAGATATCCATAGATTTTTTTTTTGGAAACCACCATTTATGGAAGCAATCCATGCTTCAAACCACACAATCGAGTTTATGGAAATGGGCATTTTGATATGCCACCAATCTAACATAAATGTCCATATTCTCCAAGTGTAATCACAATGGAGAAAAAGAGGATTTAGTGTTTCCTTTTCCTTCTCCTTCTCACAAAAAGGGCATTTCACATCATTCTCATGAATTAAATTTAGTCTCCTTAATATGTTTTTGGTATTCAGCCTTTGTAAAATGACAAACCATACTAATAGCTAGTTGAACCATTAATTTTAGCAAACACTTGAAATTCAATATACTAGCTTATCAACTATCTGTTTATCAGTAAGTTTATCTTCTATCCACTATAAGTTCATCCACCATCAGCTATCGTATCCACTATCCTCTAGTTTTTACCAAATGTACTGGCCGAGGAGTAAAACCCGGCCACCGAGCTTGGATACCCGATCCAACCAGAGAAGGATAAAATATCGATATTATCTTTATTAATCCTGATATTATCTCAAACAACATTATCCGGTTAGAAGAGATAATATCCCTATACAAGAGATAATATCCCTCAAATTAAGGGATAAGATTTTGATATTATCCTTAAACGATCCTAACATTATCTAAATAACCTTATCCGGTTAAGAGATCAATTTAAGATATTATCCTAATCAATCCTGATATTATCTCATATAACCTTATCCGGTTAAAAGAGATAATATCCCTTAAATTAAGGAAATCACATCTCTAAGAAGATTTAAGAGATAAAAGGAGATAAATCCAGATCTCTTAAAGATATAGGGATCCTATTATAAAAAGAGGAGAACCCAAAGGAGAGACTCACTTTTCACTAACCCCGGTGACTCTCCCTTAAGCGTATTGGAGAAACCAGCTCGACCAAGAGACTATTGAAGAGTCCTTGCTCGCTGGTAATCATGAGATACAAGATTAAGAGATTGAGATCACCATATGGCCAAGGGTTGAACCTAGAACTACGTCTGGCTTTGATTCCCATTGGGATACGTAGGACCGGAATACAACATTCTGTCAAGCCATAATCTAAAACAACCCCCATTGTTCACTCTTGGTCTGACGTTCTAGTGGCGAGATTCCGGCAAGTCGGATCTCGGCAGAAACATTTGGTGCCCACCGTGGGCCCGAGGAAAACTTTCCCCGGTCGCACATCTATCAGAAATGCTTACATAGCATTTCAAGCATGAAAGCAAGCCATTCACTCGGATCCACTGAACTTCACGTCCAACTGGGTGGGATCCAACGTGTGCAACTACACCGGTGTTTATTGTGCACCCGCACTAGACAACCCCAAGATCCGCACCGTTACTGGCGTTGGTCTCAACCACGGTGACATTTCCGGTTACTTACCAGAAGAGCTTGGTTTGCTTGTGGATCTAGCATTGTTTCACATAAACTCTATCAGATTCTGTGGCATAGTTCCACACAAGTTCGATAGATTGAAGCTGCTATTCGAACTTGATCTCAGTAACAACAGGTTCGTTGGGAAGTTTCCACAAGTTGTTCTGAGACTTCCAACGCTCAAGTTCTTAGATCTAAGGTTCAACGATTTTGAAAGGACAGTGCCTAGAGAGCTTTTCGACAAGGATCTTGACGCGATCTTCATAAACGACAACCGTTTCGTGTTCGATCTCTCTAATAATTTTGGAAACTCGCCAGTGTCGGTTATTGTCGTAGCCAACAACAGGTTCCAAGGTTGTATTCCAGCGAGCATAGGGAACATGTCGAACCTGAACGAGATTATTCTGATGAACAACGCGTTCCGTTCGTGCTTGTCGCCGGCGTGTTTGGGAGTGGCGGTGTTTGATGATAGGAGGAACTGCTTGCCGGCGAGGCCTTTGCAGAGGTCTGCGGTCCAATGCAAGTCATTTTTGTCTAAGCCTGTGGACCGTAAGTCCTTTAGATGTAAACCATTTGTTCCTTCTCCTTCTTCTTCTTCTCCTTCACCTGAAGAGATGAAGATGTCTTAGAGAGCTCGGCCACCACAGCTCGGCCTCGGAGAGCTAAAGATGTCTTAGAGAGCGCGGCCAGCACAGCCCGATCTAGGAGAGCTCGACCATAGTAGCTTGAGGGAATGCCAAAATCAGAGGACGCGAAATGCTCAGGTGATATTGCTCTTTAAATCTAATTTAAATCTAATATGATTTGATATGTTTTTCTCCACGCCTTTAATGTTGTGTTATGCAGCATCATATCCTATTATTTATATATTTGAGCAGAGTGATGTTCGGATGATACCACTCCCGGAGTCACAAAATTTGCGACTACAAAGCAGTTGAGCTCCGGCTCCCTTGAAAATAATAGGTCGAAGCTCCGTGCTTACCTTTCCACAAGGTCGAGCTCCGGCTTCCTGAAAACTCACAGTTCAGTTCCGGCTCCCACTCCCGAAAGGTCGAGCCAAAACTCCCTCTCAAATTAAAACCATAGAGGCCGAGTTAGACTCCCTCTATAAAAATCATTGAGATCGAGCTCCAACTCCATTTAAATAGAATAGTGTAGGGAGAACATCTCCCTTGGAAAATAAAGTTCCACCAGCTCGAGCACTCAAACACCATACTAACTCACAAAAAACAAAAAGTCCTAAAAAGGCAAAAGTCCTAAAAAGGTGACCGATCTAAAATCGACCGAGTTGAGGTCGAAATGCCGGGCCTATAAAGGTAAACAACAACTAAAAACCTAAAGAGGCTGATCGATCTAAAATCGACCGAGTTGAGGTCGAAATGCCGAGCCTATAAAGGTATACAACACCCAAGGTGGTTAAAAAACCTAAAAAGGCTGACCGAACTAAAATCGGCCAAGTTGAGGTCGAAATGTCGAGCCTAAAAAAGGTAAACAGCGTCTAAGAAGGTAAGTAAATACCTACAGGTATTTCGAGTTGCGAAAACTTGAGTAAACCGTGTAACACGCCAAACCGTAAAAACCGAGTACTAACATAGAAATATAGTTACAAACATTTTCTAAGTAAAAAGTAACTCGTAAGAAAGCATGTGATTCCATTAATAAAAAGGGGCAAAGCCCGGAGTACATAAGAATTCAAAATAAAAGCATTGCCCTAGGAACCTTTCCCCTAGGCTCGTCATGGGCATCCCCATGAGCAACGATTTCAACAGGAGTAGAATTGGGATCGTCTTCGGCACTCGTAGGCATAGCAGAAGATTGGTCAGGTAAGCCCATTTCGCCTTCACCATCGGCTCCCTCCTTTTCTTAAGTTACCTCATCCTCCAGCTCGGACAACGGAACTAGAATTCTATCTCTGTTAAAATCCTTGTCCACGTTAGCAAGGGAGAAGTCAGCATTCGGGTTGAAGCGCTGAAGCTGCTTCACGGCTCGGGAGAAGCCATTAACGTGCTCCTTCATAATGGAAGCTCGGCTACAGCCAGATCGGACTAGAGCTTGAGATTGGCCTCCTTCTCGGCCTCTAGCGACTTCCGCAGCTCAAGGTGGGCCTCCTTCTCGGCTTGAAGCCCCTCCGCGACCTTATGAAGATTGAGCCGCTCAGTTTTTTCCGTATCCAGCTCGGCCATAAGAGCGGTATTGCCTTTTTCCAGCTCTGTCTTTTGGGCCTTCAGCTGGCCAATAACCCGGGCTTGCTCTTCACACTTGGCCACAGCTTGAGCCAATTCATCCCTCACTTTAAGGGCACGAGCTGCATCGGCCTTCGTCACTTCCATCTTCTTGACGTTTTCTGAGAGCCGGTGACTCTAGAAGCAGGTAATCGAAGCTATCCAGAGAGCATATGCAGCAGCAGCCTCCATGCTTTCACCGGGTCCTTGCTCCAGTAAAAGTACATAGGGCATAGCCAAGAGTACAAAATATCTTAAGAATCTGCTGAATTACTCATGGGCCTTCCCATAAGCAAAGACCCCATCAAGGTTGGAACCAATAGTGTCTTCATCTTGCGAAGGATGTAACACCCCGTTTTTCGTATGCTTCTTTATCGGTAAATACATGCTTTAATGTATTTATTTTCGATAAAAATCCAGAAGATGATTTTATTTAAAATAAAATCATTTTCTTGTGTTGTTTTACCATACGAAGTCACAGTAAAATTTTCAGTAGAAAATTTAGACAAAAACCGGTCTGGGTTCTCACTACCGGTACAAGTTTACTGAGCTAGAAACAAAATTTTAATTCGTGAACAAGACAGTTAGTGTTTTTATGATGTTTTGTGTGGGTTTGGTAAATTTTCGAATTTTGTTGTCCGGGAATAAAATATAATATTTTATCCGGACGAAACCTTCAGAAAATACGATCGGATGTGCAACCGGTTACGTATTTAAGCAGTTAAAGGAACCCTAAAGGAGGAGAAAAGGCTTGATGGGAAGTCTCATTAAATGCTCATGACACACCTAAGGAAAAAGTAAATCCTTATTTCATTCCAAAATCTTACTTTTCAACTTTCTCTCTCCAATCACATCACATCACATTAACTCTTTAACCTCTCTTCAAGCAACTCATCTTCTTTCTTCTTCTCCCTCTCAAGGCCGTGCACCTCCATCTTTCCTCTATAAATATCACTCATCAACTTCACTTCATCACTTTCCTTTCTCCTACTCCACTCTTAAGCTTTCATCTTTTTAACTTCAAGCTTCCAAAGCTCTTGTTTTTATTCTCCTATTCACTAAGTGTTATTCATCAAAGTTGTTCCTCTTGTTTAGGGTAATACTCTCATGTATTCTTTTCTTTAAAAACTTCATCTTTTTCTAAAGTTTCTTCTTTATGTCATATATGAGCCTTTATCTTCAAAAATCTCTCAAAAATGGTAGGAAACTCCTTTTGAGTTGAAACCAATTTCTATGGTCTTGTATTTACTTGTAGTTTAACATATAAAAAGGTTGTGTAAAACAAAGTTTTCTAACCTATACTTTCTAATGAGGCCGAACCATCCATGTGGTTTAGATGGATCTTGTTTCAACTTTTACAAGTATGAGTTTGTATTTAAAGATTTGTTTTACCAAAATGATCATGGACCAAGGCTCCTTTATGTTAAAGGATTCTATGTCTAAAGTGATTGGAAAGGTTAAAGATTTTTACTCTACTTTATGTCATTTACTTTCATGCCATTTATATTGATGTCATTTACATTATGTCATTTACTTTTATGTCATTTATATTTATGCCATTTACTTTATGTCATTTACTTTATGTCATTTACATTATGTCATTTACTTTTATGTCATTTATATTTATGCCATTTACTTTATGTCATTTACATTATGTCATTTATGTTTATGTCATTTATGATTCATTTACTTATGTCATTATACTTTAATTATTTATAAGCCTATGATGTTCTTACTTTATGTACTTATGAGCTTTGTTATTTAAAATACTATGTTGCTTTCAAGATGATCATAGACTTGAGCTCCATAAGTTATTGGATGCTAAAAGGGTCTAAGAGATTGGAAGAATTTAAAGATTTTTATCATAAAAACCCAAGGATGGCCGAATCTTAAAGGTTATGGACCTAGGGTGTTTCGTTTTTCATTTATCCAAAGTGGTCATGGTTTTGAGCTCCTTACTATTAATGGATGCTAAACCAAAGAGATTGGAAAGTTTAAATGTTCCTAGCTTATTTTGTTGGTCAAGGCCGAATCTCCATCAAAGTGTAACTTGGTGGGATTTTTGTTCAACTTTGTTTTAAGTAATCATGTTTTAAACTCTTAGCACTTGAGGATCATAAATCCCTAAGTTGCATATGCTTTGGAAACTTCTAACCCTAAGTTCTTCGTTGAGTTCTAATCCTTTGAACCTTGTGTCTTGAAACCTAGACTTGCATCCTAACCAACCTTGAAGAACGTCCGCGAAACTGTTTATTTTCTTGCATTCTCTTACCTTCTTAAGGTAAGAGGGGATTTCCTAAAGATATTCAATAACTGTATGCATGTGTGTATGTGTTTAATTGGATATTTACATGTTGATTGAGCTTACTTGATTATCTAATGTACTTGAACTGTTATGCTATTATCTGATGTTGAACTGTACTTGTTCTGGATGATATAATGCATATATGTGATGAACTGCTTTCAACTGTGATATTAGCATTGAACTGATGATATATACTGTTGTTGATTGAAAGTTTGTTAAGCCAGACGTGTGTCTGTGCTCAACCATTATAAGGATTAAAAACCTTAATAAGCTTTGAAGATGAAGGGATTGGTGTTCTTTTCCAAAAGCTCATTAACTTAAAGTACTTGTTTTAAATGTTGAAATGGTTGTGGTGAACTATTGTTATACGAGAGAAAAATCATTTTCGAACTATGTGTCTTCAAGTGGAAAACTTTCAAGATTATTTGGCAATATCCTATTTGGGGGGGGGGGTATTTCAAAGATGCTTTATAAAAGATTTTCAAAGAAAAGGTTTTTCCTAAATATTTTAGAAACTTTCCGATGACCTGGATAGGTTATCGAGGATTCGGTTTTGAATTTGTTTTTCACTGAACGAAAAATAAGTACTTAAGAAAGAGAATCTAGTACGCGAGACGTCGCCTCTAGTATTCAGTTATGCGCACGTGATCTTGGATCAATGTTAATTCGGGACTACGAGTCCTGGTTATGATGTTATGGACTGAGAGTCCAATTCTCGAAATTGAGGACAGTTCGTTCTGATTTCGTTGTGATGGACTTAGGTCCTAATCACGCTGTCTTGGACTGTGTATTCTAACCGCGTGTGATGAACATAATTAAAGGTGAAGGTTGTTTTCTACGACCACAACCCTTGACTGCGGCCACGGTCTTGGGCATTATGATTGAGCATTCGAACTATGAGTCCTATGCTTCTGAGTTTTCAAGTGATGGGGAAATGATGATTAAGTCGTTAGCTTTGAGCAGCGACAGTGAAAAGAATGAACACAAAGAAATCCTTTTAAATAAAATATTTTCTCATGTGCATTTCCCCAAGCAGACGTGCTATTGAGGTATATATCAGATACAAAGATGGTATCTGGGAGTCTGTCCATGTAAATTGAGTGAAGAGGCACATGTGACGTTGCTCGTCCTGAGACCTTAATGCATGAGGGTAAGGAGGCAACTGCCCGGTGGGCTAGAGATTGACCAACTCTAATTCTTCTCCAGTGAAAAACGGTGTTGATATCTCATGAGATTAAGTTAGAGCCTGATATTGAAGTGCCATGCATATTTTCGAAAGATTGACTGTGCAGGTTTGAGGCCCTTTGATGTAACACTGATATGTTGTGTACATGCATGATTTAACTGCTTATATGTTCCTGTGATGTATGTATCATGTATATGGTTGTTGTGGGATATATCTTATGACGGTATCTCACTCTTGCACAACTGTATGTTTTGTTCTTTTCTCCTTGCATCGGGAACGCACGTGCTCTTATATGGATCCGGACGTTCCCCTGGCACCGACGAACTCGAGGAATGAGGTCTTCGATCACGCTGGGGCGGCGGGGAGTTGGACCATACACGAAGGAGCGACGACTGCGACTTATCGGGGACCGATCACGACTACTGAGACCAATGCCAACGGAGTACCCATACGGAGGATCCATACCGTCGAGACTAGGACTGTGGCGCTTCCACCTCCATGGTTCTACCTCCACACACTACAGGTCACCAGACTTCTTCATGAGCACCTTGACCCAGTCGAACCGCTCGAAGAGGATCCAGTGGAAGAGGATCCCGAAGAGGATCCTGAGGAAGAACCCTATGAGTTCATAGAGGTCGAGGAGGAGGAGGAGCCAGAGTACCATCCACAGGATCCCGGCAACGATGACATGATTATCGATGATGGCGGCGACGATATTGATCCGGCAAGTGGTACCTCGTCTGAAGGTAGCGTCTGTGGTCACTCCGCGTGCAGGAGGCATGGATAGATTGCTGTTGGTTTTTGGAGTTGCCCCGATGGTCCCTTGGTTTTTAGAGCCATCTTTTGAGCCTTATGCCCGATCCCCTATACCCAGTGTAATGTTATCTTTTACCTACTTCTTCAATTTTTGTATCACAGTGAGTTGGCCAGTTCGATAAGGCCTGTCTTGTAACCAAAACCCTAAGATCCCAAGTGGGTTGGCTATATATTTATATGTATGATGTTTATTCACATGTTCTGAGTGTTCATCATTGTTTCTTAACTACCGCTCACTGTTATAAAAAAAAATGAGTACCCTTTTCAGTAACCTTCTAATAAAGGTTATATTTCCGAAGGCGACCAACGTTTTAAATAGGTTTCTTTTCCGCAAATGGGTAACCTTGTGATGCCAGGTTTTAGGGTGTCACATTAGTTGGTATCAGAGCTAGTCGAGTCTTTCGGGAATGTTTGGGTTTAGGTCTGTTGTGTCGAAGTTGTGTTTTATCTGACTGGATATTGTTTGAATTACCTCCTTGAGGTAATGTGTGATAAACCGTGGTTCACACCCCTTTTCTGGCTGATATCTGAGTGCTTGTGTGGTATAGGTCAGTATGAACCAAAGAGGTGCTCGTGAACGTGGACGAGGTTACGGAGGAATGTATTTTGCTGCCCAAGCACTGGCCGACGTGGTTGCGGCCATAGCTCTTCAAACAGCTAATACTGCTGCCCAGAACCAACAAGAGCAACAGAGGGCAGAACAAGCAGCAGAGGGAAGACATCTGGACCGTTTCCGACGTCAGAATCCGTCGCAGTTTGATGGAGACGTGGATCCAATTAAGGCTGACCTTTGGATTCAGGAGCTAGAAAAGATCTTCGACCTGGTACACACTCCGGAGGAATCTAAGGTACCTTATTCCGTGTTCCAGCTAGTGGGCGATGCTGAGTACTGGTGGAAGGGCACCAGGCAGTTGTTGAAGGCTGAGCACCAGGCAATCACCTGGGGAGTATTTCGTGGCAAGTTTCTAGACAAATACTTTCCTCAGAGTGCCAGAAAAGAGAAGCAGCAGGAGTTCATGAGGCTGAGTCAGCGGGACCTGACAGTAGGGGAGTATGCAGCGAGGTTTGAATCCCTTGCCAAGTATTTCCTCTTCTTTCAAGACAATCCCAGTGAGGAATGGAAGTGTGAACAGTTTGAAGCCGGTTTGCGCTTCGAGATTAAAGAATCGGTATTGCCATTGGAGATCAGGAACTTCCAAGCACTAGTGGAAAAGTGCCGGAAAATTGAGATGATGCACAGAGGAAGGGATAACAAGGGAAGCGCAGGAGGACCTGTTCGTCCCAAGAGCCAGAATTAAGGCCAGAATTCAAAATGGAAACAGAACCAAAGGAAGTCGTATCACCAGGCGTCTAGCTACAACCAGAAACAACAAGCTCGTCCCAATGTTTTAGGGACAGGAAGTGGAGGCCAGAGAAACAACGATCAAGGCCAAGAGAGGAGATGTTATAGGTGTGGAGATCCGAGCCACCTGGCAAATGCTTGTCCAAAGAAGGATAACAAGTGTAACAACTGTGACCGCGTGGGACACTTGGCAAACGTGTGTTATGCACCAAAGAGAGAGCATCATGTCAACCATGCTAGAATAAACAAGCCAAACGTTAAGGGAAGAGTGTATACCATGAGTGGTCTTTGAGGCATCGAACTCCGATGATCTCGTGCAAGGTAAGTGTGACATTGCTGGTAATCTTTTGACTGTACTTTTTGATTCAGGCGCAACTCATTCTTTTATTTCGATGGATCGTGTGAAAATTCTAAACTTGCCTGTTTCTTCCTTGCCATATAAT
The DNA here is from genome assembly GCA_030762895.1 of Sophora flavescens. Taxonomy (NCBI): domain Eukaryota; kingdom Viridiplantae; phylum Streptophyta; class Magnoliopsida; order Fabales; family Fabaceae; genus Sophora; species Sophora flavescens. The sequence goes on from CM061063.1 coordinate 150,057,624, forward strand.
CTGATTGTTTCTACCCCAACTGCTGAACCTGTGACCGCTAATTCGGTTTGCTTAAACTATCCTATCATCGTTCATAATAGACATTTTCTTGTAGACTTGATCTGTTTGCCTTTAGTACATTTAGATGTAATCTTAGGCATGGATTGGTTATCTTTCAACCATATCCTAATAGATTGTGCTCAGAAAACCTTAATCTTTAGGGAGGAGATTTCTGGATTTTTATCTGCTAGTCAGGTAAGAGCTTCTTTGAAATAAGGAGCTCAAGGTTACATGTTACTGTTTTCCTTGGACGTCGAGAGCGAGTATGACTTGGATTCCATACCTGTCGTTCGAGAGTTTCCGGAGGTTTTCCCTGAGGATGTACCTGGATTGCCACCTATTCGGGAGATCGAGTTCGTGATTGATCTGACTCCAGGCATCGGACCAATATCTATGGCGCCATATCGTATGTCGCCATCAGAGTTAGAAACCTTGAAGGACCAACTTGAGGAGCTGATAAGGAAGGAGTTTATACGATCTAGTGTGTCACCGTGGGGAGCTCCAGTCCTGCTAGTAAGGAAGAAAGACGGGCGCTGGATCGTGTGTGGACTTTCGTCGATTAAACAAAGTCACGATTAAAAACAGATATCCTCTTCCAAGGATCGATGATCTTATGGATCAGTTACGTGGAGCGACAGTGTTTTCAAAGATAGATCTGCGGTCAGGATACCACCAGATACGAGTAAAAGCGGAAGATGTTCCTAAGACAGCGTTTCGAACACGCTATGGGCATTATGAGTATTTGGTAATGCCGTTTGGAGTGACGAATGCACCTGCTATATTCATGGACTATATGAATAGGATCTTTCGTCCCTTTTTGGATCAGTTCGTAGTCGTCTTCATTGATGACATACTGATCTATTCTCCGGACAAGGAGACTCACGCTGAACATCTTAGCATTGTTCTTCAGATCCTGAGAGAGAAAAATCTCTATGCGAAACCAGAGAAGTGTGAATTTTGGTTGGATCAAGTCCAATTCTTGGGGCACGTAATATCCCGCGAAGGAATCGATGTGGATCCGACGAAGGTCGAGGATGTTTTGGAATGGGAAAGGCCAACAACGACAACGGAAATCCGTAGTTTTTTGGGTTTGGCTGGCTACTACCGGAGGTTCATTGAAGGATTTTCAAGATTGTAGGACCTCTCACCCAGTTGACGCGTAAGGAACAAACGTTCGTGTAGACAGAAGCCTGTGAGAAAAGCTTCCAAGAGCTGAAAAGGATATTGATAACCTCACCGGTATTGATCCTACCTTATCCCAAGGAATCTTTTGAGGTTTACTGTGATGCTTCGCATCAGGGTTTGGGCTGTGTGCTGATGAAAAATCGGAAAGTGGTGGCTTATGCTTCGAGGCAGTTGAAGATTCATGAGAGGAACTATCCGACGCACGATTTAGAACTGGCTGCTGTGGTCTTTGCTTTAAAAATCTGGAGACATTACTTGTATGGAGCTACTTTTAATGTTTTCAGTGACCATAAAAGCTTGAAGTACCTGTTTAATCAGAAGGAGTTGAATATGCGTCAGAGACGTTGGTTAGAATTCCTGAAGGATTATGACTTTCAACTATAGTATCACCCTGGAAAGGCGAATGTTGTGGCTGATGCCTTGAGCAGGAAGACAATTCACGCATCAGTGATGATGGTTAAATAACATGAACTGCTGGAAAAATTCCGAGATCTAAGTTTGTTAGTGGAGAGTACACCAGGGAAACTGTGTCTGAACAGGACCACCGTGTCAAATGGATTAATGGAACAGATAAAGGAGAAGCAAGAGACTGATCAGTATCTACAGACAGAAAGAGACTTGGTACGTCAAGGAGCTCACAGGAAATTTAGAGAAGGAACAGATGGAATTTTGAGGTTTGGAGAGCGAGTCTGTGTAACTGATGATGCTGAGATAAGGAAGCTGATTTTAGAAGAGGCTCATAAGAGCAGACTGAGTATGCACCCAGGAGCCACGAAGATGTATCAAGATCTTAAGAAGTTGTATTGGTGGTATGGAATGAAGAGAGATGTAATGGAATACGTCGCTTCTTGTTTAATATGTCAAAAAGTCAAAGTGGAACACCAGAGACCAGCGGGAATGTTGCAGTCTTTAGATATTCCAGAATGGAAATGGGATGGAATCTCCATGGATTTCGTGACCAGTTTACCAAGGATTGAGAAGGGGTATGAGGCTATATGGGTAATAGTGGACCGACTGACTAAGTCAGCTCACTTTTTGCCAATCAATATGAGATACTCTATGGAGAACTTAACCCAACTGTACATCGGAGAGATTGTTAGACTGCATGGTGTGCCTTCAAGCATTGTCTCCGACCGAGACCCGCGATTTACATCAAGGTTTTGGCAGAGTTTGCAAGAATCACTTGGAACAAAACTCAGATTGAGTTCCGTATATCATCCACAAACGGATGGACAAACGGAAAGAACAATCCAGTCACTAGAGGACTTGCTGAGAGCTTGTGTTTTGGAGGATGTCGGGAGTTGGGACGAGTCCCTACCGTTGATAGAATTTACCTACAATAATAGTTTCCATTCAAGCATTGGAATGACCTTATGAGGCCCTGTATGGTCGACGATGTCGAACGCCTTTGTGTTGGTACCAGGATGGTGAGAGTTTGCTATTGGGCCCGGGACATCGTGAAACAAACAAATGAAAAAGGTGAAGATGATCCGGGAGAAAATGATGACAACTCGGAGCCGACGAGAAGAGCTACGCGGACAAGAGACGACGACCTCTAGAGTTTGAGGAAGGCGAACATGTATTCTTGAGAGTCACGCCAACGATCGGGATTGGCAGAGTACTAAAGTCCGAGAAAGCTTACACCCAAGTTCATTGGACCCTACCAAATTCTTCGTCGTGTAGGTCCAGTAGCTTATAAAATATCTTTACCACCCTTTCTTTCCAATATCCATGATGTTTTTCATGTCTCTCAGTTGAGTAAATACATTCCTGAACCATCACATATCATAAAGCCTGATAAAGTACAGTTAAAAGAGAACCTGTCCTTTGTGACTTCGCCGACACGAATCGTGGATAGGATGACAAAGCAGCTCAGAGGTAAGCAAATTCCTTTGGTCAAAGTCATCTGGAATGAGACAACCGGAGAAGCAACGTGGGAAGCTGAGGACAAGATGAAGTTGCAGTACCCTGAGTATTTCAAGGTACGTAATTTCGAGGACGAAATTCTTTTTAGAGGGGTAGAGTTGTAACACCCCGTTTTTCGTATGCTTCTTTATCGGTAAATACATGCTTTAATGTATTTATTTTCGATAAAAATCCAGAAGATGATTTTATTTAAAATAAAATCATTTTCTTGTGTTGTTTTACCATATGAAGTCACAGTAAAATTTTCAGTCAAAAATTCAGACAAAAATCGGTCTGGGTTCTCACTACCGGTACAAGTTTAATGAGCTAGAAACAAAATTTTAATTGGTGAACGAGACAGTTAGTGTTTTTATGATGTTTTGTGTGGGTTTGGTAAATTTTTTAATTTTGTTGTCCGGGAATAAAATATAATATTTTATCCGGACGAAACCTTCAGAAAATACGATCGGATGTGCAACCGGTTACGTATTTAAGCAGTTAAAGGAACCCTAAAGGAGGAGAAAAGGCTTGATGGGAAGTCTCATTAAATGCTTATGACACACCTAAGGAAAAAGTAAATCCTTATTTCATTCCAAAATCTTACTTTTCAACTTTCTCTCTCCAATCACATCACATCACATTAACTCTTTAACCTCTCTTCAAGCAACTCATCTTCTTTCTTCTTCTCCCTCTCAAGGCCGTGCACCTCCATCTTTCCTCTATAAATATCACTCATCAACTTCACTTCATCACTTTCCTTTCTCCTACTCCACTCTTAAGCTTTCATCTTTTTAACTTCAAGCTTCCAAAGCTCTTGTTTTTATTCTCCTATTCACTAAGTGTTATTCATCAAAGTTGTTCCTCTTGTTTAGGGTAATACTCTCATGTATTCTTTTCTTTAAAAACTTCATCTTTTTCTAAAGTTTCTTCTTTATGTCATATATGAGCCTTTATATTCAAAAATCTCTCAAAAATGGTAGGAAACTCCTTTTGAGTTGAAACCAATTTCTATGGTCTTGTATTTACTTGTAGTTTAACATATAAAAAGGTTGTGTAAAACAAAGTTTCCTAACCTCTACTTTCTAATGAGGCCGAACCATGCATGTGGTTTAGATGGATCTTGTTTCAACTTTTACAAGTATGAGTTTGTATTTAAAGATTTGTTTTACCAAAATGATCATGGACCAAGGCTCTTTTATGTTAAAGGATGCTATGTCTAAAGTGATTGGAAAGTTTAAAGATTTTTACTCTACTTTATGTCATTTACTTTCATGCCATTTATATTGATGTCATTTACATTATGTCATTTACTTTTATGTCATTTATATTTATGCCATTTACTTTATGTCATTTACATTATGTCATTTACTTTTATGTCATTTATATTTATGCCATTTACTTTATGTCATTTACATTATGTCATTTATGTTTATGTCATTTATGATTCATTTACTTATGTCATTATACTTTAATTATTTATAAGCCTATGATGTTCTTACTTTATGTGCTTATGAGCTTTGTTAGTTAAAATACTATGTTGCTTTCAAGATGATCATAGACTTGAGCTCCATAAGTTATTGGATGCTAAAAGGGTCTAAGAGATTGGATGAATTTAAAGATTTTTATCATAAAAACCCAAGGATGGCCGAATCTTAAAGGTTATGGACCTAGGGTGTTTCGTTTTTCATTTATCCAAAGTGATCATGGTTTTGAGCTCCTTACTATTAATGGATGCTAAACCAAAGAGATTGGAAAGTTTAAATGTTCCTAGTTTATTTTATTGGTCAAGGCCGAATCTCCATCAAAGTGTAACTTGGTGGGATTTTTGTTCAACTTCGTTTTAAGTAATCATGTTTTAAACTCTTAGCACTTGAGGATCATAAATCCCTAAGTTGCATATGCTTTGGAAACTTCTAACCCTGAGTTCTTGGTTGAGTTCTAATCCTTTGAACCTTGTGTCTTGAAACCTAGACTTGCATCCTAACCAACCTTGAAGAACGTCCGCGAAACTGTTTATTTTCTTGCATTCTCTTACCTTCATAAGGTAAGAGGGGATTTCCTAAAGATATTCAATAACTGTATGCATGTGTGTATGTGTTTAATTGGATATTTACATGTTGATTGAGCTTACTTGATTATCTAATGTACTTGAACTGTTATGCTATTATCTGATGTTGAACTGTACTTGTTCTGGATGATATAATGCATATATGTGATGAACTGCTTTCAACTGTGATATTAGCATTGAACTGATGATATATATTGTGTTTGATTGAAAGTTTGCTAAGCAAGACGTGCGTCTGTGCTCAACCATTATAAGGATTAAAAACCTTAATAAGCTTTGAAGATGAAGGGATTGGTGTTCTTTTCCAAAATCTCATTAACTTAAAGTACTTGTTTTAAATGTTGAAATGGTTTTGGTGAACTATTGTTATACGAGAGAAAAATCATTTTCGAACTATGTGTCTTCAAGTGGAAAACTTTCAAGATTATTTGGCAATATCCTATTTGGGGGGGAAATATTTCAAAGATGAAAGAATTTCAAAGATGCTTTATAAAAGATTTTCAAAGAAAAGGTTTTTCCTAAATATTTTAGAAACTTTCCGATGACCTGGATAGGTTATCGAGGATTCGGTTTTGAATTTGTTTTTCACTGAACGAAAAATAAGTACTTAAGAAAGAGAATCTGGTACGCGAGACGTCGCCTCTAGTATTCAGTTATGTGCACGTGATCTTGGATCAGTGTTAATTCGGGACTACGAGTCCTGGTTATGATGTTATGGACTGAGAGTCCAATTCTCGAAATTGAGGACAGTTCGTTCTGATTTCGTTGTGATGGACTTAGGTCCTAATCACGCTGTGTTGGACTGTGTATTCTAACCGCGTGTGATGAACATGATTAAAGGTGAAGGTTGTTTTCTACGACCACAACCCTTGACTGCGGCCACGGTCTTGGGCATTGTGATTGAGCATTCGGACTATGAGTCCTATGCTTCTGAGTTTTCAAGTGATGGGGAAATGATGATTAAGTCGTTAGCTTTGAGCAGCGACAGTGAAAAGAATGAACACAAAGAAATCCTTTTAAATAAAATATTTTCTCATGTGCATTTCCCCAAGCAGACGTGCTATTGAGGTATATATCAGATACAAAGATGGTATCTGGTAGTCTGTCCATGTAAACCGAGTGAAGAGGCACATGTGACGTTGCTCGTCCTGAGACCTTAATGCATGAGGGTAAGGAGGCAACTGCCCGGTGGGCTAGAGATTGACCAACTCTAATTCTTCTCCAGTGAAAAACGGTGTTGATATCTCATGAGATTAAGTTAGAGCCTGATATTGAAGTGCCATGCATATTTTCGAAAGATTGACTGTGCAGGTTTGAGGCCCTTTGATGTAACACTGATATGTTGTGTATATGCATGATTTAACTGCTTATATGTTCCTGTGATGTATGTATCATGTATATGGTTGTTGTGGGATATATCTTATGACGGTATCTCACTCTTGCACAACTGTATGTTTTGTTCTTTTCTCCTTGCATCGGGAACGCACGTGCTCTTAGATGGATCCTGACGTTCCCCTGGCACCGACGAACTCGAGGAATGAGGTCTTCGATCACGCTGGGGCGGCGGGGAGTTGGACCATACATGAAGGAGCGACGACTGCGACTTATCGGGGACCGATCACGACTACTGAGACAAATGCCAACGGAGTTCCCATACGGAGGATCCATACCGTCGAGACTAGGACTGTGGCGCTTCCACCTCCATGGTTCTACCTCCACACGCTACAGGTCACCGGACTTCTTCATGAGCACCTTGACCCTGTCGAACCGCTCGAAGAGGATCCAATGGAGGAGGATCCCGAAGAGGATCCTGAGGAAGAACCCTATGAGTTTATAGAGGACGAGGAGGAGGAGGAGCCAGAGTACCATCCACAGGATCCCGGCAACGACGACATGATTATCGATGATGGCGGTGACGTTATTGATCCGACAAGTGGTACCTCGTCTGAAGGTAGCGTCTGCGATCACTCCGCGTGCAGGAGGCATGGATAGATTTCTGTTGGTTTTTGGAGTTGCCCCGATGGTCCCTTGGCTTTTAGAGCCATCTTTTGAGCCTTATGCCCGATCCCCTTTACCCAGTGTGATGTTATCTTTTACCTACTTCTTCAGTTTTTGTATCAGTGTGAGTTGGCCAGTTCGATAAGGCCTGTCTTGTAACCAAAAACCTAAGATCCCAAGTGGGTCGGCTATATATTTATATGTATGATGTTTATTCACATGTTCTGAGTGTTCCTCATTGTTTCTTAACTACCGCTCACTATTATAAAAAAAAATGAGTACCCTTTTCAGTAACCTTCTAATAAAGGTTATATTTCCGAAGGCGACCAGTGTTTTAAATAGGTTTCTTTTCTGCAAATGGGAAACCATGTGATGCCAGGTTTTAGGGTGTCACAAAGGAGCAGCCGAGGATGGCTCGAGCACGACCACTTCAGTTCCTCTGTTCTCCTCCTCTCCCACAACCTGCTCTTCATTATTATCCTTTTCCTCATCATCGAGCTCGGACAATGGAACCTTTAGGCCATCTTTATTAAAATCCTTGTCCACACCAGCTCTCGAAAGGTCAGAACCAGGAAGAAAACGCTAGATTTGTTTTATAGCGCGCGAGAACCCAGAAACGCGTTCCCGTATAATCTGGGCTTTAGCCTCCTTCAACTCGAACTGAAGCTTGCAAATAGCCTTTTTCTTAGTAGCAAGAAACTGCTAAAGATTGTCAACGGAAAGCTTTAAAGCCTTGGCAGCCCTCTGAAAGTCAATCCTTTCATTTTAGAGCGCTCGGATTGAGGAGAGAAGTTGATCTTCTCAAGCTCGACATTTCGAGTTTTCAATTGCCCAATTAGCCGAGCTTGCTCTTCACACTTTGCCACGGCTTTGTCAAGCTCATCCCCAGTGTGCAAAGTTCGGGCAGCTTTCGCCTTCATGCTTTTCATTATCAGAAAGCTCGTGGGTCGAAACACGGGTAATGGAGGAGACTCGGAGAGCATATGCAGCCGCGGCTTTCATGCTCATGTTAGGGCCCTATTCTAGTAAAAGCCGAGCATATGCTGGCTTAATAACTTGAGAATCCACTAAAGGGCCCGAGCTGAAATCGTCTAGCCAAGAACAAAGGGCAGAAGCCCAAAAAGCCGAGGCGAAGCATTCCTCCCTCGCACCAAAAAGCCGAGGTCGAGCTATGCTCCCTCGCACTACGCACTGAAAAAAGTCGAGGTCGAGCAATATTGCTTCCTCCATTGCACTAAAAATCCTAGACCGAGCAAAACACCTTCGCACCAAGGTAATATCCACAGCAGATCATGCACATTAGAGACCCAAGATTTGAAGGAAATCCTGGTAGTGTTCGACCCAATAAGCTGGAATCCCAAGTAAGACTTGGCTCCGGAAGAAAATCCGAGCAGTGCTCGGCCATATAAGTCGACAACCCAAGAAAGACTTGGTTCTACAAAAGAACAAATTTCCGAGTAGTGCTCCCGAATCATAATCCAAAGTCCTCGCCACCAAAAAGTGTCTTAAGATATGCGGGTTGACATTTAAGCTCTTTCGCTTATTTCAAGCTCGGAGCTTGGGGGGCTTATGGGGATAAAGGAAGGAAATCACAGAGAAAGGATATCTCTTAGCCTACAGCTCGATTGTTATTATGAAGAACTTGTATGAAAACTATTTTCTCATACAAATTGGAAAAGATATTAGGAAAGTTTATTCTGAGATACACCTTCGAGATCGGTAAAAATAATAACATTCAAGGTCAAGTTTCAAGTTAGTGGGTATTTCAAAATCCACCATATGATAGGGTTAAGGGCTACTCGAAGAAAATATTAAGAGCTCTCAAAAACTTCAAAGACCGAGCTACATTCGGAAAAAGGTGAGTCAAGTTCAAACTCTCAAGATAAGCATCTTGAAAGCATCAAAAATTTCAGCTGAAATACAAGCTTGAGGTAAATTCCTAGGGACCGAGTTTTAGCTTGACTTTCCAAAAGATCGGTTCGAGCCCGAATCATTGATAAGTTGAATCTCAGCTACCAGCTTCTAAACTTGTCTTAACAAAGGTAAGATTGAAGTATCTTCTGTTCAGAACATGTTACTGGCCGAGATGTGAACCTCAACCACTAAACTCGAGTACTGGCCGAGATGTGAAACTCGGTCACCGAGCTTTATTAGTCGAAGTAAGAGAATCTATGCAAATCCAGTACTTTATCGACACTAAGGACAAGCTCAGCTTCTTTCATAAAGCTTTTGCGCTCTTCTGAGCTCAAAGCTTGGGGGGCTTGTATACTGGTCGAGATGTTAAACTCGCCCACCGAGCCTACCAAACTAAAATATTGGACGAGAAATAAAGCTAGATCACCAAACCCAAACAATCAAAGGGAAATGATTACTAGACTCGCCCACCGAGCCTGCTGTACTTAAGAATTGGCCGAAATGTAAAGCTCGGCAACTTGAAATGTGAAGCTCGGGCTCCCCACTCGGTTGAGCTCCGGCCCCCGACTACTCGGTTAAGCTCCTGCTCCCAACTACTAGTTGGAGCTCCGGCTCCCCACTCGGTTGAGCTCCGGCTCCCGACTTCTCGGTTGATCTCCTGCTCCCAACTACTGGTTGGAGCTCCGGTTCCACACTCGATTGAGCTCCGGCTCCCAACTACTCGGTTGAGCTCCAGCTCTCGACTTATCGTTTGAGCTCCGGCTACTCGCGGGGATTGTGTAGGGGCCGAGATGTAGAGCTCGGTCGCCGGAGCTGCTCACCGAGTTGGAGGATATGTATATATACCAAATTATGAAGCTCGGTCAATTACTTCGTCGAGCCGAAAGACCAAAGATGAAACCAAGTTCCTAAGCTCGGCTAATGTCATGAAAGCTTTTACGCTTTATTAGCTCAAAGCTTGGGGGCTTGTGTACTGGCCGACGAGTAAAACCCGGCCACCGAGTTTGGATACCCGATCCAACCAGAGAAGGATAAAATATCGATATTATCTTTATTAATCCTGATATTATCTCAAACAACCTTATCCGATTAGAAGAGATAATATCCCTCAAATTAAGGGATAAGATATTGATATTATCCTTAAACGATCCTAACATTATCTCAAATAACCTTTTCCAGTTAAGAGATCAATTTAAGATATTATCCTAATCAATCCTGATATTATCTCATATAACCTTATCCGGTTAAAAGAGATAATATCCCTTAAATTAAGGAAATCACATCTCTAAGAAGATTTAAGAGATAAAAGGAGATAAATCCATATATCTTAAAGATATAGGGATCCTAATATAAAAAGAGGAGAACCCAAAGTTGAGACTCACTTTTCACTAACCCCGGTGACTCTCCCTTAAGCGTATTGGAAAAACCAGCTCGACCAAGAGACTATAGAAGAGTCCTTGCTCGCTGGTATTCATGAGATACAAGATTAAGAGATTGAGATCACTGTATGGCCAATGGTTGAACCTAGAACTACGTCTGGCTTTGATTCCCATTGGGATACGTAGGACCGGAATACAACATTCTGTCAAGCCATAATCTAAAACAACCCCCATTGTTCACTCTTGGTCTGACATTCTACGGCGAGATTCCGGCAAGTCGGATCTCGGCAGGAACACCAAATATAATTTTTTTTAATAATTTACCAGATATAACCTAATTATAAGAGTTTTTGCATACAACAATGCATGATTGTTGGTTTCCCCGTCTTTTCCCCTTCCAAAAGTCTTTACTACTAATGAAAATCAGATGGGCTTGGGAAAAAGTAGAGACTAATTGTTGGAAATTTTTTTTGAGAGAGAGAATTGTTGGAAATTAAATAAGGGAAATTTGGCAAATAAAAAAACTCTCGGAATGAAGGCTTAGCTTTATGTTTCATAATTCTTGTGAATCACACACCATAACAATTCTCAAAAGGGATTAAATTTTGTCATTTAAAAAAATTAAAAAGTATGAATTATTTTTCAAAAAATGATCCTTATCTAGTGTCTCCCCTAGGTAGATTGAGAGAGAGATCATTAATGGAGTTATAGGAAATTCTAATCAAATAAATTACATTTATCTAAAATTAAGAATATCTAATAGTTAATTTTTACTTTTTTGTGTGAAAACTTTAAATAAGTTATCTGATGCTGACTTATCACTTAACTCATATAATTTTGAATCTTTTGATTGTGTATTTTATTATGGACTTTGCCTTTTTTTTATTTTACCAAAACAAACTTTAAATGACATAGATTCTAAAATAAAGAGTTTATTGGAAAACTTTAAACTTTTATAATGAACCAAACCAACAATTATCGTAAAAATCTCCAAACAAAGAAAGCATTAAATCATTCTTTTGAATTTTTTTTAATTTATTCTTTTGAACTTTTAATATACTGATTTATCTAATATTATTTATATAGTTAAAGAACGATCTACTTAAAGAAGGATCTTTTAATTTAATTTTTTATCTTTATTTTATTTTAACCAATTAAACAAAATCTGTTAAGAATTAAATGGTTGTTAAATGCAAAGCAAGTGAAGCAATGCATATCCTGAACGTTAGTTAGAGTCCCTACTTTTAAGCGATAAGAACAAATCGTCGACCCTCCTTGCCACCATATAGATATTAAGTTTATTACTATTACAAGGCAATCCCTGATCCTGTAAATTAAGTTCCGTTCCCATGAGACTACTACTCAAATAATCTAATCACTAAAGTTTTCTTCAAAAGTCACACAAGATGAAGTTATTTTCCCAAATATTTTCCTGTTGTCGTTCCCGCCCCACAACTCAGGCATCTAAGGCTCCGTCATCCAAGAATGACAGCCACCGTGTTCTACTTCCTATCACCACCAATAATCGGACACTTAAGCGTGGCAGATGTTATTGGCGGCCGATGCTTTCTAACATCACCGAGGATCACATGGTTGTGGCTGAGGATTATGACAACAATGTTGAAAGGATAAAATCAATTGATCCGTGGGTTTATCATGAAGATGGCTACTTCATGTGAGTTATTTTGCAACTAATGTTAGTTTTATATTTTCATAATTATATTATTATTCATTTATTTGTGCTAATCATTCAATCTATAATCTATTTTCAGGGGTAATAGAAGAAAGTTCATACTGATCACAACATTGCCACCATTCACTATGTTTTGAGCTTTGCTACTTCTATATGTAGTTGCTTCAATGTTGATACTTCATAATTCACACTTCATATCGTGGATCTTGCAATTGTATATAATGGATCAACTCATTGTACATAAATGTCTTTTTGTTTGGTAATGAACTCATTGTACATGTTCAATTTTTCGTTAAAATGATTTAGATAATGTTGGCCAGCGTTTTTGCATGGTTCGTGATTATGATGAGTGTGATGAAGTTACAGGTCGATGGCTGATAATTTTGTGTATTTTAGGGGTTGTGGAATCAATTGCACGAGTCCATATAGAAATGAATCGGCTTGATAGCTTGGTTAAATTGTGATCATTTAAATTCAATCTGTGTAAATTTAGTCTTAGTTTGATTTAAGGATGTAAAGTTTGATTTTGATGAAGTTTTTGATCTTATAATGATAAGGGTTTGAAGTTGGTGTACCTATTCAAATTAGGTCTTATTTCTCTTATGTGTTGTATAAATCCTTTATGTTGCTTGGAATCATGTAATAGGAGGTGGTTCGGTTTTGTATATGTTTGGTATTGTTGTAATTTGGCTCCATGTAATGGGTCGGAATACTCATTGTACTCTTCTTATTGTAATTGTTTGCTTATAAAAAAAAAGACTTATTTTAGTTCAAAATTATGATAATCTAGTTTCAATATACTACATTTAAGAATCAGTTTAATCACAAATTAAATTTAGATACAAACTATTTTATAAAATAGATTAATAGATTAAGTGATAACAAATCACAATTTTGAATGTAACAAAAAAAAATTCAAAATTTTTAATTTTACATGACTGTTTATTTAACACCAAAGTTCAAAAGACTGATAACAGTTAGTAAACATACTAACTTCTTTTCAATTCATATGATCACATCTTTGGGAAGGGGGTAAAGAAGGACCTTAACTTTGACTAAGCATTCGAATGGAGATTAGTCCCACAACAGCTCTAAAGGATCTAAGCTTGTTGGGAAACACTGTGGACCCATTGGGGAGCCAAAGACCCTAATTACGATGGGTTCGAATCCCACATAACACATCTTTGGGGAGGGACGAAGAACCTTAATTGTGACTAAGCACCCGAATGGATAACAGTCTCATAGCAGGTCCAAAGGATCTAAGCTTGGGGGAAACTCCATTGACACATAGGGGAGCCAAAGACTCTAATTACGGTGGATTCCTAAAAAAAAAATCATATGATCACATTTTAAAGTAGTAGTAGTAGAAACATTCAAAACTTTAACCTCATCAACTCCCATCAAACCCAGCAGTTAGATTCCTCAGTGGAAATTCGCACCATACATAAGATTTTTTAAAATTACTAATTTTCCCACTTTTAAGTGTCCTTCTATGTGATTTTATATTTATCAGTTAGTTCAATCGCAAATTTTAGCAAACACTTCAAATGCAATCTAGTAGCTTATTAGCGTTAATTTTTGTTTTTCCATCTTTACCCTTCCCAAAATGCTTAACTACTCATGGAAATTGGATGGACTATTGGACTTGGAAAAGTAGAGTAATTAATTGTTGGAAATTAAATAAGGGAAAATTAGTAAATTAAAAAATCTTACAATTAAGGTTTAGTTTTATGTTTCTTAATTCTTGTGCATCACACCAGAACAATACTCAAAAGGGATTAAATTTTCTCATTTTAATAACCAAAAGATATTAATTATTTTTTTGCAATTTATCCTTATCTCTTAGACAATGTCTCCCCAGGGTAAATCGAGAGAGATCATTAATGGAGTGATAGGAAATTTTAGTCATATATAATTAGATTAATCTAAAATTAAGAATATTTAATAGTTTCTTTACTTTTTGTGTGAAAATTTTAAATGAGAGTTTAAATATTGTTGTACACTGTCAGTGTAAAGTTTTTTATACTGTCAATCAATCACAAATCATAATATAGATTACTTTTAATATGGTTAGGATAAAAGTCAAAGATTTTCAATGATATGACAACGTATGATTGAATGACAATGTAAAAAACATTTACACTATTTTTATCAATTATGATATGAGAACTTATGATTGATTGATAGTGTATATCAATTAAATTCCTTTAAATATTTTATCATGGAGGATCACATAGTAGTGGCTGAGGACCATGACAAGAATAAAATATTAATAGAATATTGAGAGAACATATTGAGAGAATATCATAAAACCATATAATTATGTAGTTGCAGATTTTTAGGATTGAGAGAATCTCAAAAAATCATATAATTATGTAGTTGCAGATTTTTAGGAAATCAAATATTTAACTATATTAGGCATAAACAAATAGGAGGATTTGTTGCAGTAATTATAAAGATTTGTAGGTCTTATATCTGTATATATTGTATGCATGCCTTTGCTGTTGAATAAACAAAAAACACCGCAGAAAAGAAATATCATAATGGAACAGCAGTCCTGCAGCCCCACTATTTGCTCCAAAGAATCGCCTCGGTTTGAGCCGCCTCCTCCTGACGAGCTGCCTTCTATGGAAGAAGATATGGACATTTGTAATACCCTATGTTGCACGGATACGATATGTATCCGATACGACGATACGTCGTTTCTTAAAAAATATAGGATACGATATGTTTAGGATATGTATATAATATATATATATATATCATTATTAATTTTATTTTTAATTTTTTATTATTATATTTGTCTATATATATTATTATATGTTATGTATTTATCTCTATCATATAATATACAATTATATACTAATATATTTTTAAGAAATTGTTAAATATTCAGTTCAAAAAAGAAATTATTAAATATTGTATCTTATATATTTATGTGTATACTAATCAGTGTAAAAGGATTAATGCACAAATACTCATGTAACATGGCCCAGCCCAATTAGGGGTAGAGACCCAACACACCTAACCCTAATAATCTTTTTCCCCATCACCAGCCACCATTCTGCTTCTATCTCAATGATGCTGCTTCTTTTTCTCATCACAGCTTCTTCTTCTTCTTCTAGCCTCAACCCAACACAGCTTCTTCTTCTTCTTCTTGCCTCAACCCAACACAGCCTCACAGCCGCTTCTTCTTCACCTAACATACAGTCATTGCTGCTGCACCTTCTTTCACACACCGTGCCCCAAGAAATTCACGTATCGGTGCTACATAGGTAATACCCCTCCATCTCTGTTGTGACTGATTCTTCATCATAATCGAGGTAAAACCATTTCCCTGATGAAGAATCAGTCACAACAGAGACATGTGGAGGGGTATTACAAATGTCCATATCTTCTTCCATAGAAGGCAGCTCGTCAGGAGGAGGCGGCTCAAACCGAGGCGTTTCATTGGAGCAAACAGTTGGGCTGCAGGACTGCTGTTCCATTAAGATATTACTGCAGTGTTTATATACAGATCAACAACTTCAACCATGACACAAGTGTTTCTGTTGCACAATTTGAAGGTTCAAGTCTAGATGATCTGTCTGGTGTTTCTATGAGTAGGGTATTCTCACAGTTGGTGAAGTCTGAGGGGAGGTGACTTTGAATATTATATCTTCTAAATACTGCATTACACATTTACTCTAATCTTCTTGTATGATTTTGGTGGTTTGTTTTCTGAACAGTTGTTCTCTGCCCCTACCCTGTAGAGGATTAAGGCACCTTATAGATTTGTAAACAAAGACCAAGTTAAATGATACATGTTTGCTTAGTTAGTAACCAAACTGATTTGTGAGGTTTGGACTGGATCGTGTTGAAAACTGAATGCAAGGTCTGCAAATATATTCTATAGGAACCTTACCAGCCAGAGGAACATCTGAACCTAAAGATTTGCCGAGTTCTTATATTAAACTGCCACATTGAGTTGGGTTTCTTTTTTGTACAAGGACATGATGATGGAGTTTTTAGCCAATTGCATAGGATGCAATTTCTCTGAAATTTGGTCATTCAGTATGCTGTCTTTGTTATTCTCTGCGGTTAATACTTCTTTAACTTCATATATTAATTGATTTTTTGTGTACATTCACATGCTATCAAGCTCATCTCTCTGAAAGTTCTCTCAGCTTTCAAAACGTGACCAGTAATGTCTGTCTAACCCTTTCTTTGCTGGATAAAATTCTGTGATTAAGCAAGTTATGTCTTACCTTAATTTATGCTTTTAATTATTCTGGATTTTGTGTCACGAGAGAACAATGTTGATTCAGGGCTTGTAGGCTTTAACAATGCTGCGAATGATGGAAATTTCTTTCTTCTCGGCAGAGCGCATGTACCATGTCAAAATTATGGGACAAATTCCATGGTGAGAACTGACAAATAACAGGTATATATTAGTTATAGCCTTGGTCACCTTCGTTGTTGATTCTGAATATTGATTCTTTGTCATCCCAGTCTTATAAACTACCTCTACCCCTCCTTGATCCTTGGCAATAATTTCCTCTACCCCACAATCACTTATCTCAATGACTTGGAGTTGCAGAAATCTTTGGCCACAGACAGTGGCAAGACGTGTTTAAGGCGAAATTGAGAATTGAGTAGCTTTTACCATAAACAGGTTTTGAAACCTGACTTCCTTGAGGATCCTTATTCCACAAATGCTTTAGGTTTGGTAAAATGACCCAAAGACAAAGTTCTCAGTAGAATGCCCATCTCTCCTTGACCTCTACCATCTATTTCATATACAACTTCCAGTGCATTACGGTTTTTTAGGCCCATAGCGTTCTTTCTTTGAGAACAAATAGAACTAAGGAAAACGAAACAAGATAATAAAGCAACTAACGGAAACATTGCACTACCATACCATCGCATAGCATCTTTTAGCAGCAAGTCCTGCATATCTGTTGGAGGTGAGCTCCAATGCTCCAAACTCTCAAACCATGCTCAAGCCGGACACTCCAATCTCTCCGTTATGGTCGAAATTCAAGCGTAAGGATAAAGCGAATCCAAATCTAAATTCCAGCGTAAATGCAACGCAAATCTAAATTCAAGCGTATTAATATAGCAAAACCAAATACAAGCGTAAATATAAATCAAATCCAAGTTCCAGGATAAGTATAAAACAAGAGAGGCACAAGAAGGTGACATTGCAATATAGGGGGCCAAGAAAGTGAAAGAAAATCCAAGAAAACTATTAGGGGATGGACTTAGTGGGATTTACTGCTATTGACCAAGTACCTGCGGATGGGATACCACAAATGTAATTATTGTATCTGAAAATTTATGTCATGTTTATATTTTGTTGTTCAATATGCAGTGCTCAGCTTATTTGCTCTTATTCAATTGTCTGACTTTCTTGTTTCAACACAGAAAATAGAACTTGATCTGATTTAGTGCAATTATTGTCGTACAGCTGAACTATAAGTCATAAATTTAGAATTTGATCTGATTTCATGGTTTCAATGGCGAGATTGCAGCAGAAAGCTGCAGAAGAGATTGAATCTACTAATGGGCAGCCATGGGTAATGGGTATGAAGTTCTTGCCAAGATAAAGGTATAGCCTCATATATTTGCTTTCCTAGGGATTTGTCCTTAATTACTTGTCACTGAGACTTTCTTTTACTGTCTTTCTTTTAATTTTTGCAGAAAGTGCCATTTATTTCTGATGATTGGAAATAGAATGTGAAGGAAAGGGCAAATACGGATTGCATATATTTGGTCTCTTGCTCTTGTTGCTATTTGGAGTTGGACAGGCATTATTCATAGTGGAATTTACTGCTATTTGGATCCTGAGTATTAAACTGAGGTGGATTTTTTACCAGCTTGTACCAACAAAAATCAGAGCAAGGCATACAACAATTGCTGTTGTGTTCTCACCTCCGTCAGAAGATGATCCTGCACTTCCTGAACTTATTGCAAATATTCTTGCCTCATCAAGCATTACCTTAGAAGTCTGGGTTGTGGTTACTGTGAAATGTAAATAGATGAAATTGTTGAATGTTTATTGAGTTGCTACTCACTAATACAAAAATTTTATGAGCTTTGATATATCAAATATTTGCATTGTATGATCAAGTTTATATGAATAAGATGTTGTCTTTTGCAAATGTAACCATCTTTGTCTCTTTCTTTTTTTCTCTAAGCCAGATATGAAGATTACTACTAGAATACTACATTCTAAGTCCAATAAATATACATCATGCAAAACCAGCTAGAATGTTGCTTCCAGCAACTCGAGACAATCTTAGTCCTCTGCACCATAGTTCCAATTTGCTTTATTATAGTCATTTTAAGACTGATAGAAACATTCTAGACCTGTATAATTTACCTAAACAACTCAAGTCTAAAAACCAGGAAATGGCTAAATTATTTATACCGTCAGTGTAAAGTTTTTTATAATGTCAACCAATCACAAATCATAACATAGATTACTTTTAATGTGGTTAGGATAAAAGTCAAAGATTTTCAATGATATGACAACGTATGATTGATTGACAATGTAAAAAACATTTACACTATTTTTATCAATTATGATATGAGAACTTATGATTGATTGATAATGTATATCAATTAAATTCCTTTAAATATTTTATCATGGAGGATCACATAATAGTGGCTGAGGACCATGACAAGAATAAAATATTAATAGAATATTGAGAGAACATATTGAGAGAATCTCATAAAATCATATAATTATGTAGTTGCGGATTTTTATGATTGAGAGAATCTCATAAAATCATATAATTATGTAGTTGCAGATTTTTAGGAAATCATGTACATATTTTAGGAAATCAAATATTTAACTATATTAGGCATAAACAAATAGGAGGATTTGTTGCGGTAATTATAAAGATTTGTTGGTGTTATATCTGTATATATTGTATGCATGCCTTTGTTGTTGAATAAACAAAAAAACACCACAGCAGCAATATCTTAATGGAACAGCAGTCCTGCAGACCAACTGTTTGCTCCAAAGAATCGCCTCGGTTTGAGCCGCCTCCTCCTGACGAGCTGCCTTCTATGGAAGAAGATATGGACATTTGTAATACCCCTCCACATGTCTCTGTTGTGACTGATTCTTCATCAGGGAAATGGTTTTACGTCGATTATGATGGTGTAGAAAAGGGGCCTGCTAAATTGTGTGATATAAAGGTCCTTGTTGATGAAGGGGTACTAATGTCGGATCACTTTATCAAGCACTCAGATAGTGACACGTGGTTAACAGTTGAAAATGCAGCATCACCGTTGGCAGTGTAGAGTTTTCCATCCATCGTGTCAGAGACCATAACTCAACTGGTAAATCCTCCAGAAGCTCCCGATAATCTTTTGGCAGATACTAGAGATATTCTTCAATCTGGTCCTGAGATTTATCATGAAATGCCAGCCCCTTCACACAGTGTAGTAGCATGATGAGCCTCTGTTTGACTGGTTTTATAACTAGTAAAAACCTTGGCTTTGTGCTAATTTTATATCATTTGCGCCCAAATTAGACTTGATTGTCCTTAAGTAATATTTTGAGTCTGTAAATTGTTTTTAAGTTAATTTAGTTGATTTAGAGTGAATAAAGTATTTACTTTTATTTTCTATTTTCAGGTTAATAAAAGGGAATAAATCTGGAGCTTTCGCCCCGCGAGAAGGCTGTTCGCCACGCGAACCAGAAGGTGACTGTTCCTGAAATTGCAAAACTTTCTGTCTCGCCCCGCGAATAAGGACTCGCCTCGCGAATAAGGACTCGACTCGCGAGTACCTGGAAGTCAGAGAGCATCACGGTTTACCCGTGTTGAAGGCCACGGGCGTTACAGTTGGGAATTTGAAGAGTTCGCCTCGCGAAGATATGCTCGCCTCGCGAGAAGACCAAGAGTTGCAGACCTTTCGCATAATTCGCCTCGCGAGCAGTGCTTCACCTCGCGAGGACTTGGATTCCAGAATTTGTATATAAACTGCTCTATGGCAGAATGATAAGTTAGCTAGTTTTTAGGGGTCAGAATTAGCCAGTTTTGGCTAGTTTGAGTTTGTTAGTCTTTTGTTTTTCTCTTAGTTTAATGTTTATTTCTGTAATGGAGAATTAGTCTCCTAGATTAATCTACTGTAATTGGTTTCTGTTAACACTTGAGGTTCTGTATTCCATGTTTAGTTGCTTTTCTCTTTTCAATGCCATGCTGTATGTTTCTGTTTGTTATTTCAGGAATGTATAGTGTGGTATTGTTTCATTTCGGTGTTGTAATGTTCCTATATATAATCGTGTTTGTTATTTCGCGTGTGTTCATTCATGTTCGTTTGTTCATGAGAGCTTAACCCCGTTTGTTATTTCGGGAATAGGAACATACATCTGTAGTGGCGGTTTTCGTTTGTTAATTGTTGCTACAACCGGGAGGGGATTAGTATCTGCTTAGGATTTACATGAACCAATGATAGTGGGAAACCGAGAACAGTAGGTTAATCGTCTTTTGTTTATTTGTTATTCTCTTTAACTACTTTGTTTTCATTATTTTGTTTTCTTAATTTAGTTTCAAATCTCAAAACCCCCAGTTCTAACTTTTACTAATTTTCTGTTAATAATAACAACAACTAAAGAGTCCTTGAGAGACGATCCGAGTTGTCGCTCTATACTGCATTATTTTTATAATCGCTCGTTCTTTTTGGCGCGTGGCGACAGCGCGGTCAAAAATTGGCGCCGTTGCCGGGGACTCTTGTTTGTTGTTATTAGCAGGAAAAAAAAAATTAATTAAAATTTTTTTTTTTTTAAAAATAATAAGAATTCTTTGCTAATTAGTTCTGTCTGCTTTGTCTGGATGTTTGATTGCCATGGATAATTACATGTATGGATATTTGCCTAATGTTTATTATGAACCACCGCCTTGCATGTATTATCCTAATTTTAGTGAGCCACCACCCTACTATCCTAGCCAAGTGACCACCTCTACACCTTCCGAACCTTCCCTAGAGGACCTGTGCAAACAGATGACTGCATAGATAAGTGCACATATGGAAGGAATGAGGCAACAAATGGCCGAGCAAACTCAACGGATGATAGAGGAATTTCAACAGAAGATGGAGGCTGAGTACCAGAAGGACCAAGCTGAATCTCGGAAGTTGTGGGCTCTAATTGATCAAGTTACCGCCAACTCGGCCGCAATGCTAACTCCACAGCCCATTGAAGAACATAAAGATTCACAAGTCATTCTTGAAAATATTTCTGATGATGATTTTGATAATGTTTCGTTGATGATGAATTATGTGTTGAATCCCCGATCCTAATGCTTGTTATTGTGATGGAACTGCTTTGTGTGTAGAATGTTTTACGGGGTTTATACTTTTCAGGAAAAATAGAAAATGCAGATCGTTTTGCAGGTTTATTTTTTTCAGGAAACTTAGAAAAGAAGGATCAAGAGGACATCTGCTCCACCGTGCTTGAGGATGATGAAGAACCTTTGGGAGTAGATGATGCAATTAAAGCAAATGCATGTGTTGAAAGTAATGGGGTGGATGCACTGTGTGAAGAATTCCCAGACATTCTAACTTTTTCTGATTCATTTTCTTGTAATATATGTACTAACTCTAACCTTTGTGTGGTGTGTGCTGAAATTTCTGCATGTATAGCAGGTGAAAAATTTGTTAGTGCAAAGGGGATGAAGACATTGCGGAAGTTGAAGCAAAGACTGTAACCATTTCTAACTGTTTGCCACCTCCCCCTGAGGAACCAGTGATGGAGTTTAAACCCTTGGATTTTGCACCATGGCCGGTCCAAGAGGTTGAGCCCCACTTCTATTGGGGAGACTTTATTGAGAAGGAGGTCATCTGTGACCCGAGAGGGAGTGAGAAGTCCGCCGCACTGGGTGGAGTTATTATAATTGTCAAGTGCTCAGCTCCGCATCAAAGTTGCAAGCTAGGGAGGCTTGGAATGAATTTTAGTCCTTTGGCTACCACATGGGCCTTATGCTACAAGCAATGGGATCCTGGTGGAACCGCCCTTCAATGAGTTTTCTTAACCCTTTCTCCTTTTTAATTTTCTTTTCCTTACTTTAATTCTGTTTTGTTTTTAATAAAGCTCCTGAATTATTTGAGAAGCTCTGGAGTTGTGTTTGTGTCTTGGTTATGGCAAGTTTATTGGATTTGGTTGAATTTGCATAGATGGATTGCATGTTAATTGTTGACTGTTCCCCCTAGGACTTGAAAAATTTGAAAAATTGAAAATTGATCCCCATATGATTGAAAACTGAACTTTGAGATTTTATTATGATGGCATGATTTATGATAAGTTTGGGGTGACAGGAAGCACACACTAGGGATAGAATCTCTGTCAAATAATTTGCATAAATGTCCAGGTGAGGTTTGAGCCTCCAACATGTTTTAAATTGTGTGAAAATCACTTTTTAAGTTGCACTTCCCTGGATTTGATTGAATCTCTTTTTGGTTTGCATGATTATGTGTTGCTTCAAATGATTTAGGCATTTTCTTTGTAAATAGCTACTTAGCCTAAAATAACCAATTCCTAATGCATGTTCCCTAGTTAGCCCCTTTGAGCCTATTAGCCTGTTAATTCTTGATAACCTAATGTTATAAGCCCAAAAATCTGGAAAACCATGTTAGCCCGATCTTAGGATTAGGAGAGCATGTAATCTTAGAATGGGTACAAGAAACTAAAGTTTGGGGTGGCTGCAAGGTGTAACATGTTGTTTGGGATTGAGAAAAAAATTCATGTAAAAAAAATAATAAAAAAAAAAAGAAAATAAAAAAAAAGAAAAAAAAAGAGAGAGTAAAAGTGCAAAAATGCCAAAAAGAAATAAAAAGGTTGTAGCCACCCAGAAGCAAAAAGAAAAAAAATAAGAAAAGGAACTTGAGTTTAATTTCAAAGTGTAAATAATGTTCATGCTCTCTTAGTTCCTAGGGTCTTCAGTCTAGTTTCCTTTGTATATCCTACCCTTAGCCAGGCCCCATTACAACCCATAAAAGACCTTTTGATGTTGCTTGCATGTTTTCTGTGGGAATCATTTTGAGATGAAAATCAAATTTATGGGAAGTGCTCTTAAAAGTGAGAATTAAGTGAAATGTTGATTGCCTGACAAAAACTGAGCGATTGAGTGAACACAAATAATGCCCTTGTGAGGAAGGCAGTTGTTTGGATTTGGTGATCTCCCTCTTATGTGTGACTTAGATCCCTTGCTTAGATTTCTGATTGTTTTCATGATGAAATTCTCAACTGTTTAGAATAAATGAATGTGGGGATTACTTTGCTTGAAAGAGGGGAACAATGAAGAAAACTGTTTTGATAAATTGCTTGAAATCTGTGTGAAAGTTGATTGAATTCTTAAGCTTGCCATGTTTTGCCAGGTCTTTAGTCTTTTTAAGTTTTTGAGTGTAGTTTGCTTGGGGACAAGCAAAGTTTAAGTTTGGGGTATTTTGATGAGCCTCTGTTTGACTGGTTTATAACTAGTAAAAACCTTGGCTTTGTGCTAATTTTATATCATTTGCGCCCAAATTAGACTTGATTGTCCTTAAGTAATATTTTGAGTCTGTAAATTGTTTTTAAGTTAATTTAGTTGATTTAGAGTGAATAAAGTATTTACTTTTATTTTCTATTTTCAGGTTAATAAAAGGGAATAAATCTGGAGCTTTAGCCCATGAAGAAGCTGCTCGCCACGCGAACCAGAAGGTGACTGTTCCTGAAATTGCAAAACTTTCTGTCTCGCCCCGCGAATAAGGACTCGCCTCGCGAGTACCTGGAAGTCAGAGAGCATCACGGTTTACCCGTGTTGAAGGCCACGGGCGTTACAGTTGGGAATTTGAAGAGTTCGCCTCGCGAAGATATGCTCGCCTCGCGAGAAGACCAAGAGTTGCAGACCTTTCGCATAATTCGCCTCGCGAGCAGTGCTTCGCCTCACGAGGACTTGGATTCCAGAATTTGTATATAAACTGCTCTATGGCAGAATGATAAGTTAGCTAGTTTTTAGGGGTCAGAATTAGCCAGTTTTGGCTAGTTTCTGAGTTTGTTAGTCTTTTGTTTTTCTCTTAGTTTAATGTTTATTTCTGTAATGGAGAATTAGTCTCCTAGATTAATCTACTGTAATTGGTTTCTGTTAACACTTGAGGTTCTGTATTCCATGTTTAGTTGCTTTTCTCTTTTCAATGCCATGCTGTATGTTTCTGTTTGTTATTTCAGGAATGTATAGTGTGGTATTGTTTCATTTCGGTGATGTAATGTTCCATATATAATCGCGTTTGTTATTTCGCGTGTGTTCATTCATGTTCGTTTGTTCATGAGAGCTTAACCCCGTTTGTTATTTCGGGAATAGGAACATACATCTGTAGTGACGGTTTTCGTTTGTTAATTGTTGCTACAACTGGGAGGGGATTAGTATCTGCTTAGGATTTGCATGAACCAATGATAGTGGGAAACCGAGAACAGTAGGTTAATCGTCTTTTGTTTATTTGTTATTCTCTTTAACTACTTTGTTTTCATTATTTTGTTTTCTTAATTTAGTTTCAAATCTCAAAACCCTCAGTTCTAACTTTTACTAATTTTCTGTTAATAATAACAACAACTAAAGAGTCCTTGAGAGACGATCCGAGTTGTCGCTCTATACTGCATTATTTTTATAATCGCTCGTTCTTTTTGGCGCGTGGCGACAGCGCGGTCATAGCACATGAACTTTTGGAGGACTTCCACATTGACGAAAGGGTTGCAAAGCTCTTGGAGGGTTATGATGTCATTCCAGGGAAGGAGCTTGAGGTATTAAAAGGTATTTTGTCCTGTTAATGATATTCTTGTGAATTTCATAAAACGTAAAAAAAAAATATATGAGAATTTATTGCAAATATTAGGATTTTCAAAAATAATTACAAAACTATCATCTTATCCTATTCTCAAAGGAAACTGTGAAAACAGAAAATAGTTCTTTTCATTGTTATGTACAATTTTGTACAATTTTTTGAAAACAAGAAAACAGAATGAAACTAAGGTTACAATTTTGTAATTATTTCTAAAAATAGGGAATGAAAACGACAAACTAAAAACAAATCAAACAGACCTTTAGTTTCTTCTCCCTCTAGTGTCTAAGCTATCTTATATTTGCTACCTTGGTTATTTAATTTTTGTCATGCAGAAGCTTTGCAAATGAATTTTTAATATTCAAAATGGGAGAGGCCTGACTACGAAGGTATGTAATTGCTTGCTTTCTTGTCCATTATTTTGTTTAAATTTGTTAAATCTGATAACCCATGGTTTGTTTTGTGTTTCATATTTCTTCCTAGGATACCGTTTCTGAGAAGTTCAACCTTTTTCTTTGGATTTGAAGTGTTATATTTCATGCTGTATTCAATTTGTTGGTATTTTAGTGAATTTGTTTTGGTTTTTGGTACCTAACATTATTGAGGTTTTTTATTATTGGAGTTCTCTGCCACTAGTGTTTTGGTTTGGTTTGGTTTGGTTTGCGAAGAGTAGCTTCTTGTTTCTGATGTTTTCCTGATTGCATATTGACATGTGAGTTCTTTTCTTAAAGTTGTTAACACATGACAGAGAGCAGATAATTAATCAGATAAACCCGGTGACCTTTTTTTATTAGACTTTTTATTATAATATTAGCCGCAATGACTACTATGTTCATCAATCATAATAATCTCAAAATGCAAAACTAGGTTCATATGGGTTGATAAATCAGAGCTGAATCCTGCAACCAAAATAAAATAAAATAAATAACTAAAGAAAAAGAGAAGGAAGTTTCAAGTGCTCTATTATTACCTCAAATGGTGATTATTTTATAAAAAATATTTCGTTATCTTCACCCAGAACTTCTCAGGTTTTACGTAATGCAATAGTAGAGCAAAAGTTAAAAAATTAAAATTTAAAAAATGTTGAAACATGAGAAAGGCATGATGCGAAACAAACTCTCGAGATAGCCCATACGATGCAGAGGGAGGGTGCGAGTGGATGTTGGGATTGAAAGGGCATTGTGAGTGAGAGCAGATACAGACCTTGCATATATGCATCATGTAGGTGTGCATGGTAATTTGGAAGTATTGATTTAAGTGTATACATTTGGAGGATGCTTGAAATCTAAATAGTTTTTGAATAGTCTACACAACGCTTTGATGATTATTTATAAAATAAGGTAACTTAAATATTATTTTTGGTCTGGTTCCATGACCCTTTTGTCATGCTTGCTTGAATTATCTATCTTTCAGCCAAACAAAAATTTTGCATATTATACCCACTCTGTCATGTATGGTGGTTTAGTATGTTATTGCATATTAATAATTGAAGTAGTGAGTTGGTGATAATATAAAATTTTGAATTGATTGATAATCTGGAAGCATTTAAGCAACTAAAATCATACCTTTTTTTTATTGAAAACAAAAATGCAAACCATGTCAGGTTGTAAGTTTATGTCACATGGAACTTAAAATTGCAATTTCATTCATCATGTTATGCCTATGCGCCAAAATTAGTTTGTACATTTTTTTTACGCTTCATCCATCTGGTCAAGTTCAAAAGTAAATTTATGGATGTGCACTTTGAGTAATGTGCAATATGCCACATGACAAGTTTTAGTTGTATCTGTATGTTCAGGTTTCCCTTGGCATGGTTCCTTCCATTTTGACTCAAGAATTGATTCAGCATCAAGAGATTATGAGCCTCAGTTAAGTATGCCTTGTGACAAGGATAATGGATTTGCCATTGGCATTCCTAGTGATTGGTTTTCTGCTCGTTGGTCATGCAAAGGTGGGGACTGGAAGAGGAATGATAATGCCCAAGACAGAAATTCTAGGAAGAAACTTGTCCTAAATGATGGTTTTCCATTATGTCTAATGCCAAAGTCTGGATGTGAAGATCCTCACTGGCATGGCATCACAGAGATGACTTGTATTTTCCTTCTCAAAGCAGGAGGCTTGATCTCCCTTTGTGGGCTTTTTGTGCTGATGAACGAGTTGATTGCAGTGCTGTGAGCAGACCAGTTCAAAGTAAGCCTGCCTCCGTTAGAGGAGTGAAAGGAAATGTTCTTTCAGTGGTCAGGATAAATGCATGTGTAGTCAAGGACAAGGGATCGTTGGTCTCTGAGTCACGCCAAAAGATCCGAAGCAAGGATAGATGCCTTTTCTACACCATCATAATCGAGGTAAAACCATTTCCCTGATGAAGAATCAGTCACAATAGAGACATGTGGAGGGGTATTACTGTTGGGAATTTGCGTATAAAACAAAATAACGCAGCGGAAAAAAAATTCCCATCGAAGGATCCTTGCGAATGGTCATGATTCATGGTTAGAAGATTTACCTCTTGAAGCGATGAGAATTGATTGAAATCGTCTATCACGAACACCGCACGAACGATGTCTCTAAGTTATCCACACGAGCAGATCCCGTGAACGTCCAACGTCACGAACACGAAGCGTCTCTGCCTCACAGTGCTAGCTTCGAAAACCGAGACCTGTTGCTCACTGTCACTCTCTATGTGCGGCTAGGGTAAAAACCGTGTAGGCACAATAGCTTAAGTGGTCTACTTATAGTAGCACCTCCTTAAGTGAGTTAGTGAGCAGCGTTTGACCTAAGCCCCATGTACTATGCGCTAGGCCCAATAGAAGAGTCCAACTCTCCTTTTAATGCTTCTTTTGATCCGCTCTTATGTGTGTGACCCTACAGGTTCCCAAAACGTTAGTAGTAATATTAAATCCCATTTAATATTACAAACAGTGAGCGGTATCTAGCAATACATCACTGCCACCTAAGTAGTGAGAAAGTCAATGATTTGACGAAACCTTTCTGTGACAAATATTCATGTGCATTATTATCCCTTTGTCCATATATCTATATTGAACACAAGACATAGAATGTGTCACCCTTGTATGGTTCAATATCATGTTCCCTGATACCCGAGTAGACTTAACAACAAATGAGGTCAATATCTCATATTGACTCATTTCAAAGACGATCATGCATTTTGATGCCTCACTCTATCGGGGGCCCACGGATATTACTCCTGTTATGTAGGAGGGACAAATTCCATCTAAGTCACTCACATCCCTCTGCATGGCTCGTGGTATGCCCAATGATCGTCTTTATAATCATCCTATTACAGATGACGTTTGACGATATTAAAGCACACGACTCCTCATGTAGGGATCGTAGCGATTTCAGGTCGAAGGATTGCATACACCATTGTAACTATGAGAACTACTTATGACACTCACATAACGCTCCATGTAGTGTTCTCATGGTGGGTCAATCCAGTACATCATTACTCTAATGTGTACCTATGGGGCGACTCGATATCTCATATCCATGACCCGTGAGATATGGTCATCAGTCTACACACATAATAGTCTCAATGTATTATTATTGTCCTTATTAATAAAATACTTGACTACGGATATTTAAGAATAGGATTTCATTGTTCAATAGTGTCTCACGATCAAGTCATGTACTTGATATTCTATTAAACTAAAATTTCTATTCTAAGGACTTTATTTTGTTTAAACAAGTAACACAATAAACTGGAATGCCTCATATCATATATATATATATAATGGCAAGATACAAATGTAAGTCTAAGAAATACACTGGCCTCTAGGGCTTACACCAACAATCTCCCACTAGCACTAGAGCCAATCAGGCATAAATCTAATGCCCATCGATCTAGTGTGACCTTCGTGCTTCTGTTGAGCAAGAGGTTTCGTAAGTGGGTAAGCAACGTTATCAAGTGTTGGTACTCTGCATATTTTCACATCTCCTCTATCGATAATCTCTCGAATGAGATGGAAGCGCCTAAGTATATGTTTGGATCGCTGATGAGATCTAGGTTCCTTAGCTTGTGCAATGGCCCCATTGTTATCACAATAGAGATCAATGGGGTCCACAATACTAGGAACTGTACCAAGCTCAGCAATGAACTTCCTGATCCAAACAGCCTCCTTTGCTGCATTGGAGGCGGCAATATACTCAGCCTCTGTAGTAGAATCGGCGACTGTCTCTTGCTTTGAACTCTTCCAGCTCATCGCCCCGCCATTCAGGAAGAACACATAACCAGATTGCGATCTGGAATCATCCTTATCGGTTTGGAAGCTAGCATCGGTGTAACCTTTTACAGCAAGCTCTTCCTCGCCTCCATATACCAAGAACGAATCCTTAGTTCTTCTCAAGTACTTAAGGATGTTCTTGACAGCAGACCAGTGACTTTCACCGGGATCAGACTGGTACCTGCTCGTTATGCTTAAAGCATACGATACATCTGGTCGAGTACATAACATGGCATACATGATAGATCCAATTGCGGATGCATATGGAATCTTACTCATGCGATCCCTTTCTTCTTGAGTGGAAGGGGATTGTGCCTTTGATAGGCATATACCATGTGACATAGGCAAGAGTCCTTTCTTGGATTCATGCATGTTAAAGCGTCTCAACACTTTGTCTATGTATGTACTCTGACTTAGGCCAAGCAATTTCAGCGATCTATCCCTATAGATCCTGATTCCCAATACATAGGTAGCTTCACCCAAATCTTTCATAGAGAAGCAATTCCCTAACCATGTCTTTACATTTTGTAGTGTAGGGATGTCATTTCCAATGAGTAATATGTCATCTACATATAACACCAGAAAAACAACAATGCTCCCACTAACCTTCTTGTAGACACAAGGTTCATCTTCATTTTTGATGAATCCGTACTGTCTTACAGCATAATCAAAACGAAGGTTCCAACTTCTGGAAGCTTGCTTCAATCCATAGATTGATCGCTGCAATTTACATACCTTTCCGGCATCCTCTGAAATGCCAAAGCCTTCAGGTTGTGTCATGTACACATCCTCAAATAGCTTTCCATTAAGGAAAGCAGTTTTGACATCCATCTGCCATATCTCATAATCATGGTATGCAGCGATAGCAAGTAAGATCCGGACGGATTTAAGCATCGCAATAGCAGTAAAAA
This sequence comes from Sophora flavescens, assembly GCA_030762895.1. Classification (NCBI taxonomy): domain Eukaryota; kingdom Viridiplantae; phylum Streptophyta; class Magnoliopsida; order Fabales; family Fabaceae; genus Sophora; species Sophora flavescens. The sequence goes on from CM061063.1 coordinate 150,087,758, forward strand.
GGTCTCATCATAGTCGACACCATGAATTTGCTTGAAACCCTTAGCGACCAATCACGCCTTAAAGGTGTGTACCTTACCATCCATGTCAGTTTTCTTTTTGAAAACCCACTTGCACCCTATGGGTTTCACCCCTTCAGGTGGCTCTACCAAGGTCCATACCTGGTTGGTGTACATGGAATCCATCTCGATTTCATGGCCTCAAGCCACTTCTCGGATTCTGGGGGCCGTGATGGCCTCCTGGTAAGTCACAGGCTCATCTTGATCCATGAGCAATACATCACCTTGTGGAGTCATGAGAAATCCATATCTCTCAGTGGTGACGTATCCTGTTAGACCTACGCTGGTCTTGTGCTACTGGAGCAGGTTGTTCCTCCACAGCATTTTGTGAAGGTTGCTCATGTTCCACCAATGGTAGGTCACTACTCTGTGATTCTTGAATTTCTTCAAGTTCTATCTTCCTCCCACTGGTTCCTATGGAGATAAACTCCTTTTCTAGGAATACACCAGTCCGTGCAACAAACACCTTGCCTTCGGAAGGATTATAGAAATAGTACCCCTTGGTTTCTTTGGGATACCCCACAAAGAAGCATTTATCAGATTTGGGATCAAGCTTATTAGAAACTTGACGTTTTACGTATGCTTCACAACCCCAAATCTTCATAAAAGACATGATGGGTCGTCTACCAGTCCATATCTCATATGGTGTCTTTTCTACCGCTTTGGATGGAACACGGTTAAGTGTAAAAGTTGTTGTTAATAGAGCATGTCCCCAGAAAGAGTTTGGAAGGTTTGCATGACTCATCATAGACCGAACCATGTCCAACAAGGTTCAATTTCTCCTCTCAGAAACACCATTCCATTGTGGTGTTCCAGGTGGAGTGAGTTGAGATAAAATTCCACACTCTCTCAGATGATCATCAAACTCTAGGCTCAAATATTCACCACCTCGATCTGATCGAAGAGTTTTAATATTTTTACCAAGTTGGTTTTGTACCACATTTTTGAATTCCTTGAACTTTTCAAAGGATTCCGATTTATGTTTCATAAGATACACAAATCCATATCTACTGAAATCATCAGTGAATGTGATGAAGTACTGAAAACCACCTCTAGCTAATGTGTTTAGGGGTCCGCATACATCGCTATGTATAAGACCCAAAAGATCGTTAGCTCTTTCACCTTTTCTGGTGAATGGAGCTTTAGTCAACTTTCCCAATAAACAAGACTCACATATCTCATATGATTCATAATCAAATGAGTCCAAGAGTCCATCTTTATGGATCTTCGAAATGCGCTTCTCATTTATATGGCCTAAACGACAATGCCAAAGATAAGACGGGTTCAACTCATTTGGTTTGAACCTCTTAGTATTTATGTTATAGATGGGAATTTCAAGATCAAGGACATAAAGCCCATTACTCATGTGTGCACTAGCATAGAAAATATCATCCAAATAAATAGAACAACTTTTGTTCTTTATTATAAAAGAAAAACCAATCTTGTCCAAACAAGAAACGGAAATGATATTCCTGCTAATTGCAGGCACAAAATAACAGCTTCTCTAATCGAATAGTAAGCCCAGTGGGCAAAGTCAATACATAAGTCCCTACAGCTAAAGCAACAACCTTTGCTCCATTTCCAACTGGTAGGTCGACTTCGCCCTTTGCCAATGGTCTACTCCTGTTTAGATCCTGCACATTTGTACAAATGTGAGAACCACATCCAGTATCTAATACCCATGATGCAGAAGTAGATAAATTGACTTTTATAACAAACACACCTGAAGTGGAAGTCTCGCTTCCCTTCTTCTTCTTGATTTCTTCCAGGTATTTTGGGCAGTTCCTCTTCCAATGTCCGGTCCGACCACAATGGAAGCAATTGCCTTCCTTAGCCACACCACCCACAGGCTTCAAGGCAGAAGCACTGGGCTTGATCTTGTTGATGGCTTTGCTCTTGCCCTTGCCTTTTTGTTTGTGCGTGGGCTTCTTGGGCTGCTTCTTGCTATTTCCAGCCTGGACCATCAAAATGGCCTTCCCCTTTCCTTTTTTAATATTTTGTTCAGCAGTTCTCAACATGCTCAACAATTAAGCAAAGGTTTGTCAAGATCATTCATATTATAGTTCATGACAAACTGACTATAGCTCTCAGGCAACGATTGCAAAACTAAGTCGGTGGCCAACTCTTGGCCTAAAGGAAATCCCAGTCTCTCGTGATTCTCAATGTACCCGATCATCTGGAGTACATGAGGACTCACAGGGCTTCCTTCTGCCAATTTACACTGGAAAATGGCTCTGGAAACTTCGAACCGCTCATGCCTTGCTTGCTCTTGGTAGAGCAGCTTGAGGTGCACGATCATATCGTACGCCTCCATGGTCTCATGTTGCTTTTGCAGCTCAGAGGTCATGGTACCAAGCATAATACAGCCGACGTCTAAGGCGTCATCCTGATGCTTCTTATAAGCATCCATGTCAGCCCTAGGAGCACTTGAAGCCGGTGGCTCCTCAGGAATAGGCTCCTCAAGAACATACAGCTTTTTCTCATGTTTGAGGACAATCCTCAAGTTTCTGTACCAGTCCAGAAAATTTGTTCCGGATAGATTGTCCTTCTCAAGGACGGATCGCAATGACAGGTTACTTGATATGTTTGATGCCATGGTAATCTACAGAGATAAATATGCAAAATATAAGTATCATGCCATGAAGTTATTTAATAAGGTCTTTAATTAAATACGCCTCCCACTATTTTACTCAAAACAATGACCCTTATCATTGATTCGGAAAATCATGTTGGAAGATTTTCTAGTGGGCCAAGATCCATATTTCACCTAGCTTTAAGTCATCTTTGGCTAATCACTCAAAATTCAGTTATATAGGTAGGAAACACTTTCCGATTGCATCTCATGCAACTCTTGGACAGTTGGGTGAATAACTCTTATTCTAATCCATCACATGGACTAAAGCCCAACTTTTAAGCCTCTAAGCCTTTCAATCCTATTGAAGTTGGCTTAGTTAAGTCAGACCCAATGGATAGCAGTTGAACATTACATTTGTCCCATCGCGTCTTACTAGTATAGATAAAGGTACCCCGCTTTGGCGGACCCACACTTAATCGATCATAGTCTTGACGAGTGCCATGCATTGGAAGGCCTTTAAATGTGACTTAATATTTCCTTTTGAGGGATTTGATTAAAATTTGATCTCATCATTTGTTAATTAAACTCTTTAACTTACTATTTACATACATGCATCTCATACATATATTAGTTAAACCCCTTTTAACATACTATATACATACATGCATCTCATACATATATAAGGCAAATAAATGTGATATGGTTATGGCCCCTAACACACTGATTCTCCCAAGCCAATGAGAGAATCTAAACTGAAACCTAGGAGCGTCCAGGCTTCTCCAAGCATGATCTCCCATAGGATAACGTCTTCTTGTCTCCATCATTACATTACATACACAGAAACCTCATTTTACATATGAGGGGAGTGAGATGAGAAAAGAATATACATATGGAATATAAGAGAAAGGCACGGCACGCAGGCCGTATTTCAAAATATAAACCAAAAGATTAAAGGACTAAGGCCATAACCATTCACCATACATTACCAAATAAATAGTAACAACCAATAATAATACACAATTATTATTTTTTTTATTATTATTATTATTATTATTATTTAATTAGAGATTTCAAAATCTGAATTTTGAAAACATAACATATATATAATAAATCACATTTATTGTAATTGATGTTACTATAAATCACATTTATTGTAACTAATGTTACTATAAATCACATTTATTGTAATTGATGTTACTATTAGTTAAGTATTTCAAAATCTAAATTCTGAAACCATATCATATATAATAAATCTCATTTATTATAATTGATGTTGTTATTAAATGGTGACATAAAAGATTTCAAAAATTGAATTTCGAAATAACACACTACGCAGAGGTAGCACGGGGTTCCCGCTTCCTTGGCGGCTAGGGCTTCAACCTCTCAACCCTAAAACCGCAAGGCCCGTGAACACTTCACGCTGCAAGGAACGGCGGCTAGGGTTTCAACCCTTGGAACCTCAGTCGCAAGAACATGAACTTTTCATGTCTGACACCCTTTAACGCCGCCAACAGAGAACTGAAACCGATCATGTTTAACATCAACACTTGACGCCATCGCAGAACATAATAAGGATTCCAGAACCAATGTACATATCGCATATATATACATAAATATGCTATAGACGCATATATCATATACATACGAAAATTACAGAAACAAGGTTTCGCAAAAACGGATGCAAACGATTTTCGGAAAACAATTTTCAGAAAAATGATTCACATTATTAACATGTTATCATACATAACAGGTAAACCACGTAACAGAATCATGGTTTCATAAGCGGCTCTGATACCACTGTTGGGAATTTGCGTATAAATCAAAATAACGCAGCGGAAAAAAAATTCCCATCGAAGGATCCTTCCGAATGGTCATGATTCATGGTTAGAAGATTTACCTCTTGAAGCAATGAGAATTGATTGAAATCGTCTATCACGAACACCGCACGAACGATGTCTCTAAGGTATCCACACGAAGATCCCGTGAACGTCCAACGTCACGAACACGAAGCGTCTCTGCCTCACAGTGCTAGCTTCGAAAACCGAGACCTGTTGCTCACTGTCACTCTCTATGTGCGGCTAGGGTAAAAACCGTGTAGGCACAATAGCTTAAGTGGTCTACATATAGTAGCACCTCCTTAAGTGAGTTAGTGAGCAGCGTTTGACCTAAGCCCCATGTACTATGCGCTAGGCCCAATAGAAGAGTCCAACTCTCCTTTTAATGCTTCTTTTGATTCGCTCTTATGTGTGACACTACAAGTTCCCAAAACGTTAGTAGTAATATTAAATCCCATTTAATATTACAAATAGTGAGCGGTATCTAGCAATACATCACTGCCACCTAAGTAGTGAGAAAGTCAGTGATTTGACGAAACATTTATGTGACAAATATTCATGTGCATTATTATCCCTTTGTCCATATATCTATATTGAACACAAGACATAGAATGTGTCACCCTTGTATGGTTCAATATCATGTTCCCTGATACCCGAGTAGACTTAACAACAAATAAGGTCAATATCTCATATTGACTCATTTCAGCACGGTCATGCATTTTACAGTCTCACTCTATCAGGGGGCCCACAGATATTACTCCTGTTATGTAGGAGGGACAAATTCCATCTAGGTCACTCACATCCCTCTGCATGGCTCGTGGTATTCCCAATGACCGTCTTTATAATCATCCTATTACAGATGACGTTTGACGATATTAAAGCACACGACTCCTCATGTAGGGATCGTAGCGATTTCAGGTCGAAGGATTGCATACACCGTTGTAACTATGAGAACTACTTATGACACTCACATAACGCTCCATGTAGTGTTCTCATGGTGGGTCAATCCAGTACATCATTACTCTAATGTGTACCTATGTGGCGACTCGATATCTCATATCCATGACCCGTGAGATATGGTCATCGATCCTGCACACATAATAGTCTCAATGTATTATTATTGTCCTTATTAATAAAATACTTGAATACGGATATTTAAGAATAGGATTTCATTGTTCAATAGTGTCTCACGATCAAGTCATGTACTTGATATTCTATTAAACTGAAATTTCTATTCTAAGGACTTTATTATGTTTAAACAAGTAACACAATAAACTGGAATGCCTCATATATATATATATATATATATATATATATATATATATATATATATATATATATATATATAATGGCAAGATACAAATGTAAGTATAAGAAATACACTGGCCTCTAGGGCTTATACCAACAATTACAAATGTCCATATCTTCTTCCATAGAAGGCAGCTCGTCAGGAGGAGGCGGCTCAAACCGAGGCAATTCTTTGGAGCAAACAGTTGGGCTGCAGGACTGCTGTTCCATTAAGATATTACTGCGGTGTTTTTTTTCTGTTTATTCAATAGCAAATGCATGCATACAATATATACAGGATATAAGGCCAACAGATCTTTATAATTATTACAACAAATCCTCCTATTTGTCTATGCCTAATATTTATTGCAGGACAGTTCATTATGTTCATATTGATCTATTATGCGCCTTTGCATCTAGCATTGGGTAGATCTTATACAGTAACTGTCATTGTTCTATCGTATCTTTCATTTCATTTCTTGGGCAAGAATCACAAACACTTTTTACTTATGGATACAAGAATCCAAATTCAATATGTAATTTTAGCATTCCAAAAATATTCTTTAATAATCTTATTTTTCAGTTATTAAACCCCTTCTTACCAAGTTCAATGTTAGTCAGATTAAGATTAGCAACCATTTATATGTTTCAATGTAACAACAAATTCCTAAAAATCTGAAACTATATAATTATATGATTTTTTGAGATTCTCTCGATATATTCTCTCAATATTCTATTAATATTTTATTCTTGTCATGGTCCTCAGCCACTACTATGTGATCCTCCGTGATAAAATATTTAAAGGAATTTAATTGATATACACTATCAATCAATCATAAGTTGTCATATCATAATTTGTAAAAACGGTATAAATGTTTTTTACATTGTCAATCAATCATACGTTGTCATATTATTGAAAATCTTTGACTTTTATCCTAACCACATTAAAAGTAATCTATATCATGATTTGTGATTGGCTGAAAGTACTTTACACTGACAGTGTACAACAATTAAACTCTTATTTAAAGTTTTCACACAAAAAGTAAAGAAACTGTTAAATATTCTTAATTTTAGATTAATGTAATTATATATGACTAAAATTTCCTATCGCTCCATTAATGATGTCTCTCGATTTACCCAGGGGAGACACTGTCTAAGAGATAAGGATAAATTGCAAAAAAATAATTAATATCTTTTGGTTTTTAAAATGAGAAAATTTAATCCCTTTTGAGTATTGTTCTGGTGTGATGCACAAGAATTAAGAAACATAAAACTAAACCTTAATCGTAAGATTTTTTTAATTTACTAATTTTCCCTTATTTAATTTCCAACAATTAATTACTCTACTTTTCCAAGCCCAATAGTCCATCCAATTTCCATGAGTAGTTAAGCATTTTGGGAAGGGTAAAGATGGAAAAACAAAAATTAACCCTAATAAGCTAGCAGATTGTATTTGAAGTGTTTGCTAAAATTAGCGATTGAACTAACTGATAAATATAAAATCACATAAAAGGACATGCTTATATGTTTTTTTATATAAGTTATAATTATTTATTTTTTTTATCCTTGATCAGGAGTATACCCCGTCGGAAGCGGGGACTAATCTCCTAGGGGAATTGAATGACACTTGAAAGTGGCAAACCCTCTCCCAGTGGAAATCCGCACCATATGCAAGAGTTGGGATTCGAACCCCAGCCACCTGGTTAAGGGGCACAAGTCCACCACCACTTGTGCCAGCCTCATATATATATATATATGTATATGTATATATATATGTATATATGTATATATATATCTATATATATATATATATATATATATATATGTATGTATGTATGTATGTATGTATGTATGTATGTATGTATGTATGTGTGTGTGTTATTTATTTTAAAATAATTATCACTTTTAATATTTTAATTTAATTTAAATTATTCATCATTTCAAAAATTAAAATATTATTTTCTATTTGTTTCTTTTTTACCTTTCCTACTAATAAGGTAATTTAATTCTTTTTGTTTCCTTACCAAAAAAAAAAATCTTTTTTTTAATTATTATTTGCAATAATTTATGTGCAGATATTCGGCATTTACTTTTAAGGGGCAAAATAAATATTTTAAAATTCATTAATTATCCGTGTAATTAATTTGGGTATGATTTTTTTTAAGTATTTGGGTATTTTTTAAAAAAATAGAAATATCATATCAAGAGTGCAGTGGGTTAAATATCTCTTATTTCATATGCACAATCCATCATGATTTCAAATATCATCTTTTGAGAAGTTTTTCAGAATTTCCTAATTTAAATAAAATTTATAATGAGTGATTTTTTTTAAAAAATTTATTTTTTGTGATCCTCGTTTTAAAATATGGTCGTGATGGATGTATTGTCGAATAGGTCGAATCATCTTCTCATAGCCCAGGATTCTAACTGCTGGGTTTGATGGGAGTTGATGAGGTTAAAGTTTTGAATGTTTCTACTACTACTTTAAAATGTGATCATATGATTTTTTTTTTTTTTTAGGAATCCACCGTAATTAGGGTCTTTGGCTCCCCTATGTGTCAACGGAGTTTTCCACAAGCTTAGATCCTTTGGACCTGCTATGAGACTATTATCCGTTCGGGTGCTTAGTCCCAATTAAGGTTCTTCGTCCCTCCCCAAAGATGTGTTATGTGGGATTCGAACCCATCGTAATTAGGGTCTTTGGCTCCCTAATGGATCCACAGTGTTTCCCAACAAGCTTAGATCCTTTAGACCTATTATGGGACTCACTACTAGAAATCCATCTTTTTCGGACAGATTTACAGATGGATTTCAGACGAAAATCGGACAAGTTTCTTACGGATTTCAGACGGATAATTCATTCTGAACGGATTTCGGACGGAATGACACCCGTCTGAAAAAGCCTTGTTGGAAATTATAAAATCCGTCCCAAATTCTGTCCGAAAATATTTACAGACGGATTGCGGACGAAATTTGGACAACGTGCAAATCCGGATTTTGGTTATTGTTCGGACGAATTTCGGACAGATTTATTTTTGTTTTCCAACGGATTTGGGACGGATGTTGTGATTTTGTTTGAGACAGATTTCCCACGGATTAAATAAATAAATTTATCCAATCCTCTTTTCGCACAAATTTAAGACAGAAACGTTTATCCTTTTGAGACGGATTTTGAACAAATTTAATAATATTTATTTTTTTTATAAAGGAAATTGACTCAAATTTATAAATTGGCTTAATTTACTTTTGAAACAACACTGAGATGAAATATCAAAATCATTATTCAAAAGCGCCAAGCTTTAGGAATCTTAAGATTCTCAATAAAGCTTACATGGCAAAACTAGCTGGCAAATGTCTAATAACCCGGAAAAGCTCTTGATTTATAAGTTCTTGCTCTTTAACCTTTTCCTGCCACTTTACTAGCTCTTGTTCCGTGTTTGTGTCCTTAGATGCACTTGAGGATGAATTGACAGCATACTTTGAAGAGATATTTGTTCCTATAGAACCTAGACCATATAATGTCCCTTTTTTGCCTTTAGGAACTACTTTCCAAATAGTCAAGTCATCTGGCATATTTTGGCTTTCACAAGAGAACCCGTCACCATCCTCATGATGACACAATGACAATACTGAAAGCTCTGATTTTCTCTTTTTAAAATTTCCCTACAAAACATTACAGTTTGAATTTTGTTAGTCATTTCACTAACAAACAATTTTGAACCATGCATGCAACAAAAGTTATAGAAAAATTAAAGTTAACACCACATACCATGGCATTCTCAGATCTATTATCAACCCAAGTGTTGTCCTTTTTCAAATGGCATTTAGCAAACACTTCTTCTATGGAAGGTTTGACCTGTGTAGCTACCTCCTACACTTTGTCATAACTTCAATGAGAAAATTCACAATAGTTCATAAAACAAAATCCTCAGGTACTTAAAACTACACCAATAGGTACTTAATTATACCTAAATACTCAAAATACTAATTACACTCTAACTATTAGATGAAAATTATAACACAATCACATAATCTCTTAAAAGTGGTATAGTGACAAAGCAGATATCAAGTGTACCTCAGAGTCTCTTAATCCAAGCAAACTCCAGTCATTTATATTAGATGATCCAATAAAAGCTACACGGTCATCTATAATCATCAATTTACTGTGCACATATACCTGTACAAAAAAGGAAGTGTACATGAAAATTAACTAAGGAAAACAGTTAATTAAAATCATTCTAAAAGCTAAACATTGTTTATTAGAACTAGGAGATCCAAACTATAGTTAGTATAACCATTTCAAGATAACTTAATATCCCTGATGAAATATTTGATTATATTATCCTTGATTTGCTATTTTTAAAACAAAATCAAAAGATTCTTCGATAGAATGATGATATTGATAAGATACCTGACTTGTAGCCACAGGACCATCCTCATAAAGTCTACCATGAGATCGTAGACCATAGAAAGAGATATAATCATGTGTCTTAGGACCAAGTATAGCTTCAAGATTGTGTAATATTGAGTGCTTTCCTCTACATATTGTTCTATACTGCCAATGTGTTAAGGCTCTCACGGTTGCAGCACCACTATCATCCAGACCACCCTATTAATGATAATTCACAATGCTAAAAGATTTAAGCCTAGAGAAAAGAGGATTCATTTTATAAAAAGAAGGCGAGTAACATTTCCTGGAAGCCAGGCAAGAGGGGAATCACAATTATAACTCTAAAATCTTTTTGTTCTTTGTGGGCTCGCAAAATACGCCTATATAGTGCTTCCAAGATACGGTTCTGTACTATGTAATCCTCTGTAAGACCTGATATGAAAAATTGGTTCTGAATGGAAAAGAAAAATGAAAAAAAGAAAGGGGAAATGAGTTTATTATCAGTCCAAGTATGATATTCAGCAGTATTCTACAACTATGCTACATGTCTAATTTAAGCAGCCACTCAAACCTTAATTCAATTATTATCACAGAACTAACATTGCTATAGTACATTTATCTTTTGTATTAAGGAGTTGGATCCTCAAAGTGCACCGTGCAATTTAGAGGGTAAGTGCAAGTCGTAATCGCTTATGAAAAAGTTAAGGGATTGAGTTCTAGCAAATTCATTTCACCCTGAAGTTTAGGTGTCACATGTAACTTGTATTTAAGTTTAAATGTTTCATGCCTTCCTTTCATGACTGCAAAATATGATATTTTTATCTCCATATATTTTTCTCTCCCCGAACCATCATTAAAATGATTGGAGACACAGACCACCACATGCAACTTTTTAATATGGCTTGGTGATATTACTTATAAGTATGAAGAATGTTTAAGATTTCAAAATAGCTGTGGACTTAATCATATATGACATTGAAATTTGTTAAGTGCAATAGATATAAAGTAATCTCTCATGTTTCCTCAAGTATCAGATAATGCAGAATCAGAAATTGAGTGCAATGTGCAGTGTGAATGCTTCCTTCAGGTGACTTGTTCCAACAGACCACTGGCTGACACTTCTGATAACCTGTAGGTTTCACATACCAAAATTGCAGTAAATAATTAATTATGTAAATTTATATCGACAGGAATTAGGACAACTCCGAAACTAGGAGTCTATATGTTGTGTTAGATTATGAACATAAATATGGATAAACAGTTCCAGGTCCTTTGTCGTGGTTAGTGGGGACAAGGAATGCTGTAAATATAATCATTTTTTTTTGGGGTACAAGTAAATATAACCATGTTGCTAACCCAATTAGAAACAGTAAAAAGAATTCTTCCCAGAATTTCTCTAGGAACTAATTTTGCAAATTTCTTTTTATACATCTACTCTCTTTTAATAACTATTTTCTGATAAAATTTATAGACTTCCAAGTTTTGATATCAAGTTAATCTTCTTTCCCAACTTGCTTACGATGGCATATCATCAACCAAAAAATAATATTCATACTTTTGTGAACATTTTCACAACTTTTCTAAAAGAATTTACTGCAATTGTCAATCTTACTAAGCTGGGTTTTGAGCAAAATGTAAACTTATTACGAATCATGAGTGTCATATTTTATATGGATTGGTGCCAATTTGAAAAACTTGGTAGACTATTACGAAAGAGAAACTAATTCATTGAAGGATTGGTGCCAATTTGATAAACTTCATTACACATACAAGATCCAGTAAGGCATAACTAACCTGACATTGACAAGTAGTCTGTGGACCAACTTGTCCATATTCCACACTAGTGGCATCATTGGTACCTTCTTCTGGTGTGTCCCACCAATCATCTAGATCATCGAGAACAGATTGTGCCTCCATGTTAAAAGGAACAACTTTATCTTGGAACCCTTTCAACAACAGTGAAGGCTTTTACTATTCAATTCTAGGATTCAATTCTCCCTCTCAATCATATGAATGCAATGCATACAAGACAGGCTGAATGCATTACAATGGATAATACAGTACGAATTTGGACCTTTTATTATTGTAACTCATATACAATCAATAATTACAAGTTTTTCATGGTGCGACCTGTCAGAAACCATGCCAATATTCACCATATACACATGTTTGACATCCACCAGAATTTTTATTAAGGTGATGTTCAAACTTCATTTATTAATAAATAGTACATTTTTTTTATAGGCCATTAATAAATAGTCCATACATACCATAAATACACACCAGTGGCGAAATGGTCAGGATAGCGCAATACCCTCACATTCTCATGAATGCTGAGGAGTCTTCTCATACTGTACATGCTGTTGATTTTCAAAGCTATAGAAACCTCCTTGTAGAGAAGCACATAGATCTGTATAATCATTTAATGACATAATCAGAATAAACTTCAGTGTTATTCAATCTTATAAAGCAAGCTTCTGAATAGGAGAGATTGTATGAAACAAGTTTCAATTTCAAGATTAAATTCTGAATTTAAAAGGCTAGGGTTAGGGTTTCAAAAATCAATTTGGGGCTTTTACAAATAGGAGAGATTAGGGTAAAACACTCACCCAAAGTGAAGAGGTAAGGATACCACGACCAAACAGAGAGGCGGTGGCGGCGACACGGCGGCGACTCCGGCGAGGACAGCAAGCGCTCGCTGCTGGACGATGACGCACAGCGAGGAGCCAGACGCGCGAGGTGGTCCGAACCGGTGGCGGTCGCAGGTGCGTCCTACCCTCGACGACCGGACGCGAGCGGTGGGTGGAGGCGCAACCACGGCGAGGACGAATCAGAAAAGACAGAACTCGAGCGATGATGCTGAACGGGTTTTCTCCTCCGAGCGGCCGACGGTGGTGTAGGACGGGCGGCGCTCGTCTGGACAGTTGAGAGAAGGAGGCTTTTGTGGTTTGGAGAAGGAAGCAGAAGAGAGAAAGAAGGAGAAAGAGGAAGAAAAAGAAAGAAATTGGTGGGGGTGGGGGTGTTTGGAGAAGGAAGAAGAAGTGGGGAAGAAGAAGCGGGGAAGAAGGAGAAAGAAGAAGAAAAAGAAAGAAATTTGGAAGTGGGAGTGGTGGGAGGTTACGGGTCTGCCAAAAAAAAAAAAAAGAGAGAGTTTATGTTTTAAGTTGTTATTTAGTGATAGCCTAATTAGTGTAAAAATGAGTGATAAATATTAAGTATAAACATAAATTTGTTTTTAGATTTTGAATCTAAAATTAAAGGATGATAAATATATACTTTCAAATTTTGAAATAAAGGAGAGATTGATAGTTGGGTTGATCAACTAAGAAAATATTCGGTCCAAAATTGATTAATATCAAACCAATTTATTTTCAAGTCTAAAATTAAATAGGATAAAATATGAAAATACTTTTCTTTCAATCATATTATTTAAAATAAATCTTCAGTTAACACTAAACCAATTTATTTTCAAATCTAAAATTAAATAGAGTAACATCTGAAAATAACTTACTTTGAATGATATTATTTAAAATATTTTTCTAAACAAAGAATATTAGTGACAATAGAATAATATTATAGTGCTGCAAGCGTGCATACACTATAATAATGCAGTGCTAATGCACTCAGAAAATATTTTAAATGAGTAAATAAAATTACTCAAACTAAATCGCATAAAAATAAACAAAAATAAACATCTAGATAATTAATTATTTCAATAAAATAATTAGGGACACATTTAATTATGTTTTGCTGGTATAGGAACCAAACGAGTAATGTATAGGGACCAAATGGATGTAAGATAAATCAAGAAAAATATAAAAAATAACAAATCCGTGTGAAATCCGTCGGAAATTTTCGGACGGATTTCATACGGATGTAAGATAAATCAAGAAAAAAAAAATAACAAATTCGTGTGAAATTCGTCCGAAATTTTCGGACGGATTTCAGACGGATGTAAGATAAATCAAGGAAAATATAAAAAATACCAAATCCGTGTGAAATCCGTCCGAAATTTTCGGAGGGATTTCAGACGGATGTAAGATAAATCAAAGAAAACATAAAAAATAACAAATCCGTGTGAAATCCGTCCGAAATTTTCAGACGGATTTCATACGGATGTAAGAAAAATCAAGGAAAAAATAAAAAATAAAAAATCCGTGTGAAATCCGTTCGAAATTTTCGGACGGATTTCAGACAGATCTAAGATAAATCAAGAAAAATATAAAAAATAACAAATCCGTGTAAAATCCGCCCGAAATTTTCGGACAGATTTCACACGGATGTAAGATAAATCAAGAAAAACATAAAAAATAACAAATCCGTGTGAAATCCATCCTAAATTTTCGGACGGATTTCAGACGGATGTAAGATAAATCAAGAAAAATATAAAAAATAACAAATCCATGTGAAATCCGTCCGAAAATTTCGGACGGATTTCACACAGAATCCGTGTGAAATCCGTCCGAAATTTTCGGACAGATTTCAGACGGATGTAAGATAAATCAAAAAAATATAAAAAATAACAAATCCGTGTGAAATCCATCCGAAACTTTCATAAAATTTCGGACGGAAACATTTCCGTCTGAAAATTCAAGTTTTCTAGTAGTGACTAATCTCCGCTCGGATGCTTAGTCAAAGATAAGGTCCTTCTTTACCCATTCCCAAAGATGTGATCATATGAATTGAAAAGAAGTTAGTATGTTTACTAACTCTTATCAGTCTTTTGAACTTTGGTGTTAAAAAAAGTCATGTAAAATAAAAAATTGTGATTTTTTTTGTTACATTCAAAATTGTGATTTGTTATCACTTAATCTATTAATCTATTTTATAAAATAGTTTGTATCTAAATTTAATCCGTGATTAAACTGATTCTTAAATGTAGTATATTGAAACTAGATTATCATAATTTTGAACTAAATTAAGACTTTTTTTTATAAGCAAACAATTATAATAAGGAGAGTAGAATGAGTATGCTGACCCATTACATGGAGCCAAATTACAACAATACCAAACATATACAAAACCCAACCATCTCCTATTACATGATTCCAAGCAACATAAAGGATTTATACAACACATAAGAGAAATAAGACCTAATTTGAATAGGTACACCAACTTCAAACCCTTATCATTATAAGATCAAAACTTCATCAAAATCAAACTAAGACTAAATTTACACAGATTGAATTTAAGTGATCACAATTTAACCAAGCTATCAAGTCGATTCATTTCTATATGGACTCATGCAATTGATTCCACAACCCCTAAAATACACAAAATTATCAACCACCGACCTGTAACTTCATCACACTCATCATAATCACAAACCATGCAAAAATGCTGGCCAACATTATCTAAATCATTGTAACGAAAAATTGAACATGTACAATGAGTTCATTACCAAACAAAAAGACATTTATGTACAATGAGTTGATCCATTATATAAAATTGCAAGATCCACGATATAAAGTATGAATTATGAAATATCAACATTGAAGCAACTACATTTAGAAGAAACAAAGCTCAAAACATAGTGAATGGTGGCAATGTTGTGATCAATATGAACTTTCTTCTATTACCCCTGAAAATAGATTAGAGACTGAATGATTAACACAAATAAATGAATAATAATATAATTATGAAAATATAAAACTAACATTATTTGCAAAATAACTCACATGAAGTAGCCATTTTCATGATAAACCCATGGATCGAATGATTTCATCCTTTCAACATTGTTGTCATCATCCTCAGCCACAACCATGTGATCCTCAGTGATGTTAGAAAGCATCGGCCGCCAATAACATCTGCCACACTTCAGTGGCCGATTATTGGTGGTGACAAGAAGTAGAACACGGTGGCTGCCATTCTTGGATGACGGAGCCTTAGTTAGAGTCCTACTTTTAAGCGATAAGAACAAATCGTCGACCCTCCTTACCACCATATAGATATTAAGTTTATTACTATTACAAGGCAATCCCTCATCCTATAAATTAAGTTCCGTTCCCATGAGACTACTACTCAAATAATCTAATCAAAAAAGTTTTCTTCAAAAGTCACACAAGATGAAGTTATTTTCCCAAATATTTTCTTGTTGCCGTTCCTGCCCCACAACTCAGGCATCTAAGGCTCCGTCATCCAAG
Source organism: Sophora flavescens (assembly GCA_030762895.1). Classification (NCBI taxonomy): domain Eukaryota; kingdom Viridiplantae; phylum Streptophyta; class Magnoliopsida; order Fabales; family Fabaceae; genus Sophora; species Sophora flavescens. Next base: position 150,104,045 of record CM061063.1, read on the forward strand.
AATGACAGCCACCGTGTTCTACTTCTTGTCACCACCAATAATCGGCCACTGAAGCGTGGCAGATGTTATTGGCGGACGGTGCTTTCTAACATCACTGAGGATGACATGGTTGTGGCTGAGGATCATGACAACAATGTTGAAAGGATGAAATCATTCGATCCATGGGTTTATCATGAAGATGGCTACTTCATGTGAGTTATTTTGCAACTAATGTTAGTTTTATATTTCCATAATTATATTATTATTCATTTATTTGTGCTAATCATTCAGTCTCTAATCTATTTTTAGGGGTAATAGAAAAAAGTTCATATTGATCACAACATTGCCACCATTCACTATGTTTTGAGCTTTGCTTCTTCTATATGTAGTTGCTTCAATCACTGGTGCAGAAAAGGGATTCCACATCGGTTATTTTTGGCTTTTCACATCGGTTTTCAAACTGATGTTGAAAAGATCGATGCTGTTTATTGTTACTTTTCACATCGCTTTTAAAACCGATGTTTAAAGTATATTTTTAACAGCGTTTTTCACAATAACCGATGTGGAAAACTCATTTGTCAATAGATAACCTATTGGAAATATCAATTTCCACATCGGTTTTTTTAAAACCGATGTGGAAATTAGACTTTCCACATCGGTTTTTAGGAAAACCGATGTTAAAATTTCAATTTCGACATCGGTTTTCCCCAAAATCGATGTGAAAATTTCAATTTCCACATCGGTTTTCCCCAAAACCGATGTGGAAATTTCACTTTCCACATCGCTTCATTAGTAACCGATGTGTAAAGTCAAATTTTTTTTTAAACTCTTTTTTACATTTCTATCATTCCTTTCCCCTGTTTCAGTAATGCAGATCAATACTAGAATAACATATTCTAAATATTCTCAACACAATCAATTTTGTACAACAAAAACACACTAAATTAATATATACTGAATTTATTACGAACAATACATATGTACGTTCAATTACATTCAGACAACAAAGATAATTAGAAACCAAAAAGCTACATGATATATTATAGATTTCATATCAAAATACATATGATCAGTCAAAAGTACACTATAGCTAGTACATGATAAGTTTTTAAACTAACTACATATATACAAACTATGGTTGGTACACTTCAAGAAAGAAAGTTGCCCAACGTCTCCTTATGTTGTTGATGTCGGAATCAGATAATGGAGTTGGATTGTTGAATATCTGCAAGTTTAATTGGACAAAAGATTATATCTTTTAAATAATAAACTAACATAAAACATATAACAAATCTATAACTGTTACTTCTAATTGTTACGAATTAACATTTACCTCGTGCCATCTTTCAGTGATCCTGGAAGAGATAATTTCGAAAATCCACTTCATCACATAGTATCCACATTCCTATGATCCACGTTGTATACGTGACTACGTACAAATGAAACCCAATTGGAATATGAGGAATTAAATAGAAATCAATAATTATACCCACTGCATTTGAAGCGTTTGAACTAATAAATATCTTACGCTAGGAATAATCCATCTGATAGCCCGACGCCTTTCACCACGCAATATGTGGTTTGCATTAATAGAACTACCATGACAAAATAAACATTACTTAAAGTATATCTAATAGATTTCAGATAATTAAAACAACTGCATTACTGATTATAAAGTATTTTAATACTTACGTTTCGATGATCGTCTTCAGTTCATTCGCCGGCTTATTTTCAATTAAGCAGAAGAAGACCACAACGTTCATCCTAGGGTACAAGATCAACAGTTGCCAATGCTTGCTGTATTTGCGGAACAATTAGTGACTAAGTCATATATAGTTATAATTAAATAACCGGTACTTACTTATTGAGATAAGGCGCAAGGTAGAATTGATGATCATCTCGGGCAAGTATATCACATATGGTGGTGGCCGGGTCTTCTGATGCTAGGAGAACATCACCCTGAATGAACATGGGGTCAATGAACCCATAAAGGGCGAGGTTACCCTGATCAACTAACATACGATGCAGATACCTAATATATTAAAAAAAACATGTTAATTATCATAGTATTTAAAAATTAATTACTTAACTTATAAATAAAATGTACTTACGTGCATCATAACGATAGGTGTGCAAAACTAGCCATTTCCTTATCGAGTACAATCTCCATAAGTTCCTTCTTTGGGATATACAGTTCATCACCTGGACTGGCATCATGTTCCAACCTTACCAAAGCAGCGTCATTCTCCATGGTAACAACCTGTATAGCCAGAAGTTTAAAAACATCACCAGGTGCCCCTTTGTCGATCCCCTAAACAACAAAGATATATATTAATAATCACAGATAAGTTATTTCATTCGTAATTAATTAAATGGTCAAATGAATACCTTGGCAGGAGCAGACATCTTTGGTCTTCCTGGAACCGACCTTTTAGGCAGAATATCATTTCCAACATCCTATAACGAATAAAAATAAAGCATTATCTTTAAACAATAATAAATAATTTCAACTATGAATATAGAAAAACACAACTAACTGAATACCTCAGATGTAACAAGAAAGCTGACCAGTCTTCTTGGCCAGAGGATGAAGTTACCGGGGGCCTGACCCACTGTTTGAACCTCCTCAGTGGGCATAGGGACTCGAGTATCAGCATCTCGAATAATCTCAACAACGACCCTCACCTGATCATCCGGTAATAAACGATGGTGTATGGTATTACCTAAGTTATTATGTGCCCTCCCCAATGCCACTAAGCGGCGATCATGATGATCATCAACATACAACTCACACCTATCAGGGTCGTCATCATCATCATCATCATCACCATCATCATCATTTTCTGGCTGAAGAGGAGGATCACATAAGCCCTTAGTGCTCACATGGACAGAGGGTTGGACACCGACTGTCATCTGCTGGGACATAGAAGTCAATATTGCCATCTGCTGGGTAAACAACTCGGTCATCTTCTGTCTAAGCTCAGCTGCAATCTCCTGTTTTAGCCGTGCTCTATCTTCATCAACATCCCTGTGGCATTTGTGTGAAGATGAACCATGGTATTGGCGAATGCGGACGCCCCATCCAACACCAATGACACAGCCCGGGTGGTCTGGTTTACCGATGGCAGCAGCTAAGATATCATCGCGTCCCACTACAAAAAAACAACTGTTTAGCGACCGACATATTCGGTTGCCAAACTTTCTAATTCGGTCGCTATTTAATTTAGCTACCGATTAATGGTGGTGGCTGATAATCTGGTCGCTAAGCTTTTAGAGATCGAAATAATAATTCGGTTGCTAAATAATAAAAAACGGTCGCTACACGGTTGGTCGCATTGTTTGGGTAACCATTTTTAGCGACCGATAATCGGTTGCTAGTTCGGTCGCCAATGTTGGTTACTGTTAACCTATATTAGCGAAATGTTTAGCGACCAAATTTGTATTTCGGTCGCAAAATTATATATTTTGGTCGCCATATAGTTGGTCGCATACTCAGATAACCGAATTTGGTGACTGATATTCGATCGCTATTTCGGTTGCAAATTTTGAAAAATTTTTTATAAAAATTTTCCTGTAACTTAATCCTACCGACCAAATTTTGTTTTTCAACTATTACCCCATTGATTTTTAATTTCTGATATAAAAAAAATACACCAATATTTTTTTTGAATAAATAGAAAGAGTAAATATGATGTACTAACGATCCAAAACACCATAGTCAATATGATCAAGAAAACACATACATTAATTAACGCAAGTTTAATAATTGTTTATAAAAAAAAGTTTAATAATATACTAATTAACGATCAAAACATAAAAACACACCACAATCAATAAGTACTAATCAAAATATCAAAACTCATCAATCTTCCAAAGGGATGAACATGTAGAAGCGAGAATCCCCAAGGTACTTAAACTTTGCCAATACACCAGTGGACAACAAATACAACTCCCTGATACCATTTGTGTCTGTTGCAAAATATGGGGGATCCTCATGGATTACTATATTCCCATTGAACAGATTTCTGCATTTGTCTTCAATAGTCACAACACGCGGTATTCTGTTTCCCCAACGACGGTAGAATGATCGCGGGATTGAAATCAAATCCTGCAAATACACAAGAACAATTTAGTAATGATTAGTTTATGCCTTAACCATCATTACGTGAATCCGATCGTTATTCTTAAGTTGATGAGATACTGTACCTGGTCTAAATGGATGACTGTCTCAAAACATTTAGTCGGATCCATTTTCTGATAAAACGATAAGGAAAACAAGTCATATGTCTAAACTTCATCAAGTGATAATAAGAAAAGATGGAAAGATCCATGTAGCATACTAGCATGTTAAAATAGAACAAAGAAATGCAACTTCACATGCAACTTTACAGATTAGCAAACATAGTAGTTTTCAGGAAAGCAGATGCTTTTACGTCGTTTTGAAGGATGGTCATAGAGAGGACTTTTCCTACTGGAAATGCCTAGATAACCTAGTAAGGATGGTCATCAACAACTATTTCTGGAAAGCTCCATTGCCTAGTGAAACAAATGAGTAGAAAACCAGAGTTGCTTTCATAATATTGTGTACAGAGCTGCTTTCTAATGTGAATAATGTTTGAATGATGACGGCACGTCATGTGCCTGGCGAATTGTGCCCCACCCTTCATTTTATCTAACCCTATACTTAATCCTTCATTATCTAAGACCTTGGCCTTAAGGTAGAACTAAAGAAAAACCTCAAACTTCAAGAATCCTTCAAGCACATCCAAAATATTGAATGAGCATGCGTGCCCTGAGAAGGTACGCAAGCTCAGTAATATTGAATCTCAAATAGGAAACTAAGGCTTTCGTAGCTTAATAATTAACTCTAGCAGAAAATAAAACCATTGACTTATAAGGATTGCAGCATACTTTAACAAATATATATTGAAGCATATTTCAATACAAACTTAGATAAAATATAGTAGCAAACATCCTATTGTGCTCCGCTCTCCACTAACAAGTAACACATAATTGTCAAACACATGCATAACTTCTAAATTAGCAACACACAACAAGCATCTCGCCTTTTTGACAGGATCACATCCTATTGAGCTCTGCTCTCCACTAATGGCAATCAAGGCATAGAATTGACACATCCATCCTATTGAGCTCTGATCTCCACTAACAAACAACATATAAAGTTTTCAACCACATGCATCAATTTTAATCTACCAGCACACAACCAGTATCCTATTGAGCTCAGCTTTCCACTAACAAACAACATATTCAATTGCAACCACATACATCATTTCTAATCTACCAGCACACAACCAGAATCCTATTGAGCTCAACTCTTCACTAACAATCAACAAATCAATTCAAAGTCTTCAAAAATAAGTGATTAAATTCAATTCACATGTGACTTAGACATCTCAACAGATACGGTTTAATAAGACCATGTCATGGTAGTCATGGACTCTAGCATTAACAAAATGCTTTTATTCTTATAATCACTAGCCAACTTTATATTCCATGATTTATATACATTGTTAGTTACATGGTTTGATTTATACTTAGGATCATTTGTGAGTCTCATCCACAACTCTTTAGGTCTCTTACAAGCCAACAAACAATATGTTGCCTTAATATTAATTTTTTTCTCAATTGTGTCAATGCCTTGTCAAACATGTACTTATTATGAACCATACCAACAACCCATAACAAAGTTTCCAGCATTAAAGTGTTATATACCTCTTAGTGAAATTATTCAACAGGGGATTACAATAAAACCTACATAAACAACTTACAACACATAGTCACACAACCATAATTGAATAAAAGTGATGCACATTACCACATTGTATCTGATTCAAGTACCATCTATAAGCAACAAAATCAATCAAAACAAAGAATTGGAAAGTATATACATGTGTTTTGCATAAGGGAATGTTCACAGCCCCATCATCAACTATGTCCTTGGTGATGCTGTCCCTTTCACTATAAAATCCTTGAACCCTTTATTCCCAACATCAAACAAACCACATCCAAAGCCTATCTATTTCTGTTCTGTATTCTTGTTATCATCTAAAATCCAAATCATGAATTGGCATCAACATAAAATAGACAATCACAAAAGCATTGAATGAATGAAAATTTTAACCTACACAAAACACCAGACACTATGACCCATCCCATCACAGTAGCAATACAACAAACCTTAAAGATGAGGAATGAGGGATGATAATTTTACCTCTTTAGTGATGAACAGAGACGCAGCAATGGGATGAGGAAATGGAGCAGTGGTGGCTCACCGGGGGTTGCGCAGTGGTGGCTCACCGGAGGTGCGCTGGACAGAGAAAGAGAGAAATTAGATAGAGAGGAAGAGAGCAAGAGAGAATGAGAAAGAGACACAAAGAAATAGAGAACTTATGGTGGTGATGTTGTGGTGGTGTTGGTGGTGGCACGACCGAGGCTTGGAGGCGGTCGGAGAGAGCGAAGGTCTGTGGGGGAGGGGCTGTTGCGCGTGAGAGAGAAGAGAAGAAAAGAGAGAAATGGGGGATGAGAGGAAGGAAATCGCGATTTAGGGATTTTATTTTTAGAGACCGAATTAATCGGTCGCTAAATCGGTCGCTAACTGGGTTAATTTGAAATTTGAATTCATAAATTTAGCTACCGATTTAAAATCGGTCGCTAACACGCTCTATTTTAATTTTTTACGCGCCATTTAGAAACCGATATTAATTCGGTCGCAAATATAAATAAAATTTAATCGTTGCATTTAACTCGGTCGCCATTTCGGTCGCTAAAAAATCAGCAAGTTTTGACTTTTACTTTCCTTTATTTAGCGACCGAAACAGCGACCGATAACTCTGCTACGCTCTATTTCGGTCGCAGTATCAACTATAACCAAGTTTCATGTAGACCCGACAATCGGTGGCCATTTCGGTCGTAAACAGCAACCAACAAATTCGGTCACTACTTTCGGTCACTAAATAACCTTTTTTTGTAGTGTCCTCTAGGAACAAAGGTTCTTTGGGTTACCTGCTCGTCCAAGGCATCCTATAACATATAAAATATCAGGTCACATTACAATTCGGTAAAAATATTAAAATGACAATTACAATTCAAACTATACTTACAATCTTCTCAGCTACTTGGCGGGTCTCCTCAGATGTATATTGTCCCGTTTTTCTTTGTCGGGCCCTCTTCCATTTACGATGGCGTGGGGGTGGAGGTGGATCAACAACTTCTGGATGATTTTCAGCGTTAGGATCCGCCTGAGATGCTGCTTCCTGACGTGCTTTCTTTTCCTCTTCCACCATTATCTGACCAAGTTTTTTATATCCCCTACGAGACATGACATGGGGGTAGATATTCTTGCTTTGGTTTTCCTGCCCATTTTCCCTCTTCTCCTGTTATAAATAGAAGACAATTAAATTACATAAGTAAATAAAATTAATGAAATTACATAAATTTAGAGACAAATCAAATAAGTTAACCTGAAAGCTGGGATCATGTCGGCTCTGAACAAAGTGATCCCACGTCGCCTGGTCAAGAAACGGGTACACCTCAAGTGGGTTCTTTTCACATGTTGGATTGAATACATAATATCTGCCCAGGTCGACCTTAAAAGCCCTTCAACGCTCACCAGCATACTTTATCAAACGCTTCTTCATATTCGTCGTATCCGGTATGTCAAAGGTGAGCTACATTAACACCAAAAGAATCAACGAATTACTGTATGATATTAATAAGATTAAAATAAAGTAGATACAGACAAATACAGGACGTAAAAGTGTAGATACCATAATACTCTCCCATATCAGATCCTTCACGTCCGCCAGTACATCTTTCCAATTATCAATAAGTATACTAGGCCTGCTTCTAGCAAGGGTCGCCACAAAACTGTTAAACTGCTCTGCCATTGGCCCAATAGGATTGAGGTTATTATCAAAGTCTATTTTTATCCTTTGATTTGAACCACGGTTGGCAGTCAAATTTCTCATTCGTGTGGCACGTCTACCCTTTCTACCCGTAGACGGCGTCTCTGACCCGCTGCATGAATGAGGGATATCCTCACGATCAGCATACCTGTTTAAACAAAAAAAAAACTTGTTAGTATGTCAGGATAAATATCAAACATAACTTATAAATATCAATCAACGTTATATTATATGTCAGGATAAATATCAAACATAACTTATCAATGTCCATCACGGCCGTGACATGCCAACTGAACCAGGCCCTCACAGGCAGAACTGATCACGGCCTAGCCGTGATGGTGGTCACGGCTATGACAGACCAACCAGTGAAGCAACCTCCAAGGCAAAATCCGTCACGGCCTAGCCGTGACAGGCATCACGGCCGTGATGCATGATACCACCACTGGTGTTCCTTTCTGTGTATCCTTTGTCCACCAATTGGAAAAATCCAGTCTTGGAGCCATTTCCACTATGGTGGATTAGACACAGATTCACACTTTATAACACTTCACACACAGAACAACACAAGTATATTATACTTATGTGTGTGTATATATATATATACATACACACAGAACAAGGACTCAAGACACAAACTTCATCAAAGGGGTCACAACAAGGCACTAACACACTCATGACAGAGCCTAGACATGCAGTTGTACATGGATGCAGTTCACCATTAGCCTCACAACAACCAGGTTTTCACAGACACAAAATCAAAAATATAAAAAATCTCAAGTATCTGAAAAAAATCACAGATGTTAGGTTTTCGTTCAAACCTTGTTGAGGCGTAACTCAGTATTGAAGAACAAAATCACAGAGGAAGAAACGAAATCTCAGTCAGATCTGCAGAGGAAGAAATGAAATAGAAGAGGAAGCTAAGTCAAAAGAGAAGAAGAAGAAGACGAATACCTGACACAAATGGAAGAGGAAAACACGAGTGGAAGAAGAAGAAGAATACTTGGAGCAAATGGAAATCGCGAGTGGAGGGAATGAAAAACAAAGGAAAGCTCTGTTCTTAATAGCAAGCACAAAAGGTTGTTGGCGGTGAAGCAACCAAACGTGATTTCTGCTTAGTGTGCTCGTGAGTTTGAAGGCTTTGATGATACCAAGTTCTTGCTCGTATATGGAAGAGCAAAGCCAAAACAAAGGTTCCAGTTCTTGCTCGTATATGGAAGAGCAGAGCCAAAACAAAGGAAAAGGGCTCGTGACAGATGGAGGGAATGAAAATAGAAACAAAAAGTAGGGTTTTGTAAAATATTACACATCGGTTATTTAAAAATCGATGTGCTTAGTCATATTTCACATCGGTTCTATAATAACCGATGTAGAAACTTACGATTTAATTTAAAATTTCATTTTTTTTAATTTATTACATCACTTATTTTTGAAACCGAGGTGGTTAATTTATATTACACATCGGTTCACTGGAACCGATGTGGAAAGATAAAATTTTAAATTCTAATTTTTTTTAATTTTATACATCGGTTATAGTAAAACCGATGTGGTAAATCTATATATTACACATCGGTTCTAAAAGAACCGATGTCAAAAGATAAAAGTTTACAATTTAAATTTTTTTTGTTTTAATTTTAAACATCGGTTAAAAAATAACCGATGTGGAAAATATTTACACATCGGTTAATTTTTAAACCGATGTGGAATCCTTTGCTTTTAATTTCAAAAATGTCACCGCCTTGTTTTACACATCGGTTATTGAGAAACCGATGTCGAATCTCCGATGTTAAAAACATATTTTGCACTAGTGAATGTTGATATTTCATAATTCATATTTCATATCTTGCAATTGTATATAATGGATCAACTCATTGTACATAAATGTCTTTTTGTTTGGTAATGAATTCATTGTACATGTTCAATTTTTCGTTACAATGATTCAGATAATATTGGCCAGCGTTTTTGCATGGTTCGTGATTATTATGAGTGTGATGAAGTTACAGGTCGATGGTTGATAATTTTGTGTATTTTAGGGGTTGTGGAATCAATTGCACGAGTCCATATAGAAATGAATCGGCTTGATAGCTTGGTTAAATTGTGATCATTTAAATTCAATTGGTGTAAATTTAGTCTTAGTTTGATTTTGATGAAGTTTTGATCTTATAATGATAAGGGTTTGAAGTTGGTGTACCTATTCAAATTAGGTCTTATTTCTCTTGTGTTGTATAAATCCTTTATGTTGCTTGGAATCATGTAATAGGAGGTGGTTCGGTTTTGTTTATGTTTGGTATTGTTGTAATTTGGCTCGATGTAATGGGTCAGCATACTCATTCTACTCTCCTAATTATAATTGTTTGCTTATAAAAAAAAGTCTTAATTTTTTTCAAAATTATGATAATCTAGTTTAAATATACTACATTTAAGAATCAATTTAATCACAGATTAAATTTAGATACAAACTATTTTATAAAATAGATTAATAGATTAAGTGATAACAAATCACAATTTTGAATGTAACACAAAAAAATTCACAATTTTTAACTTTACATGACTATTTTTTTAACACCAAAGTTCAAAAGACTGATAAGAGTTAGTAAACATACTAACTTCTTTTCAATTCTTATGATCACATCTTTGGGAAGGGGTAAAGAAGGACCTTATCTTTGACTAAGCACCCGAACAGAGATTAGTTCCATAACAGGTCTAAAGGATCTAAGCTTGTTGGGAAACACTATGGACCCATTGGGGAGCCAAAGACCCTAATTACGATGGGTTCGAATCCCACATAACACATATTTGGGGAGGGACGAAGAACCTTAATTGTGGCTAAGCACCAGAACGGATAATAGTCTCATAGCAGGTCCAAAGGATCTAAGCTTGTGGGGAAACTCCGTTGACACATAGGGGAGCCAAAGACCCTAATTACGGTGGATTCCTAAAAAAAAAATCATATGATCACATTTTAAAGTAGTAGTAGAAACATTCAAAACTTTAACCTCATCAACTCCCATCAAACCCAGCAGTTAGAATCCTGGGCTACGAGAAGATGATTCGACCTATCCAACAATACATCCATCACAACCATATTTTAAAACGAGAATCACAAAAAAAAATTTAAAAAAAAAATCACTCATTTGGAAGATACATCACACGTGCTGCCAAAAGAGTCCGGATGTTGGTTGATGATATTGAAGAGGATGGTGATTTGGACGATGATGGTGCTACTATCGAGAAGGATGAATCCTATTTTGAGGATCTATGTGGTGATGCTTCTTTCCCAGGAGATGAAATTGGTATTATTGATTCCGATGTGGGAAGCTGGGGCTTATTGGATGGTCGTATGTTGGCACTAGTTTTCCATCTTTTTAGATCTGATTCGAAGTCCCTTGTCTTTGCTTCCATGACTTGTAAACGTTGGCGAGCTGCTGTAAGGTTTTATAAAGAAGTCTCACGACAGGTCAACGTGTCTTCCTTGGGCAATTTCTACACCGATTCCATGTTGTGGAACATTATCGTAAGTTTTATATATATATATATATATATATATATATATATATATATATATATATAGCATTCCATTTTCCCGTCGTTTTCGAAAAAACGTGCTAAAGTGAAAAAAAAATTCATGGTTACGTCATCGCTGTCACTCGTTAACTTATTCTTTCATTAAAACACATTAAAATATTATTATTTTTACCTTCAAATTAAATCCCTTAATTTTCAAGAACACAAATTTTTCCTTAAACTTTCTTAACGTTTTATCCTTAATTTCCAATAAGCACTGACCGATGTCAGGCTTCCAGCCAATAACACAATCAACAGACATTTCATACAGCACAGTTTATCACATGCTTTCACAATCAACAAGAAATTCATGCGCAATTTATAGCATGCTTTCACAGCAGACACACCAATCAATAATACACATAGTTATCGAAGCTCCTCAGGTCCCCTTACTTCAAAGTGTGGATTTTTCTTCCGAAAATGGTCTCTTAGTTCTCAAGTTCATTCACAAGACTCCAAACAACAACTACTAACACAATCCTTCACATAACAAGTTAAACTTTGAAAAAAAAAACTACAAGTCCCTAAGGGTATGGATTCGGCCCATGATAGAAAAATAGGGTAGAGGTTTCAAATTAAATTTCACATACTCTTAGATGCATGACCTTAGAGTGGTGTAGAGCTAGGGAAAATTGCCATAAGTTGAAAATGGAGCAAAATCATCTAACCTATTTTTGGGTAGGATTCTGCCAACATATGTTAAATGGGTTAGGGATTTCAAAATTTTATATACTCTTGGATCCATGATCCTAGGGTAGTAGAGATGTATAGAAAATTGTCACACCTCAAAAATAAGCATTCTATGATTTTCTACAATTTTTTTGAAGACATGCATGAAAGTTGAAGAAAATTGGTTTTGGACAATGATTCAATGGAAAGAAATGAAATAGGAAAGCTCATGATCATAGAGAAAGAGAATTTACCACTTGAAGATGGAGAAGAGATTAAGAGATCGATCCAATTTGCAAGTAAAACACTTAAGAGCTTAGGTTTTTCTTTGGTTGTTCTTATGAGTTGATGAACAAATGTGTAAAAATGAAGGTGGGGTGGGTGGGGTGGGGGGGACCTGCCGTGATAAGAAGAGAGTGAAGGGGGAAGTGGGCGAGTTCACCACAACCTTATGACACCTGTCCCTCCCTGACCCGGTGTCCAGTTCAGTCTCCATAGTTCCGATTCCGACTCCGTTATTCTCCCGATTTAGGTTTTTCGCAATCGATTTAATTCGAAACTTCGCCCAAATAAAATAAAATATTTTATTTAGAGCGAAAATTTTGAAAAGGCCCATATCACTTAAAAAGTGATAAGAAGAATTATCGTTTCGTTATCGGGTCAAAATTAGGTTCTCTGACCAGTAAAATCTTACTGTCAGTGGAAACGCAGACCGGGTTTCGTTTGAATTTCCAACCAAAAATTTAACCGTAGGATTTCGTCATGAAGTCGAGTCTAAAAATCATTTTCTAGGACTCAGACAAAAATATAAACTGATATTTGTTTATCGATAAAGAAAACAGCAGAAATCGGGGTGTTACACCTCCCAACTACACACCTAGCTTAAACAACCCACATACAAAATAGACAACATCTAATACACCAGTATATGGAAATTCTATCATATACAAAATTTGGAAGATGCTAAGAAATTCAAAGACACGGCCAGCAACATTTTAGGAACTCCAAGGCAATACTAGCTGGTCCAAAAACGAAGACAGCTCTATGATGCACAGCACTAGATCAAGCTGAGAGAATTTATGCCTCTGATCACCCTCCTTTTAGTGTGCTTGAACTCAAAGTATATGATAAATAGCATCCAATCAGCCATTAGAGATTCTGTTGTACCTGAGAACAAAAATATAAACACTGCAAAACAACGGAACAAAAGAACCATAAATTCTTTAACAGTTTTATGAAAGTAATAAAGCCAAGAAGCTTCTCCTCATTTTCTTTTTCAATACAATTCAGGAAGGCTCTAGCCTTCCGTTTTAAATTGTGTTAGAACCATCTATACCATCTCCCCTCCATTTGAGAGCCTTCCTTTGCAAGAGTATCTGCTATTCCATTTGCTTCCCTTCTTTATGCTGGAACTACACACTTTTAAACATAGAAATCAGGTTTTCCAGTTTATTACTATAAAATCTTGCATTCCAAGGACAACCATCCTTATTTTTTACCCATGCTAAGGCATTTTTTGAGTCAGATTCAATGATAATGTCCATCTGCTTCAACCATTCTAGTTCTAGAGAAATTTCAAGTGCATAGACAATGGCTAATAGCTCAGCCTTATTTGAATCTCTAATACCTACAGAGGCAGCAAATAATCCTCTAATAACTCCCTCATCATCTTTAAGAACTCCACCAATACCTGCCCTCCTTGGTTTACCTTTTGAAGAGCCATCTACATTCCATTTAAGCATGTTTTATGGCGGCGGGCTCCAATTAATTTTTAGTCTATTAACAGCTTTGGGTCTCCACTTCCTTATCTAATCCAACTGGTTTGCTACAGTTCCAGGTCCAAAAGGACAATCTTTGCTCCACCCTTTAAGCCAAAAACCCAACATCAATTTGATTAAATATACTAGATTTTCCCAATCAGTTTCTTCCTTCTCAAAAGCTACCCTGTTTCTTTGATTCCATATAGACCACACAACAACAAAAAACAAAGATATCCATAGAAATGGGCATTTGGATATGCCATCAATCTAACATAACTGTCCATCTTCTCCAAGTGTAACCACAATGGAGAAAAAGATGATTTAATGTTTCCTTTTCCTTCTCCTTCTCACAAAAAGGGCATGTCCCATCATTCTCATGAATTAAATTTAGTCTCCTTAATATGTTTTTGGTATTCAGCCTTTGTAAAATGACATACCATACTAAAAGCTAGTTAACCGTTAATTTTAGCAAACACTTGAAATTCAATCTACTAGCTTATCAACTATCTGTTTATCAGTAAGTTTATCTTCTATCCACTATAAGTTCATCCACCATCAGCTATCGTCTCCACCATCCTCTAGTTTTTACCAAATATGATTTATTTATTTTTACAATTTACCAAATACAACCTAATTATAAGAGTTTTTGCATACAACAATGCATGATTGTTGTTTTTTGTTTCCCCATCTTTTCCCCTTCCAAAAGTCTTTACTATTAGTGAAAATCAAATGGGCTTGGAAAAAAGTAGAGACTAATTGTTGGATTTATTTATTTTTTTGTTGAGAGAACTGTTGGAAATTAAATAAGGGAAATTTGGCAAATAAAAAAACTATAGGAATAAAGGCTTGGCTTTATGTTTCATAATTCTTGTGAATCACACACCAGAACAATTCTCAAAAGGGATTAAATTTTGTCATTTAAAAAAATTAAAAAGTATGAATTATTTTTCAAAAAATGATCCTTATCTAGTGTCTCCCCAGGGTAGATGAGAGAGAGATCATTAATGGAGTTACAGGAAATTTTAATCAAATATAATTACATTTATCTAAAATTAAGAATATCTAATAGTTATTTTTTACTTTTTTGTGTGAAAAATTTAAATAAGTTATCTGTGCCGACTTATCACTTATCTCATATAATTTTGAATCTTTTGATTGTGCATTTTATTATGGACTTTGCCTTTTTTTATTTTACCAAAACCAACTTTAAATGACATATATTCTGAAATAAAGAGTTTATTGGAAAACTTTAAAATTTTCTAACGAACCAAACCAACAATTATCCTAAAAATCTCCAAACAAAGAAAGCATTAAATCATTCTTTTGAATTTTTTTTAATTTATTCTTTTGAACTTTTAATATACTGATTTATCTAATTTTATTTATCTAGTTAAACAAGGATCTTTTAATTTAATTTTTTATCTTTATTTTATTTTAATCAATTAAACAAAATCCGTTAAGAATTAAATGGTTGTTAAATGCAAAGCAAGTGAAGCAATGCATATCTTGAACGTTAGTTAGAGTCCCTATTTTTAAGCGATAAGAACAAATCGTCGACCCTCCTTACCACCATATAGATATTAAGTTTATTACTATTACAAGGCAATCCCTCATCCTATAAATTAAGTTCCGTTCCCATGAGACTACTACTCAAATAATCTAATCAATAAAGTTTTCTTCAAAAGTCACACAAGTTGAAGTTATTTTCCCAAATATTTTCCTGTTGCCGTTTCTGCCCCACAACTCAGGCATCTAAGGCTCCGTCATCCAAGAATGTGATAGATTAAGCTGTGAGTCAATTGTGTTTATTCCAATTAGAGAAGGAATAGGTCTCCTAAGAAAAGGGAAGGAAGACTGGAATTGTTTATGAATAATTCCTCAACTGATTCCTTACACACAATAGTATCCAATAACCATACAAATAACTACCTCCATAAAATTTAGGATCATTGAGGACAGTTTCTTTTTCCTGAACCTGCTGATTTAAACTGCTAATTTAAAACTGAAAATTAATAACTAACTATTACATTTACTTATAATTTATTTAACATAATCTGAATGATGTGCATGAGGCTTTGTCACACGTTTGGGCCTATTTGCAGTAGTTGAAGACCCAACCTTAGCAATAGTTCCTTGTTCAGCAGGCCCATCCATATCATTACCCATGTCCCCGAGACAGATCTTGTCCTCAAGATCGAAAGCAGGAAAAGAAGATGCCAACGTTGCTCTGCGTACCCATGAAGCTTCATCTGCGCTTTGACCTTCCTAGTGGACTAAGAGTTCTTTGTCAGTTTCAGTGCCAGCAGGAACTAAACGTCGGCTGATAATCGCAAGGGGTGTTGCACTGGTAGTGGTGGCGGCATTTGCAGCAGGAAGAGGACAGATTTGAGTATCTGGTTGGTGAAGACAAGGTTTCAACAGGGAGACATGAAAGACGGGATGGATGCGAGCTGTGACGGGTAGCTCAAGTTCATATGCAACGGCACCGATGTGGCGGAGGATGCGAAAAGGGCCATAAAACCGTTTAGCCAATTTTTACGAAGAATGACGGTGTACTGAGATTTGCCGATAGGGATGGAGTTTGAGGTAAACCCATTGTCCTACTGAAAATTCTTTTTCTTGTCTCTTGGAGTTTGCTTGCTGAATCATTCGTTGCCTTGCTCTTGCGAGATTATGTTTCAACAGCTTCAAAGTGGCATTTCTTTTAGTCAAATTCTCATCAAGAGATGCAATCTTTGAGGAACCCGCAGCATATGATAGAAGAGAGGGTGGTGCACGACCATAAAGGGCTTCAAATGGAGTCATTGCAATGGCTAAGTGATGAGAAGTATTGTACCAAAATTCAGCAAGTGGAAGAAAACGTGGCCAGTGTTGTGGTTCTTCACTGACAAAGCAACGCAGATATGTTTCCAAGCATCGATTAAGTACTTCAGTTTGACCATCAGTTTGGGGATGATATGAACTGCTAAATGCCAAGGTAGTACCAAGAAACTTAAATAATTCTTGCCAAAATTTACTGATAAATATTTTACCTCTGTCACTAACAATTGTTTTAGGTGTGCCATGGAGACGATGAATTTCAGAAAGGAAGACAGTGGCAAGATATGCTGTAGAGAAATGTGTTGGTAAAGCAAAA
This sequence comes from Sophora flavescens, assembly GCA_030762895.1. NCBI lineage: Eukaryota > Viridiplantae > Streptophyta > Magnoliopsida > Fabales > Fabaceae > Sophora > Sophora flavescens. Next base: position 150,121,075 of record CM061063.1, read on the forward strand.
AAATGAGCATACTTGGTTAGACGGTCAACAACAACCCAAATGACGGTTTTGTTTAAAGAAGGTGGTAAGTTAGTGATGAAATCCATGGAGATATCCTCCCAAACTTGGTGGGGAATTGGGAGAGGTTGCAGAAGACCATAAGGATCCTGAGTAGGATATTTTTTGTATTGGCAAGTGGAGCAACCATTGATGAAAGATTTCACATCAGCATACATTCCAGGTCAAAAGAAAACAGCAGATAAGCGGGACAAGGTGGCTTTAATTCCATAATGACCCCCTAGAGGTGAAGAATGGTATTCCTCTAAAAAAGAAGGAATTAGGTCTGCATCACGAGGTATGAAAATGCGTTCTTGGAAATAAAGAATTCCAGACCTGTAAGTAAATTTCTGCTGCATCGCTGAATTCTCATGAAGTTTGGATATCAATTGTTTTCCCACAGGAAGATCAACATAAAAGTGTTGAAGTTTAGTGAACAATGGAAAAAATGGGGAACTTACAGTGGCACAAATGGCAGCAGCTGTATCTGTAGGCGTGCGAGATAAGGCATCAGCCACGATGTTTTCCTTGCCAGGTTTGTAATGAATCTCGAAACTGTATCCAATGAGTTTCGTTAACCACTTTTGTTGCTCTGGTGTTTGAATAGTTTGTGTCAGTAAATTTTTGAGGCTTTTGTGATCAGTATAAATGCGAAAGGTATTTCCCAATAAATACTGACACCACTTTTTTATGGCCTCTATAACAGCGAATAACTCCCGCACATAGGCAGAGGAAGAACACAGCCGAGGGCACATCTTGCGGCTAAACAATGCAATTGGGTGACCTTGTTGGGACAAAACGGCCCCTACTGCCACACCGGAAGCATCTGTGGTTACTTCAAAGGGAAGACCAAAATCAGGTAATGTTAGTACTGGAAGATTTGTCATTGCATTTTTCAGTTGTGTGAATGCTTCCTCTGCTGTAGAAGACCATACAAGTGTAGGAACTTTAAGCAAATCAGTTAGTGGACTTGCAATAGTGGCATAATGTTGCACAAATCGTCGATAGAACCCAGTGAGGCCAAGGAAAGCACGTAGGTCCGTGAGAGATTTAGGTGTGGGCCACACTAGAATAGCTTGCACTTTTGTAGGATCAGCCTTTACTCCATTCCCTGAAATAATATGTCCAAGATAATCCACGGATCTAACACCAAAATTACACTTAGAGAGTTTAGCAAAAAATTGGTGTGCATATAAAGATTGCAAAACTTGTTCTAAGTGAATTAAATGGCTAGACCAAGAAGGACTATATATAAGGATATCATCAAAGAATACAAGGGCAAATTTGTGAAGAAAGGGATGGAGTAAGTCATTCATTGCCGCTTGGAAGGTTGATGGTGCATTAGTGAGGCCAAAAGGCATGACCAAGAATTCATAATGGCCATCAAAGATTCGAAATCCAGTCTTAGGAATCTCCTCTTGAGCCAATCGAATTTGATGATAACCGGAGCGTAAATCAATCTTAGAGAAAACATGGGCACCCTTCAATTCATCCAATAACTCATCAATTGTAGGAATAGGAAAACGATTCCTAATAGTGATAGCATTGAGTGCCCAATAGTCTACACAAAAACGCCATGACCCATCTTTTTTTTTAACCAAAAGAACTGGAGAAGAATAAGGGTTGTTACTTGGGAGAATAATGCCATCTTTGAGCATGTCCGCAATCATGGTAGTCATTGCTTCTTTCTGAAAATGAGGGTAACGGTAAGGTTTAATGTTCACAGGGACAGAATCTGGTTGTAAATGAATGTGATGGTCTTGGGGCCTAGTGGGTGGTAAACCATGGGGAATAGAAAAAATGTGGGAATAATGGTGGATAAGAATTTTAAGATCTGGGTGTAATGAATCCAATGTGTTAGCATCAGTAGGGGATAAGAATGTGTCATGGAAGTAGGTAGGATAAGAGATTGGTGATCAATAGGTAGCATAGTAATTGTATGAAGAGTGGCAATGGAATTGGTATGGATCATACGGTTTAATTGAGGAAAAGTGGCAAGAGATAATGAAGGAAAATACATGCCGGTAAGACTGAAAAGATCCCCATTATGGTAAAATTGCATAGAAGGGATTGTGTAATACGAAACAAATGGTCCTAAAGTTTGCAACCATTCTACACCAAGAACTATGTCAGCCCCTTGGATGGGTAAAAGATAGAGTGAGACTAAGAAAGTATGTGATGCAACTGTGAGAGGAACATTTGAACATATGCCAGCACATTTCAAATGATCACCATTGCCGACCATAACGGAAAAAGATGGCAGTGTTTGAATGGATAAATGCAAGAAGTCAGCCACTCTAGGTTGAATGATGTTATGTGAACTCCCCGTGTCAACCAAGACGGAAACAAGGTGCCCCTGAATGCGAGCATAAAATCTGAGTGTCCGTGGGGATGGCTGTCCAGAAACTACTTGTAGGGAGAGATGGAATTGTTCAGGTTTTGGGTCGGTTTGTGTAGGATCAGGGTTGGTGAGGAAAGGAGATGGTAGAGGGGGGCCGTATCCGTAAAACAGAAAATATCATCAGGAGGAGATTCAGCAAGAGGGTCTGGCGGTTCATCAGGAGCAAGCAACAACAAAAACTGCCTATTCTTGCAACGATGGCCACGATGGTATTTCTCATCACAATTGAAACATAAACCTTTGGCACTACGGGCATCCATCTGATAAGCCTTTGGCTTATCTAGTTTTATAACTAGATGGACTGTGGTTTTTGTTCAAATTATTCGAGTTCAGTCTCGTTTTCGCCCAAATTTGGCCTTGTTTTGTTCCTAAGTAGGTTTTGACTCGTTCTAGGCATTTTTAGTAGTTTTTAGTCTATTTTGAATAGAATTACACTTTTTGTGTCTTTTTTTATTGTTTCAGGATAGAAGTGAAGCTCCGGGAGTCAAGGAAAGTCAAGAAATAGTGGAAATTGCCATTCTGGAGATGCTCGCCCCGCGAGTGGATGCTCGCCTCGCGAGTCTGAAGATCAGCTAAGCAGCAACGTCATCAATTCTGTCTCGCCCCGCGAGAATATTCTCGCCTCGCGATCATTCAAACTCAGGATGGAGCCAAAACTGAAATTCGCCCCGCGAGAGTAAGCTCGCCCCGCGATAGCCTGAAGACCCTGGAAGACAGAGACCATCACGGCCTAGCCGTGATGAAGGTCACGGCTGTGACAGATTGAAGTTGGAAGACTCGCCCCGCGAACACACTCTCGCCTCGCGAGAATCCAAATTGAAAGCGCGCCAAAACTAATGATTCGCCTCGCGAAAGGTTGTTCGCCCTGCGAGCGTCCGAGAACCAGAATCCCTATTTATATGCTGTTTCATATCAGAATTGGGGAGTTTTGGAGAGCTTTGGATCCAGATCCGAATCCAAGTTTTAGCCACTGTTTTAGATCATATTTTGTGCGAATCCTTGTTATTCTGGAGCTGCGTCTCCCTTCTTCTTTTTCTTATTTTGATATGGAGATTATGTCCGATTGTTTGTCTATGAGCATGAGGAACTAATCCCCTCATCTGAGGGAGCAATGAAGCCGCCCATGGCGGTGTAGGTTCGATGTGATGTATGTCTTTCTCCCTTGTCTCAATTTATGTTTTCCAATTCTGATTTGATTGCGTTGATCATATGTGTTGCGTGATTGACTAGTTAAACGTGTTTGAGGCTGATCGGCAATTCGCGTTTTAGAACTTGGATTGGGATCACTAATCGAATAATGAGCACGACAGTGGATTTAGGAGATTAGTGCAACCTTATAGGGAACAAGAATTAATAGAATTCGAGATTAGGATTATGAGACCTAGTAAGTAATTAATCCAATCGTCAAATACGTCCTATTGAGCACGACAGTGGATATAGGAGAATTTGGGGGTCCCGGTTGACATTGTAATTGAACTTAGGGAGGAGTTCATCATCACTTGGGTACTATACATGATTGGGTAGGTGGATTTGAGACCTTGGATATTTTAATTTCAGATTTTTAGTTAATTATTTTATTAGATTTGTTAATTTGAATTCAATCCTATCTTCTCTCTCAACCACCTTCTGTAACTTGACCAACGTATCTCGATTTCCATGGATTAGTCGAATTGGTAGCCCAATCCCTGAGTTCGACCTCGGTAATTACTTACCGTGTTTATTTTATTACTTGCGACGACCCGGTACACTTGCCGGTGACTCAACAAGTTTTTGGCGCCGTTGTCGGGGATTGGCACAACCAATTTTCCTAATTTTTTGGGAAGTTTGATTATTTGGTTAAGTTATTTTTATTTTTATTTTTACTTATTTTTAATTTTATTTACTATTATATCTCTCTCTACTTCTTTGATTCCACTTGGTCTTGCCTTGTTTTGTATGCGAGGTACACGAAGGAATGCTTCCGGGTTGCGAATATTGTAATGGAGACCATGACACTTGGAGCTGTCCATTCTACTTCTCTCAAGAATATGTGGATTCACGCCATAATTGCTATGATAGCGTGCCCCATAACAACTATCAGAGTCAGAATCAGTATTGGGGTGATATGAGGGGAGACCATCCGGGTTTCGCTTGGAGTAATGCTGACGATGATCTAGCTTGGCAACCACAACCTCAACAGAATTGGCAACCACGACCTTGGGAGTTGGCTCTTGAGAGGACAAATGCGGCAATTGATAAGATGGCCCAACAACAACAACCTTGGGAGTTGAGTCTTGAGAGGGTGAATGCAACACTTGAGAAGGCGAATGCGGCAGTAGAGAAGTTGGGTCAGCTCGTAGAGCAACAAAATGAGTGTCTCACAGGCACTTTCCCAGGTGATACCAAGAACAACCCTAAGGACCAATGCGAAGCCATAACAACTAGAAGCGATAGGGTGTGGGAATCTGACTGGGATGCAACTAGTTCTCAGGAAGTTGAGGAAGAACTACCACATGTTGAAGAAGAGCAACCTGAGGAAGAGGAGTTGACAAGTGACATGGCCCCGGAACAACCACATGTTGAGGAAGAGCAACCTAAGGAAGAGGAGTTGGCAAGGGACAAGGCACCGGATCAAGGGGGTAGAGTTCAAAATGAAGATAAAGTGGTAGTGGACTCCACCATGCTTGCCAAGCAACCTGAAATTACTGCATTGGATAACTATGTTGGCTTACATGCATGTGTGGACATTGGTAAGTTAGACCCTCCCACTTGTCTGGCACACTTCCTCGAGAAAACACCATTTGACCCGAGAGTAAGCGAGTTCATAATTACAGAGATCAATGGAATTTTCACACACGGGGTAGGTGGAATCATGGATAGAGTCGTGGTGACGAATCTGGGCAACTATACCAAGTCGTGCAAGTAATACGGTGGTAAGACCGGTTTATCGTATCCACGGGGACTGCTACAAGTACTAACACTTACCAAACCAATTACTATCTAAGCGGATTCTTGGATTGAAGAGAGTTCTAAACTAACAAAAGCTAGAACTAACAACATAAGAAAAACAAACTCTTTTTGTACTTTTCTCAAACACTTGGAAGGCAATAAAAGATGGGTTTTAAATATGATAAAAGATGTTGGGATTAGGTTCACCAAACTTCATTCTCATGCAATGAAATGAGCCACAAACAGTTTCTACTTCAATTATGACAATCAATCCACTAAATTACTCAAGCCCCGATCCCTCGGATGGCAAGAGCCTAAATCCACTAATAGACCCTAATTCCTTAGGTGGCCTAGATTAATGAATTTGCATTATGATTAGGGATTACACGATTGCTAATAAACCTAGTTCCATTCCTAGATACAAGGCTTATCAGGTGATTAATCTCAATTCTGGTTATGATACGAACGTCCCCATTGTATACCAAAACACATATCAAGTCATGGGGGTGCTAGCCACAACAAGCATTAAGCACAGAGAATCAATCACTCAATAATGAAGTACAAACCATATTGCAATATCAAGTCATATACATGAGAAATCAGAAATGGCTACCCTAACCCCAACAATGGGAGTTTAGTTACACATCATCAAAGGAGAAGGGAAAAAGAAAGATACTAAGATGGAGGAAGGGAAACACTCCATGGAAGGATGAACCCAACCACCACAAAGAATAAAGAATCGTCCCTAGGGTTTCTCTGGCTGCCTCCTTTTCTCTGCTCCAAAAAACTCCCCGGTTCCGTCTGCGATGCGTTTCTTTAAATAGACCTGCTGCGCGCGTCCACGGCCGTGATGGCCATCACGGCCAGGCCGTGACGGATTCTGTCTCTGGCGCTTTTGGCAACTTTTAGTCTCTCGCGTGGAGAGCCTTTGCTCGCGTCGCGAGCCCTCTCTTCACGCCGTGATCTCCATCACGCCAAGCCGTGATGGATTCTCGACTTGTGGTGGTTTTGGGTCACGGCCGTGATGTACATCACGGCTAGGCCGTGACGGACTCGACTTCACCTTTCTGCCTTTTCAGTTTTGCTCGATCATGGCCGTGATGGGCATCACGGCTAGGCCGTGATGGGCATCACGGCTAGGCCGTGATGGGCTCTGTTTGGGTCATTTTCTTCACTTTTAAGGCTCTAAATCATCCAATCTTCATCATGGCCAAACCTTGGGCATTTAATCATGAATTCCTGCAAAACAACACCACAACACCGCTTCACACTGTTCCAAGGGAAAATCTAACTAAAATCAAATAAAGAATGCCTAATCTATATGCAAAATGCATGCAAAAGTGTACAGAAAATATCATGTAAAATCACACTATCAAATCACCCCAAGCTTATTCAATTGCTTGTCCTCAAGCAATCACCAAGGCCAGTAGAAGAAAACAAAACATGGATAGTGAACCAAGAACCCGAGTAAAAGATCCAAGTAACAGGCAATTCAAACAATTCAGCAAGAGACAATCAATTCAAGTCCAATTAGAGGCTTAGGTTCCTTGGACTCATATTCTCACTGATTTGGGCACTCTTTCTCACATGACTCACCCCAAGCTTAATATTTTGCTTGGTTCTCTTTTCTCACCTCACTCAAGTGTTTAGGGATATTTAACATTTCGCTCAATTTTCCTCAAGGAATGAATCCTACCATAGGCTTGACTATCAACCAAATCTCTACTTTATTAATGAAAACAATTAAGAATCAAGAGGCCTTTCACTTGGTTGTAACGCGGCCATGGGATTAATCTTTAGGTGGGGATAACAAGAAAAGGACATTCCAAAAGGCTACATAAACATCAAGCATTGCAAACATGACCTTCTAAAATACCTTCTTGGGTTTTCAATTTATTTTTCCACCTTTCTTTTCTTTCTTTTTCTTTTTATTTTTCACTTTTCTTTTTATCATCCCCTTCTCTATTTATTTTTCTTTTCTTTTTTTTTTCTTTTCTTTTTCTTTTATTTGGAGAAGGGGAAATTTTTCAAATCAAGAGAATTTTTTTTTTTTGATTCTTTTCCCAAACTTTCAACTACCTTTTAACCCTTTTGTAATACTTTAGAAGGTCCCTATCAAACATATTTATCAAAACATTTCAGGGTACCAAGAAAAGCATTTTATTCTTTTGTAGGCTCAAAATTGGGCAACTAAGGGATAGCATTTCATCATTCAAAGCTCAGAAGGCCAGAAAAATACCTATTGCCTCAATCATTTTCAAAAATGTTCCCAAAAATTTTTAAGCTTCAAAATGGTTTCAAGTCAAGTTCTAGAGAAAGCAAACCAAGAGGAATAACCACTCTACACAAAGAATGGGGCAGATTTTAGTGAGTACCCCTTTGGCTCAAAATCTCACATTTTAGTTCAGAATCAATGAAGATCACAAGTCCACAGAACCAGATGCTAATTATCAACTATCCAAGATTATCTCAAACATTTTCATTTGCAGCCATATCACCAGAATAACAAATTGGGTTCCACAATTCACTATCACAATTTATTGGGCACTTAGTTCTCACAATTGGATGCAAAATCTAAGCAAGGGCAATCTAATTGTATGATCATGCAAAGCTATCATGCAAAACTATATGAATGCAACATGAACAATGCAAATGCAAAATACCCCTACCCCAAGCTTAAGAATTTACATTGTCCCCAATGTAAACAATCAAGTTGGAGAGAGGAGAAAAATAAAATAAAATAAAAATGGAACGGTTTACCGAGGCGGTAGCGGGTGTTGACTTTGCGTTTTCTTATCTTCTGGGTCTTCCCTCCTTCCTTATTACCCTGCAAACACTTGGCAATTGACAATTTGTTATTTTTCCTCTTGAGCTTCTCAAATTATTCAAGAGGTTAAATTCAAAACAAAACTACTAAGAAAATGAAAACAACTAAAGAGAAGGGTTAAGGAAAAATTGGGTTGCCTCCTAATAAGCGCTTCTTTAACGTCACTAGCTTGATGTGTAGACAACTTCTTTCAATTAACCGGGGTCTGCTGGACATAGAATTGCAAGAGCACTTTTCTTCCATGAAACTCCTGTAAAGAGCTGATTTTTCTTTGAAGGCCAACAATTGTGCTTCTCCTTTGCCCCTTTCACTCTGGGCCTCTTGCCCTTTTTCTTACTCCTTCCCGGCGGAGGTTCTGTTTTCACAAGAGGAGCAGATCCTACTTCCTCACCAATTGATACATCATTTGTCTTGCATAGCTTCAGATTTGCTTTCATGTTGGGCTTTTCCTTCTTCTCAGGAATAGAGGGGTGGTGTTGATGTGCAATGACTTCTTTATCTACTGTATCCACAATGTCCATGCGGAAACACTCCTCTTCAGTGCTTGGACGATGCATAACTTCCAATACCTTGAAATTGACTTCTTCTTCTTGCACTCTGAATTTCAGCTGGCCTTTTTCTACATCTATCAAAGCTCGCCCAGTGGCTAGAAAAGGTATCCCCAGTATGAGCGGAACTTCAGCATCCTCCACCATGTCTAAAACCACAAAGTCCGCTGGAAAGATAAACTTATCCACCTTTACAAGAACATCTTCCAAAATACCATAAGGATGCTTGATTGATCTGTCAGCTAACTGCAATGCCATCCTTGTGGGTTTCACCTCTCCTCCTCCAAGCTTTTTCAAAATGGAGAGCGGCATCAAGTTGACACTTGCTCCCAAGTCACATAAGGCCTTCCTGATAGACACATTCCCAATAGTGCAAGGGATTGTAAAACTCCCAGGATCTTTCAGCTTCGGAGGTAGCTTTCTTTGCAGTATCGCATTGCACTCCTCAGTTAAGGCAACAGTTTCGCCTTCTTTAATCTTTCTTTTATTTGTGAGCAGTTCTTTCATAAATTTTACATAATGGGGCATCTGCTCAAGTGCTTCAGCAAAAGGGATATTGATCTGCAACCTCTTGAAAATATCAAGGAACTTGGCAAATTGTTCGTCTTTCCCTTTTTTCTTGGTCAAGTGAGGGTATGGCAACTTCACATAAGAGGGAATCACTTGAGGCTTGTCCCAATCTTTCAAAAGCTGACTTTTAGTCTTCCTCAAAATTGAATTCTCATCTACTAGCTTCTCCCTCTTGTCTTGTGCACTGCCCATTTCTTCTTCCTCAACTATAACATCTTGACCTTTTTCTTCTTTTTCCTCTGCACTCAATTCTGTTTTCCCGTCAACATTCTGATTCTTCACCAAAGGTTCGCCGGCCACATTCTCAATACTTTTTCCACTCCTCAGCACAATAGCATTGCAATGCTCCTTCGGATTAGGTTGAGTGTTACCAGAAAACCCGCTGCTAGTTTGCTCGGCTAGGTGCTTTGCAATTTGGCCAACTTGAACCTCCAAATTCTTTAGAGAAGCATCGGTATTTTTCTGGTTCGTCATGGACAACTGCATGAACTGATTAAGTGTGTTTTCCAGAATAGAAACCCGATCTTGAAGCGGTTGTGTAGGAGGAGGCTTGCTTGTTTGCCCGGCATCTTGATTCCAACCAAAATTTGGTTGATTCCTCCACCCTTGATTGTTGCCTTGTCGCCCATAGTTCCCCATATAATTGGCTTCTTCATGGGAACTAGGTGGTGCCTCACATCTTCCATTCTCATGATCACCTCCACAGAAATCACATCTCAGTACCTGTTGGTGTGGCATGGTTGTCCCTTGAACAGATTGGAGTTGTTGTGGGAGTTGAGCTAGATGTTTGGTAAGAGACTCCAATTGTTGGGTCATGATCTTGTTCTGAGCCTACAATACAGTTTGTGAATCTAGCTCCAACACTCCCCTTCTTTGTGTGGGACCCCGATCATGATGCATCAAATAATCATTAGAGGCCATTGCTTCTATCAAAGTCAGGGCTTCCTCTGCTGTCTTTGTATTCATTGAACCTCCAGCTGAGGCATCCAACATGTACCTGGTTGATGGCCTCAATCCATTACAGAATGTTTGCATCTGAGTAAGATCATCAAAACCATGGTTTGGGCACCTCCGAAGTAATTCCTTGAACCTTTCCCAGGCGTCATGCAGTGTCTCACCCTCTTGTTGAGCAAAACTCATAATATCACCCCTTGCCTTTACAAATCTTGATGTGGGGAAGAACCTTGCCAAAAACTTTTCTTCTAAGTTGTCCCATGTAGTGAAGCTCCCCCTTGGTTGTGATTGGAGCCAAGACTTGGCTCTATCTCTTAAAGAAAAGGGGAACAATCTCAATCGAATTGCATCATCAGAGGCACCATTTATCTTCACTGTATCGCATAACTCCAGGAAAGTGGAAATATGACTGTTAGGATCTTCCTTCTCCAACCCAGCAAACTGATTTTGTGAAACCATGTTGATAAGATTAGGCTTGAGTTCAAAATTGTTGGAGTTCACTGGAGGTCGCACTATACTCGTGACATGCCTGTTGAAATTTGTATTGGAGTAGTCACCAAGTGTCCTCCGTGGTGGTGGAGGAGTATCTTCACCATTCCCTGCCATTCTGAGTTCTTCTTGACAAACTTGAGAGATGGAAGTCTCTTGGTCTTCTCCTTGTTGCTCTAACAAATTCTGCTGTCTTGCTTGCCTCCTATTCTTCCTAGCTGTTCTTTCAATTTCTGGATCGTATAGGAGTTGGTCAGCTGGAATAGTACCTCGCATACAAAAACAGTCTAGCAAACAAGATTGTTAGTAGTAAAGGTTAGCACACAACAGCAAACACACTAAAAAAATTGACAGCAAAAACACACTAGAAAATTGACAGCAAAAACAAAACAGAAAAAGAAAAAAAATGACAGCAAACAGAACAGAAAATTACTGCAGAAAACAGATTATACAAAAAAATTTTGCCTAAAGTAGTAACCGAAATGGATATGCTAATATTGAGACGCAGTCCCCGGCAACGGCGCCAAAAACTTGGTGACGAATCTGGGCAAGTATACCAAGTCGTGCAAGTAATACGGTGGTAAGACCGGTTTATCGTATCCACGGGGACTGCTACAAGTACTAACACTTACCAAACCAATTACTATCTAAGTGGATTCTTGGATTGAAGAGAGTTCTAAACTAACAAAAGCTAGAACTAACAACATAAGAAAAACAAACTCTTTTTGTACTTTTCTCAAATACTTGGAAGGCAATAAAAGATGGGTTTTAAATATGATAAAAGATGTTTGGATTAGGTTCACCAAACTTCATTCTCATGCAATGAAATGAGCCACAAACATTTTCTACTTCAATTATGACAATCAATCCACTAAATTACTCAAGCCCCGATCCCTCGGATGGCAAGAGCCTAAATCCACTAATAGACCCTAATTCCTTAGGTGGCCTAGATTAATGAATTTGCATTATGATTAGGGATTACACGATTGCTAATAAACCTAGTTCCATTCCTAGATACAAGGCTTATCAGGTGATTAATCTCAATTCCGGTTATGATACGAACGTCCCCATTGCATACCAAAACACATATCAAGTCATGGGGGTGCTAGCCACAACAAGCATTAAGCACAGAGAATCAATCACTCAATAATGAAGTAAAAACCATATTGCAATATCAAGTCATATACATGAGAAATCAGAAATGGCTACCCTAACCCCAACAATGGGAGTTTAGTTACACATCATCAAAGGAGAAGGGAAAAAGAAAGATACTAAGATGGAGGAAGGGAAACACTCCATGGAAGGATGAACCCAACCACCACAGCAACAAAGAATCGTCCCCTAGGGTTTCTTTGGGCTGCCTCCTTTTCTCTGCTCCAAAAAACTCCCCCAGTTTTGTCTGCTGCGTTTCTTTAAATAGACCTGCTGCGCGTCACGACCGTGATGGCCATCACGGCCAGGCCGTGACAGATTCTGTCTCTGGCAGTGATGGCCATCACAGTTTTATGTGATGCAACTGTGAGAGGAACATTTGAACATATGCCAGCACATTTCAAATGATCACCATTGCCGACCATAACGGAAAAAGATGGCAGTGTTTGAATGGATAAATGCAAGAAGTCAGCCACTCTAGGTTGAATGATGTTATGTGAACTCCCCGTGTCAACCAAGACGGAAACAAGGTGCCCCTGAATGCGAGCATAAAATCTGAGTGTCCGTGGGGATGGCTGTCCAGAAACTACTTGTAGGGAGAGATGGAATTGTTCAGGTTTTGGGTCGGTTTGTGTAGGATCAGGGTTGGTGAGGAAAGGAGATGGTAGAGGGGGGGCCGTATCCGTAAAATAGAAAATATCATCAGGAGGAGATTCAGCAAGAGGGTCCGGCGGTTCATCAGGAGCAAGCAACAACAAAAACTGCCTATTCTTGCAACGATGGCCACGATGGTATTTCTCATCACAATTGAAACATAAACCTTTGGCTCTACGGGCATTCATCTGATAAGCCTTTGGCTTATCTAGTTTTATAACTAGATGGACTGTGGTTTTTGTGCAAATTATTCGAGTTCAATCTCGTTTTCGCCCAAATTTGGCCTTGTTTTGTTCCTAAGTAGGTTTTGACTCGTTCTAGGCATTTTTAGTAGTTTTTAGTCTATTTTGAATAGAATTACGCTTTTTGTGTCTTTTTTTATTGTTTCAGGATAGAAGTGAAGCTCCGGGAGTCAAGGAAAGTCAAGAAATAGTGGAAATTGCCATTCTGGAGATGCTCGCCCCGCGAGTGGATGCTCGCCTCGCGAGTCTGAAGATCAGCTAAGCAGCAACATCATCAATTCTGTCTCGCCCGCGAGAATATTCTCGCCTCGCGATCATTCAAACTCGGGATGGAGCCAAAATCGAAATTCGCCAGGCGAGTAAGCTCGCCCCGCGATAGCCTGAAGACCCTGGAAGACAGAGACCATCACGGCCTAGCCGTGATGAAGGTCACGGCTGTGACAGATTGAAGTTGGAAGACTCGCCCCGCGAACACACTCTCGCCTCGCGATAATCCAAATTGAAAGCGCGCCAAAACTAATGATTCGCCTCGTGAAAGGTTGTTCGCCCCGCGAGCGTCCGAGAACCAGAATCCCTATTTATATGCTGTTTCAGATCAGAATTGGGGAGTTTTGGAGAGCTTTGGATCCAGATCCGAATCCAAGTTTTAGCCACTATTTTAGATCATATTTTGTGCGAATCCTTGTTATTCTGGAGTTGCGTCTCCCTTCTTCTTTTTCTTATTTTGATATGGAGATTATGTTCGATTGTTTGTCTATGAGCATGAGGAACTAATCCCCTCGTCTGAGGGAGCAATGAAGCCGCCCATGGTGGTGTAGATTCGATATGATGTATGTCTTTCTCCCTTGTCTCAATTTATGTTTTCCAATTCTGATTTGATTGCGTTGATCATATGTGTTGCGTGATTGACTAGTTAAACGTGTTTGAGGCTGATCGGCGATTCGCGTTTTAGAACTTGGATTGGGATCACTAATCGAATAATGAGCACGACAGTGGATTTAGGAGATTAGTGCAACCTTATAGGGAACAAGAATTAATAGAATTCGAGATTAGGATTATGAGACCTAGTAAGTAATTAATCCAATCGTCGAATACGTCCTATTGAGCACGACAGTGGATATAGGAGAATTTGGGGGTCCCGGTTGACATTGTAATTGAACTTAGGGAGGAGTTCATCATCACTTGGGTACTATACATGATTGGGTAGGTGGATTTGAGACCTTGGATATTTTAATTTCAGATTTTTAGTTAATTATTTTATTAGATTTGTTAATTTGAATTCAATCCTATCTTCTCTCTCAATCACCTTCTGTAACTTGACCAACGTGTCTGATTTCCCACGGATTAGTAGAATTGGTAGCCCAATCCCTGAGTTCGACCTCGGTAATTACTTACCGTGTTTATTTTATTACTTGCGACGACCCGGTACACTTGCCGGTGACTCAACACCATCTCAGTTCGGTTTAGTAAACGAATTGGTGTAGTTTTGGTATTGGAATGTGGTTCGGGTAAGGCCAATGGTGCTTGTTTGGCATTGGGTAATGTGAAGCGGGGTTGTGGTGGTGGTGTGGGTAGGATAGGTGGTAGGGGGCGAGGCTGAGTTGTGCGAGGAACATAGGCTAAGGTAGTGCGTGAGGCAGATAATTTGGTTTCTACCAATTTGGCCAAATCAATGGTGTCAGAAATAGAAACAGGGTGCAGAATAGCTAGTTCATTTTGTATGTCCTGGCGCAAACCAGAAATGAAACAATCTAATATTGAATGAGGAGGTAAACCAATGACACGGTTGCACAAATGCTCAAATTCACGTTGATAATCAGAAACTGTGGTGGTTTGTTGCAACTTGAATAAAGCTTGTTGATGATTTTCATATGCAGATGGACCAAATCGAAGTTCCAAAGAACGCACAAAATCCTCCCAAGTTGTAAGAAAATGATTGTTATGCATCCACTGGTACCAACCGAGAGCATCTCCTATCATATAACAAGAAATTCTAGAGAGCCGATTGGAAGGAGTGATGGAATAATGATCAAAATATGGGTTGGCTTGGAACAACCATTCCATAGGATTATAGCCATCAAATGGGTGAAGGATGAGTTTTGGAGGTTTGATAGGGTTGTCTGGGTGTGGTGTATGAAGCGGAGAAGAAGGATCAGACGTATTTTGGAAAGTCTGGAAGGTCTGTAAATAAGATTCATGGCAGAGATCTTGGTGAGTTTTGAACCCCGGGAATGCAATAGTAAGGGCGGCAATGGAGTCTTGTAGTTGTTGCATATCTTGGGAACGTGTATTCATGGAGTCAGTGATGAAAGCACCAATGATAGATTAAGCTGTGAGTCAATTATGTTTATTCCAATTAGAGAAGGAATAGGTCTCCTAAGAAAAAGGGAAGGAAGACTGTAATTGTTTATGAATAATTCCTTAACTGATTCCTTACACACAATAGTATCCAATAACCATACAAATAACTACCTCCCTAAAATTTAGGATCATTGAGGACAGTTTCTTTTTCCTGAACCTGCTGATTTAAACTGCTAATTTAAAACTGAAAATTAATAACTAACTATTACATTTACTTATAATTTATTTAACATAATCTGAATGATGTGCAGGAGGCTTTGTCACACGTATGGGACTATTTGCAGTTGTTGAAGACCCAACCTTAACAATAGTTCCTTGTTCAGCAGGCCCATCCATAACAATAGTTCCATGTTCATCAGGCCCATCCATATCAGAATGACAGCCACCGTGTTCTACTTCTTGTCACCACCAATAATCGGCCACTGAAGCGTGGCAGATGTTATTGGCGGTCGGTGCTTTCTAACATCACTGAGGATCACATGGTTGTGGCTGAGGATTATGACAACAATGTTGAAAGGATGAAATCATTTGATCCATGGGTTTATCATGAAGATGGCTACTTCATGTGAGTTATTTTTCAACTAATGTTAGTTTTACATTTTCATAATTATATTATTATTCATTTATTTGTGCTAATCATTCAGTCTCTAATCTATTTTCAGGGGGAACAGAAGAAAGTTCATACTGATCACAACATTGCCACCATTCACTATGTTTTGAGCTTTGCTTCTTCTATATGTAGTTGCTTCAATGTTGATATTTCATAATTCATACTTCATATCGTGGATCTTGCAATTGTATATAATGGATCAACTCATTGTACATAAATGTCTTTTTGTTTGGTAATGAACTCATTGTACATGTTCAATTTTTCATTACAATGATTTAGATAATGTTGGTCAGCGTTTTTGCATGGTTCGTGATTATGATGAGTGTGATGAAGTTACAGGTCGATGGTTGATAATTTTGTGTATTTTAGGGGTTGTGGAATCAATTGCATGAGTCCATATAGAAATGAATCGACTTGATAGCTTGGTTAAATTGTGATTATTTAAATTCAATCTGTGTAAATTTAGTCTTGGTTTGATTTTGATGAAGTTTTGATCTTATAATGATAAGGGTTTGAAGTTGGCGTACCTATTCAAATTAGGTCTTATTTCTCTTATGTGTTGTATAAATCCTTTATGTTGCTTGGAATCATGTAATAGGAGATGGTTGGGTTTTGTATATGTTTGGTATTGTTGTAATTTGGCTCGATGTAATGGGTCAGCATACTCATTCTACTCTTCTTATTATAATTGTTTGCTTATAAAAAAAAGTCTTAATTTAGTTCAAAATTATGATAATCTAGTTTCAATATACTACATTTAAGAATCAGTTTAATCACATATTAAATTTAGATACAAACTATTTTATAAAATAGATTAATAGATTAAGTGATAACAAATCACAATTTTGAATGTAACAAAAAAAACTTTCACAATTTTTAATTTTACATGACTGTTTTTTTAACACCAAAGTTCAAAAGACCGATAAGAGTTAGTAAACATACTAACTTCTTTTCAATTCATATGATCACATCTTTGGGAAGGGGTAAAAAGGACCTTATCTTTGACTAAGCACCCGAACGGAGATTAGTCTCATAACAGGTCTAAAGGATCTAAGCTTGTTGGGGAACACTGTGGACCCATTGGGGAGCCAAAGACCCTAATTATGATGGGTTCGAATCCCACATAACACATCTTTGGGGAGGGACGAAGAACCTTAATTGTGACTAAGCACCCGAACGGATAATAGTCTCATAGCAGGTCCAAAGGATCTAAGCTTGTGGGGAAACTCCGTTGACACATAGGGGAGCCAAAGACCATAATTACGGTGGATTCCTAAAAAAAATCATATGATCACATTTTAAAGTAGTAGTAGAAACATTCAAAACTTTAACCTCATCAACTCCCATCAAACCCAACAGCTAGAATCCTGGGCTACGAGAAGATGATTCGACCTATCCGACAATACATCCATCACGACCGTATTTTAAAACGAGAATCACGAAAAATAAAATTTAAAAAGAAAATCACTCATTATCAATTTTATTTAAATTAGGAAATTCTGAAAAACTTCTCAAAAGATGATATTTGAAACCATGGTGGATTGTGCATATGAAATAATAGATATTTAACCCCACTGCACTCTTGATATGATATTTCTATTTTAAAAAAAATACCCAAATACTTAAACAAAATCATACCCAAATTAATTGCACGGATAATTAATGAATTTTAAAATATTTATTCTGCCCCTTAAAAGCAAATGTTGAATATCTGCACATAAATTATGGCAAATAATAATTAAAAGAAAGATTTTTTTTTTAAGGAAACAAAAAGAATTAAATTACCTTATCAGTAGGAAAGGTAAAAAAGAAACAAATAGAAAATAATATTTTAATTTTTGAAATGGTGAATAATTTAAAATAAATTAAAATATTAAAAGTGATAATTATTTTAAAATAAATAACACACACACACACACACACACACACACACACACACACACACACACACACACACACACACACACACACACACACATATATATATATATATATGAGGCTGACACAAGTGATGGTGGACTTGTGCCCGTTAACCAGGTGGCTAGGGTTCAAATGCTAACTCTTGCATATGGTGCGAATTTCCACTGGGAGTGGGTTTCCCACTTTCAAGTGTCATTCATTCCCCCCTCAGGAGATTAGTCCCCGCTTCCGGCGGGGTATACTCTTGGTCAAGGACTAAATAAATAAATAAATAAATATAACTTATATAAAAAAAACCTATAAACATGTCCTTTTATGTGATCTTATATTTATCAGTTAGTTCAATCGCTAATTTTAGTAAACACTTCAAATGCAATCCGCAAGCTTATTAGGGTTAATTTTTGTTTTTCCATCTTTACCCTTCCCAAAATGCTTAACTACTCATGGAAATTGGAAGGACTATTGGGCTTGGAAAAGTAGAGTAATTAATTGTTGGAAATTAAATAAGGGAAAATTAGTAAATTAAAAAATCTTACGATTAAGGTTTAGTTTTATGTTTCTTAATTCTTGTGCATCACACCAGAACAATACTCAAAAGGGATTAAATTTTCTCATTTTAAAAATCAAAAGATATTAATTATTTTTTTGCAATTTATCCTTATCTCTTAGACAGTGTCTCCCCTGAGTAAATCGAGAGAGATCATTAATGGAGTGATAGGAAATTTTAGTCATATATAATTACATTAATCTAAAATTAAGAATATTTAATAGTTTCTTTACTTTTTGTGTGAAAAATTTAAATAAGAGTTTAATTTGTTGTACATTGTAACACCCTAGTTTTTACACCTAGGATTAATTATTTTATTTGGATGTTTATGTTTATTATGTTATGTGGTTTAGTTTGAGTAATTAAATTACTCTCTTCAAATTATTTTATTAGGTGCGTTAGCACTGACTTATTTCAGTGAATGCACGTTTACTAGACAATAATTTACGTTATTGTCACTATTATACCAAGTCTGAGAAAAATATTTTAAATAATGTAAATAAGAGAAAAGCATTTTCATATTCTTATCCTATTTAATTTTAGAGTTAAAAATATTTTGGTTTGACAATTATCGGAGATTAAATTTTGGACTGAGTATTTTCTTAGTGGATCAGTTCAACAATTAATCTTTACTCTAATTTGAATTTCGAAATTATACCTTTATCAATCTTTATTTTTAGATTCTAAAAAGTAAAAACATGTTTATTTTAGGCCTAATATTTATCACTCATTTTGTACCTATTACTAAATAATTAGTATAAAAACTTAAGTTTCTCACTTTTTTCTCTCTCTCTTTCTCGACGCTCTCTTTCTCTCTTTTTCTCTTTTCTTTCTCTGCTTCTTTCTTTCTTCTTTCTTCTTTCT
The DNA here is from genome assembly GCA_030762895.1 of Sophora flavescens. NCBI lineage: Eukaryota > Viridiplantae > Streptophyta > Magnoliopsida > Fabales > Fabaceae > Sophora > Sophora flavescens. The sequence goes on from CM061063.1 coordinate 150,140,178, forward strand.
TTTTCTTCTTCCTCCTCAACTTCATCTTCTCCACCTTCACCCAACCACCTACCACCGCACTAGGAGCCGCGCGTCACCCCAAGGAACAAGCCGGTTGCCGTTCGTTGATGGGAGGAAGCAGCTCGCATCTCTGCACCCGTTCCTCGCCATCGCTGCTGTTGTCTCACGTAAGAACCGCCACCCACCGCCGTTCCCAGCTGTGGTAAGCACCCTAAGCCGCCATTAACAGTGGTTCTTCACCTATTTATGATATTGAATCTTCTTTTCTTCTTCCATGAGGTTTAACTCTTGTTTTTGTTGGATCTATGGTGCTGTCCAAAACACACCGCCGCCCCTCCGTCGCGTCGCCACCGCGCCGGTCGTTTCAACAGCCACCATTACCTCTTTTCTTGTTATCTTGGGTAAGTACTTCGCCATAACCTCTTCTAGTTCAAAACCCCAAATGGATTTTTGAAACCCTAACCCTTTGATTTCAGACTTTAATCTTGAAATTTAAGGTTGTTTTATGAGATTGGGACTGTGAGTTTGTGTTTCCCTAAACAATTTCATTATTCTGAGTTTCCCCTAAATTTTAATAAGGAGCCCTAAATCCCCAATTTAATTTTATTTGAATTTGGGTATGTTTTTGTGAAATTAATTATGATTTAGTGCAATTAGGACTCTTAATGGATGATTTCCAAAGTTCTTTTTCATGATCTTTTGATCAAAACAAAGTTTTCTTAAAGGGTATTGGGAAGCGTGAGCTTCAAACATGATTTTCTTTAAAAACAACCTTGTTTGGTAATTAGATTAAGTGTTTAGATCAAGTTAGAATGTGTGTTTGATTATGTGTAATTGATTTCCTGATTTTTGTTGTTGCGCGTTATTGGATTTACTCTCTGAGACGATTGGAGACGGCTATTCTTGCTTGATGGAGTAGATATGAGCTAACGTGAGCATTAGGACGATCCTTTACTTGTCTTCAAAGGTAAGGGGAGTTACCTAGGGATATTCAATAACTATATGCATGTGTATATGTGTGTAATTGATTGCTGTGAAAATTATTGTGATGTTTAGCCAATACTTGAATAACTTGTTTATTTTGAACCATTGTGGTTATTACTTGGAGTTGAATATTTGTTGCTTTAAAGTATTATGAATTATATATATACATGATTAACTGTGATATTATTACTGTTGATTGAAGTTTGAAAAAGCCAGACTTGAGTCTGTGCCCAATCATGATAAGGATTAAAAGCCTTAATAAGCCTTGAATAGAACTTTGAAAGTTTTGGGTTCACGTATAAAAGTTCCTTGTATAAAGTGCTTACTTCAGAAGAATGAGATTCTTTTGTTTTAGAAAAATTTTAAAGTGATTTTGAGTTGAAGGAAAACTATATTTTTATGATAAAAAGTTTTGTACGAGAGAAAACCTTTTCGAACGGTGTGCTTTATGAAGGAAAGACCCTTTGAAAATATTTATTATGAAGGAGAGACCTTTTTAAAATATTTAACTTTATTCCATCAATGAATTTCAAATACAAATGAATTTCCTAGATGTTTTAGAAAAGATTTTGCAAAGGAAAAGGATTTTCTCCCAAATAATTTTGGAAACGTTCCGGTTACTTGGATAAGTGACCGAGGTTTTGTGTTGGTTTTGATTTTCACTGAGTAAAATGTTTTACAAGTTGATAAATGAGCCTAGAACCGAGACGTCGGGATTCTAGTATTGTATGGACACGTAGATCAAGGATCTGTGTCAGGGGACGGAGTGTCCTGTAAAGTTTTGTTTTTGGACTGTGTGTCCTAAGTTGATGTGGACAGTGTGAGTTCCATATCCGCGAGCCTAAAACTGGTGCATCGGTTTAAGGGCATCGTGATTGAGCATTCGGACTGTATGTCCTATGTTGGGATTAAAAGATTTGGACTGTGTGTGTCCTGGATTTGTTTTAAGTGAAAAGTCTTAATTAAAAGAATTAAGCATGGTCATTAAGCTTTGTGCTTCGACGAGGAAAGATTATTACGACAAAGAAAACAAACGAGAATAAAAGTTTTTCTCATGCATTTAATGGCCATTGTGTCATGTAAATGGCATTGAATCCAGAGGGAATCAATGTATATGACAGACGTGTCAGGTGATGATGATCATTGAGGTCCGGAGTGGATCAATGTATCTTTTATAGGACTTTGTGTCCAAATTGATAGGACTTTGTGTCCAATTTGATAGGACTTTGTGTCCAGATTGTATATATGTGCCGCTATTTTCTAATTATGGAATAGTGTCATTGCTTTGCATGAGCATCCTAACGGGAATGGGGATGTACACAATTGTGTCGTTGCTTTGCATGAGCATCCTAACGGGAATGGGGATGTGCACAATTGTGTTAGGTGCTAGCATGAACATCCTATCGGGAATGGGGATGTGCACCATTGATTTTCTTGGGCATTGTTTTGTTCGTTTTTACAATGCGCCATGTGCGAGCCTGATCAGCTTGAAACGAAACAGAAAGTTGTGGGATCTCCGGAGATTAGGTATCAAAATAGAGTTGAATATTGAAGTGTCATGCATTCTTTTTATAAAACCGATTGTTCGGGTTTGAGACCCTTTGTTATAACACTGTTATGTTATGTATATGCATGATTTAAAATGCTTATATGATTATGTGATGTATGTATCATGTGTATGGTTGTTGTATGATATATCCATTTGTCGGTATCTCACCCTTACAAACATTTCAGGATTCTTCTAAGTTCGATATTGTACCCTGGGTACTCTAACACAGATGGTGCAGAGGAGTTTTTCTAAGTCACTCAGAGACTTAGATGTAGTTGCTTGATGAGGTATTACTTGCGGAATAACTTTTAGAACGACCAGCTTAGGGTTGAGACTTAGATTATTTTGATGGTATGTATGAGTTTGGCTCAGAGAGCCTTTATTTTAAAAAGGGAATGTCTATAGCTCGGAGAGCATATCTTTTGAATGAAAAATCTAAGCTATTTCTTTTGGTTTTGTAAAGCTTATGACTATAATTATTATTTTTATGTATTGATGCCTGTTTGAATTTAGTGTATCAGGAATTCTGGAGTGAAAATGTAATTATTTTAACAGGTGTTATTTTACCCTGGGATGTCCGAATTACAGAGGAGACTCTGTCGAATTTTTTTTGTAAAACTACTATCTTGTATTTAAGTATATTCTTTAAATTAAATAGGCTTGCCATACTATGATAGTAAGTCTGTGTGCCGATCAAGGCTTAAAAAAAATTTTATACCCAATTTCAGACACTTATGTACTTATATAAATTATTTTCCGAAAGCACCAGCAAATTATCTTTTAATTTTATTTCTGCACGTGTTACATAAGTAATGCCCCAAGGGGAGGGGGGGGGGGGTGTTACATACATTGTCAGTGTAAAGTTTTTTATACTGTCAGTCAATCACAAATCATGATATAGATTACTCTTAATATGGTTAGGATAAAAGTCAAAGATTTTCAATGATATGACAACGTATGATTGATTGACAATGTAAAAAACATTTACACTGTTTTTACCGATTATGATATGACAACTTATGATATGACAACTTATGATTGATTGATAGTGTATATCAATTAAATTCTTTTAAATATTTTATCATGGAGGATCACATAGTAGTGGCTGAGGACCATGACAAGAATAAAATATTAATAGAATATTGAGAGAACATATCGAGAGAATCTCATAAAATCATATAATTCTGTAGTTGCAGATTTTTAGGAAATCATGTACATATTTTAGGAAATCAAATATTTAACTATATTAGGCATAGACAAATAGGAGGATTTGTTGCAGTAATTATAGAGATTTGTTGGCCTTATATCGGTATATATTGTATGCATGCCTTTGCTGTTGAATAAACAAAAAACATCGCAGCAGCAATATCTTAATGGAACAGCAGTCCTGCAGCCCAACTGTTTGCTCCAAAGAATCGCCTCGGTTTGAGCCGCCTCCTCCTGACGAGCTGCCTTCTATGGAAGAAGATATGGACATTTGTAATACCCCTCCACATGTCTCTATTGTGACTGATTCGTCATCAGGGAAATGGTTTTACCTCGATTATGATGGTGTAGAAAAGGGGCCTGCTAAATTGTGTGATATAAAGGTCCTTGTTGATGAAGGGGTACTAATGTCGGATCACTTTATCAAGCACTCAGATACTAGAGATATTCTTCAATCTGGTCCTGAGATTTATCATGAAATGCCAGCCCCTTCACACAGTGTAGTAGCACCTGAACTTTTGGACACTAGTGGAAATAATGTAATATACGGGAACGTTTTACGTCAGTTGACCATATGTTTGACATTAAAAATGAGGCGGTGGCAGTTTTGTAAATATTAAATCACTATTTGCGTCAATTGTGTAACGAACTGACGTTAAAAGTGATTTGCAAGAATTATTAACACTTTTAACGTCAGTTGTTTATACAACTGACCTTAAAAGTGTGATTTTTTACTTCAGTTAAATAAAAAACTGACATAAATAATCCTATATTCCTATCTGAAACTCATTCCTATCTTTCTTTCATTGTCATCTCCCTGTTGTCACTCTTAACGCAGATCACTCCATATAGTGCAGTTTATTTCTAAACTTTTTCTTAAACAAGTTTATTTTTAATCTTAATTAATTAGCTTGAATTAGTAAACAAATTACTGTGCAAATTAAAATAAATAAACACTTAACATAAAACAAGTTATATGTATAATCAAATCGTATCTCATTGAAGCGATTCATAAGTTACAATTACATGATTAAAAGATAAAAAATTTCTGCAACATAGCCCTAAAATATAAAAAAGTTTCTGCTTCAACGTCATTTTCTTCTCAGTCCTATCCTCAGAAACTCCAATGGATGCATCTCCTCCCTCACTTGAATTCCTTGATGCTCCATCTGAATCCACAGTCACTTGCTGCGAAAGCGGAGTGAATGGGATGAGGGGATGAAATAAAGTGAGGGAAACACATTACGTGATTCACTCAACCTTACCATCCTTGTTACGTGATTTATTCAACCTCATAAGTTTTTTGACCATTAAGACAGAGACCTTTAAGTCTAGGTATAGGAAGAAACAACAAAAGTCTCAAATATGATAGAGCCATATTGTGAAGGAATAGAAAACGCACGAAATATAGATGAAAAGAAGAGGGTGTATTACAGACTGATACAGAAGAATGGTACTTTATATAGACAAGAGAGACTACGTGATTTTCTTGAAAACTGATCTATAAACTTAATGCTCATTAAGAGGATTAAGTTACAAGGTGCATGGGTAAGTAGCACAATAGTCATAGGAATGAATGTTTTTGCAGAAAGTTATACACTTTTAACGTCAGTTGTCTTCAACAACTGACGTTAAAAGTGTTTTTAAATAAAAAATATTTATTTTTAACGTCAGTTGTTTAATACAACTGACGTTAGAAGTCATTTATTTAACGTCAGTTGTCTTAAACAACTGACGTTAAATAAATGACTTTTAACGTCAGTTGTTACAAACAACTAACGTAAAATGTTTTTTTAAAGATGGTTTTTGATTATAACTTTTACACCCGCTCGCCTTCTTCACTTCGCTTTGTACGTCTCTGTTCTTCTCTTTTCATCACGCTCACTCTCACTCTGCCCTAATCGCGAGCTCCTCTCCACCGTAACCACCGCGAGGGCTTCTTCGCCACCACCATGAGGTACACTCTTAACCCTAACCCTGTCTTTCCTGCTCATTCTTTGCAATAACTTGACATCTCTCTTTCCCCTTCCCGTGCACTAACTCTCCTTGTCCCTCTGCTCTCAGTAACCAAATCGAACGTTGGCCACCACTCGAGCTCCCCTCCCCACCACCACACGAGCACCTATTTCTGGTGAGTCTTTAGGGCACATTTTTTTATTTTTAGTTTTGAGTGTATGTTGAAACTGTAGTCTCTGTAGTTGAAACTTGAAACTGTGAGTTTGAGTTGTTTGGAATGTCTCTATTTCTAGTCGTGGGTATTGTGTTTTCTCTTGTTTTTTTTTCTGCTATCATGACCTATTTCAAAATGGGAAGAAATTTAGAGTTTCTTGTAGCAATAGTCCTAATATGTGTTGTTGCCTGCTTGATGAGAAGAATGATGTGAGATTACCATGGAAATTTTGTTTCAGGCAGTTAGTCAAATAAGATATACATGGTTGATGGGATTTCAAAAAATAGTTTTCAGTTAGGATTTCAAAAACTAGTTTTCAATCTCCCGTATTGTCCTTATATTGGATATATGTTTTGTATATCTACAGAACCTATCTAGTTATGGATCGTAGTTGGATGGTTTGTAAGTGCACTAATGCAGAGTATTTGAAGGGGGTGGGAGAATTTATAGAATGTATTCAAATGAATGTTCCTAATAGTAATGGAATGTTCTGTTGTCCTTGTGTCAAGTGTTTGAATACGAGGAAATGTACGGTGAAGGATATACGTACTCATTTGATTTGTGAAGGGATTTACTTGAGTTATACAAGATGGATATGGCATGGTGATATGTTGTTGAGTAGTACGGCAAGTGTCTCCCAAAGTGAGGACGTTGACGTAGATATGGAGGATGATCAAGTAGAGGACATGATCCGTGATATTGGACAAGAATCTTTTCATCGAGCTCATGTGTATGATAGGTTGTGCGGTGATGTGGATAAGCCTTTATATCCAGGGTGTACTACTTATATACGGTTGTCGGCGATGCTAAAATTGGTTTGTGTGAAGGCGAGAAATGGTTGGACCGATAAAATCTTCACGGAATTGCTTGAAGTGTTGAAAGACTTGCTTCCGGAGGACAACACATTGCCTGACCGTAACTATGAGGCCAAGAAGGTATTGTGTCCGATGGGTATGGAGTATAAGAAGATACACTCATGCCCCAATGATTGCATATTGTACACCGGTGTTCATGAAGACAATCACGATTTCCCCAAATGTGGGTTATCATGATACAAAGTGAAGGGTGGTGATGATTATGATGATCTTGATGATGTGAGAAAAAAGGGTCCTCCTGCGAAGGTGTTGTGGTATCTTCCAATAATTCCAAGGTTCAAGCGATTGTTTACCAATGCGAAAGATGCAAAGAATCTTAGATGGCATAATGATGAGAGGAAACGTGATGGAAAGGTTCGTCATCCTGCTGATTCTATGCAATGGAAGAATATTGATACTATGTTTCAGGATTTCGCCGATGAGCTAAGAAACCTGAGGCTTGGACTTGCTACGGATGGAATGAATCCTTATGGTAACATGAGTAGTATTCATAGTTCATGGCCTGTTCTGTTGATAATTTACAACCTGCCCCCTTGGTTGTGCATTAAGCGCAAATACATGATGTTGTCTATGATGATTTCGGGCCCAAAGCAACCGGGAAATGACTTAGATGGTTATCTAAGTCCCTTGATTGAAGACTTGAAAATGCTGTGGGTGGAAGGTGTTGATGTAGTTGATAGCTATTCTCATGAGACTTTCAAGCTTCGTGCCATGTTATTTTGCACCATCAACGACTTTCCAGCATACGGTAACTTGTATGGGTACAGTGTCAAGGGGCATAAAGCATGCCCTATATGTGAAGAAGGCACATGCTACTCTCAGTTGCATCATGGAAAGAAGACGTTTTACCTAGGGCATCGGATATTTCTTAGACATGATCACCCATATTGTAAGATGAAAAAAGCTTTTAATGGATGCCAAGAGACAAAAGAAGCTCTGGCGGCCTTAATTGAAGAGCAGGTTTATCAGAGGGTAAAGGGCATCGATGTTATATTCGACAAGTCCAAAAAGAAAGGTAAAGCTGCTGATAAAAACATATGGAAGAAGAGGTTGATATTCTTTGATCTTCCATACTGACGCAAGCTTGATGTCAGACACTGCATTGATGTGATGCATGTGGAGAAAAATGTGTGTGATAGTGTGATCGGGACGCTTCTCAACATCCAGGGCAAGACAAAGGATGGTGTGAATTCTCGTCTTGACCTCGTTGCTATGGGTATACGAGAGCAGTTAGCTCCAGTTGTTGAGGATGGTAAGGGACTTATTTGCCGCCAGCATGTCATACTTTGTCAAAAAAAAAGAGACAAAGTTTCTGTGGGTGTCTTTAGGGCATCAAAGTTCCACATGGTTACTCTTCAAATATGAAGAGGCTTGTCTTAGTGATCTTAAATTGGTTGGCTTAAAGTCTCATGATTGTCACATCTTGATGCAACAACTTATGCCCGTTGCTATTCGTGGTATTGCTCCAAAAAATGTGAGACATGCCATTACTCGGTTGTGCTCATTCTTCAATTCTATATGTAGCAAAGTCGTTGACCCCCGTGTGTTAGATGACTTGGAAGTTGAGGCTGCTACAATCTTGTGCTAATTGGAGATGTATTTTCCTCCTTCCTTTTTCGACATAATGGTTCACTTAATTGTTCATTTGGTGAGGGAGATTAGATTATGTGGGCCGATTTTTTCTGAGATGGATGTACCCAGTTGAGCGCTACATGAAGATCTTGAAAGGGTACGTGAAGAATCCTCATCGTCCGGAAGCATCTATTGTTCAAAGATATGTTGCGGAAGAAGCTATTGAGTTTTGTTCGGACTACCTTCATAACACGGATCCTATAGGGGTTCCTAAGCCTCGGCATGATGAGATAAGATGTCAAGGTAAGGGTATACATGGCTTAAGAATTAATAGCAAGGGTCGGGAGGAAGTGCTTCAAGCACATTGTATGTATTGAACAACATCGATTCTGTTCAACCTTTCTTATTTGAACATAAAAGAAAAGTCAATTTAGAAAACCCTCGAATGAGCGAAAGGTGGTTGTTGAACAAGCATAACAAGACTTTCTTACCATGGTTCAAGTAATAAATGCTTAAGGATGGTAGTACTGCTTCTAATGACGTAAGATGGCTAGCACGTGGGCCTAGCTTCAACGTCATATGTTGGAGCGGATACGACATCAATAACTTTTCCTTTTATACAAAGGAACAAGATAACAAGAGTACCATGCAAAATAGTGGGGTTATGATCGTGGCCAAAGCAATGCACTTCTCTAGTGCAAAGGACACAAAACCCGTTAAAGCATTCACACCTTACTTTGGATATATTGAAGATATTTGGGTGCTCGATTACACTAAGCTTACGATGCCGGTTTTTAAATGTAAGTGGGTTGATAGTAACGGTGGTGTAAAAACCGACGAATTGGGGTTCACATTGGTAGACCTCAACAAGTTAGGTCATATAAATGAGCCTTTCATAATGGCTTCCCAAGCAAAACAAGTGTTCTACATCACTGATCCTTCTAACAAAAGGTTGTCTGTGGTTCTCCAAGGAAAAAGCATGTATAATGGTAGTGATGAAAATCAAGATTCAAATCTTGATATTCCCGAGACTCCTTCTTTTTCAACAAACATGCCTACTATAATCGAGGAGACACAAGTGGACGGTGTACATGCCACTCGTGATGATCATCACGAAGGGATATTGATATAGGTAGTTTAAACTTAGTATACATTTACTTTTATTTATACTTCTGTATTTATTTTTAGTTATAACCTATGTTAATAAATATATATTGTTTCTGAACAGGCATACATATGGATCAGTCGGATGGCCCACATGCACAGGAGGACACTGTAGGCCCTACGCAGGACCCGATCGCGCCTATGCCTGATTCTAGTGTAAGTTTACATGTTATATACTATCTTTAGTCCTTCTTTTTAATGTAAGTTTATAATGTTACAACCCTCTATTTTATCATTTTTTTTGTCCATACAGACATCACAGGCTCATACGAAACGGGGTAGAGGAGCCACAACTTTGAAGAAACTAGAGAAGGCCAGGCAAAGCGGACAGAAGCTTGAGGTGTCCTTCGATGCTAATCTAAATTCCCAGGGACCCCGTGCTAAAGAATTTAAAAAGTGGGTGTTTCTACAAGCAAAGCAGCATGTTAGCATCAACTACAACCACTGGAATGAAGTTCCACAGAACGTTAAGGATCAGATTTGGGAGACTATCACGGTATTTTACCTTTACATTCTTTTGATTTACATTATTAGATAATTATTCGAGTTATAATCCATCCAGTTGTTATGTATTTAATGTGTAGGTAGCTTGGACTGTGCCGAATCATGAGGATCATCGTACGAAATGTCTGAAAATGGCATCAAAGCATTGGAATGGGTTCAAGCATGATCTTACCAGGTACTATGTATCTGGGAAGAAGCGGCTTGATAAGATGTTCTCGAATTATCCCTGGATTGATCAAGATACATGGGATATGTTTGCTAGGAGTCGACAGGATGAAGAATTTCAGGTTGGTTGATTAAGTTAATTTTGTATGCTTCTTATAGATCATTTAAGTGTATTTAATTATGTGTTTTTGTTTGAATAGGCTAAGGCGGAGAAGGGACGGCAGAATCAGGCGAAGAACGTCCACCGCCACACCATGTCTCAGGGTGGGTACGAGACTCGGATCGAGGAGATGATGGCGGATAGGCTGAGGGTGAAGCAGGAAGAGCACTCTGCAAGGATAGAAAGAGGAGAGGTGCCTGAGGGCACACCATTAAGTCCTCCGTCGGACATCGACCGCGAGGATGTCTGGTTAGCCGGTCGCATGACAAAGACGGGATCTTTTAAAGTTGATGCCACTCGCGAAGTGGCAGATAAGATTGTAAGTAAATAATTAACTTCATTTCAATTGATATTTGTATAGATATTTTTAACACTTTTCACTTTCATGTTTTTTCATTTTTTCATTGTAGATGGATCTTAAAGCACAATCCTCCCAGGGCTCATTCGTCCCTTCTGGACAGCGGGATGTCTTGATGACTGCTCTAGGCAAGAAAGACCATCCTGATCGGGTTATCGGTGTTCCAGGGAACGTGACCATCAAAGAATATTATGGCAAGTCTGCTTCACGAAATCGGGTGGTCGATGAAGCATCAATTTTGGATGACATGACTCAGCAGCTCATCTCCAACCCTACTATTACAACGCATCTGATGCAAAGCTTACTATCCAACCCAGAATTCAAGCAGGCGCTTGCTAGAGAGCTTTCCTCCATCGGTCATCCCAGGACACCGCAGGGCATGCCAACCCTTCACATGTGAGCACAAAAGAGAGTTATAGTAGGGCACATATGGAGGACGATGAGTTGGCAGCTAGGGAGCGGGAGTTGGAAGTCCAACGCCATGAGCTTGAGTTGGAAATGAAAAGGCGTGAACTTGAGTTGGACTTCAAACGACGTGAGATCGAAATGTTAACAAAGGTATGTATTCATTATTAATGTCCAAATTAGTCAAATAATTACTTGTGTTTTTTTAATTATCAACAACTTATCTATTTTATTTTTCCTAAATTGAAGGACAAGTCGACGTCGGTGTCGCTGTCACCTGTCACTCGTTTGTTCTCACTTGGTGAGGATTATGCGTTTGATATTTTTGAATGTCCATTGGAGCACGATGGATGGGTGGCACGCCCAAATCAACAGAGGATATTTTCCTTCTGTGGTGAAGATCTCGGGCACGCCTGCAGAGATAACGTCTGGATGGCCAGCACGATTTTGAGTCTCTGGTGCACGTAAGTTAATTTTAATTTTATAACTTATTTATTTTTGGTATTTTTCCATTTAATAATTTATTTTAATTTCAATATATATTATGTAATTAACATCCACACCTTTTCATATCTTAGGTATCTCCATCGTCTTCAATTTGATAAGGGCGTTGCATCAGTTTCTTAGATCCGTCAATCCTTATGCCCCAATTCTTTGCTGGCGATGCATTTAGTAAATACATAGCGAACTTGATGGGAGACAATTATCGAAAAGAATTATATCTGGCTCCCTACTGTATGAATAACCATTGGCAGTTGTTCGTACTTCACCCATCTAGGCATACTGTCATATTCTTATGCTCTCTCCACCAAAACCCGCCACAGGAGGTGGTGGAAGCTGTAAATACGTAAGTAACTAATCTTAAATTTAATTTAAGTTTTAATATCAGTTGTTTTTAGTTTATTACACACATGATATATGAATTTGTTAATTGACATGATTATTTGTTTATGATAGCGTGCTGAAGGCGAGTAGCATAAGTTGCGCCAACGGGAGAAGTATGACTTCTAAGGCTAAAGGAAATCCTGAATGGATCATCCTCAAGGTTTGGTAGTTTATTTATCAAATAATTAATATTATAATTACTAATTTATATGTATATTTAACTGACATTGAAATTAATTTTGTTTGTAGTATCGATTTCAACCTGACGGGTGGTCGTGCGGCTATTATGTGATGCTTCATATGCTGAACATAGTCTCTGCATCTATTACGGATGGATGGAAGAAGGTAATATTTAAACAACTCGTTAAATTATATATTATAGTTTTGGTGATGACTTGCGTTTATGTTATTGTTATTATTTGAACGTGTGTAGGCATTTAACGACCAATCGCCTCTTCAAAAAGATGAGTTTAGAGACTTGAGGATGCGCTTAGCAAAATTCTTCTTCAAGTATGCGGCTGAAAAAGGAATGGACAAGATACCTCCGCAATACTTAGATGAATAGTTTTTTTGTTAGACTTTAGAAACTAATTAATAACATGTATATATATATATATATATATATATATATATATATATATATATATATATATATATATATATATACTTGTAGATAGTTATGTTTTTCCTATACATGGGTTTTGGTTTTAAGTCCCCCCATTGTTCCTTTGTATATTTCTTTTCTTTTTGTTAATATTGAAATTTAAGGGTAGTGTTTGCAATTCTGTAATGTGTGTGATATTCTGTGTGACTGAGATATTTACTGAATGCAGGGATAGCTGAGGGGAGTGATATTTTAAAACTGAATTTCAAAAAAAAAAAATCTATTAACGTCAGTTGTATCAAATAACTGACGTTAATAGTATTTTATAAATTATACAGTAGACTATTAACGTCAGTTGTATTAGTAAACTGACGTTAAAAATAAAACCTTTAACGTCAGTTCTTTAACACAACTGACGTTAGTTTGGACAGCATTAACGTCAGTTGTGTTAAAGAACTGACGTTAATAGTTTTATATTTAACGTCAGTTGTTGAAATAACTGACGTTAAAATATTAACTATTAACGTCAGCTATATTTACGTCAGATAATATTCTGACGTATAAAATCAATTTTAACTGACGTAAAAAGCACTTATTGCACTAGTGGGAGGACTTCCACATTGACGAAAGGGTTGCAATTCTCTTGGAGGGTTATGATGTCATTCCAGGGAAGGAGCTTGAGGTATTAAAAGGTATTTTGTCATGTTAATGATATTCTTGTGAATTTCTTAAAACGTAAAAAAAAATCTGAGAAATTATTGCCAATATTAGGGTTTTCAGAAATAATTACAAAACTATCATCTTGTCCTGTTTTCAAAGATTTGTACAAGGAAACTATGAAAACAGAAAATAGTTGTTTTCAGTGTTTATGTACAATTTTTTGAAAACAAGAAAACATAATGAAACTAGGTTACAATTTTGTAATAGGGAATGAAAACGACAAACTGAAAACAAAGCAAACAGACCTTTAGTTTCTTCTCCCTCTAGAGTCTAAGCTATCTTATATTTGCTACCTTGGTTATTTAATTTTTGTCATGTAGAAGCTTTGCAAATGAAATTTGAATATGCAAAATGGGAGGGGCCTGACTACGAAGGTATGTAATTACTTGCTTTCTTGTCCATTATTTTGTTTAAATTTGCTAAATATAATAACCCATGGTTTGTTTGGTGTTTCATATTTCTTCCTAGGGTACCGTTTCTGAGAAGTTCGACCTTTTTCTTTGGATTTGAAGTGTTATATTTCATGCTATATTCAATTTGTTGGTATTTTAGTGAATTTGTTTTGGTTTTTGGTACCTGACATTATTGAGGTTTTTTATTATTGGAGTTCTCTGCCACTAGTGTTTTGGTTTGGTTTGGTTTGCGAAGAGTAGCTTCTTGTTTCTGATGTTTTCGTGATTGCATATTGACATGTGAGTTCTTTTCTTAAAGTTGTTAACACATGACTGAGAGCGGATAATTAATCAGATAAACCCGATGACCGTTTTTTATTAGACTTTTTATTATAATATTAGCCGCATTGACTACTATGTTCATCAATCCAACCTTGGTTATTAAAGTCTAAGAAAAAGGGACCCAAAAAAAGTATAATGATACCAGTCCCTAACATCTTTATACAAGAAATTAATAATCTCAAAATGCAGAACTAGGTTCCTATGGGTTGATAAATCAGAGCTGAATCCTGCAACCAAAATAAAATAAATAAATAAAGAAAGAAAAAGAGATGGAAGTTTCAAGTGCTCTATTATTACCTCAAATGGTGATTATTTTATAAAAAATATTTCTTTATCTTCACCCAGAACTTCTTAGGTTTTGCGTAATGCAATAGTAGAGCAAAAGTTAAAAAATTAAAATTTAAAAAATGTTGAAACATGAGAAAGGCATGATGTGAAACAAAGTCTCGAGATAGCCCATACGATGCAGAGGGAGGGTGCGAGTGGATGTTGGGATTGAAAGGGCATTGTGAGTGAGAGCAGATACAGACCTTGCATATATGCATCATGCAGGTGTGCACGATAATTTGGAAGTATTGATTTAAGTGTATACATTTGGAGGATGCTTGAAATCTAAATAGTTTTTGAATAGTCTACACAACGCTTTCATGATTATTTATAAAATAAGGTAACTTAAATATTATTTTTGGTCTGGTTCCATGACCCTTTTGTCGTGCTTTCTTGAATTATCTATCTTTCAGCCAAACAAAAATTTTGCATATTATACCCACTCTGTCATGTATCGTTGTGACACCCTTACTAGGGTCATCACATGGTTACCCGTTTGCGGAAATAAAACTTAATTTGCTGGTTGCTTTCGGAAAATAATGTTTTCTCAATGTTCATCCTTTCAAAATATGGTGATAAATTTTTTTCTTTTTAACCTTATAATAACAACCACGTAATCAA
This sequence comes from Sophora flavescens, assembly GCA_030762895.1. Lineage (NCBI taxonomy): Eukaryota > Viridiplantae > Streptophyta > Magnoliopsida > Fabales > Fabaceae > Sophora > Sophora flavescens. Next base: position 150,155,181 of record CM061063.1, read on the forward strand.
ATCACACTTAAATACCTAATGTATATAAGTCATACAACTATACTGCCTCATATGTCTTCACAACTAGATCATTATCAGTTTTATTCTCCTAAACACAATATATCAAAATAGGACCTAAGCTGGTCGTAACTAACAGACACTACCGCCAACTGGAGCAGCACAGCATGCCTCGAACTATACAGCCTTCTCCTTTTTGTAGAGATCTCATCCCTTGTGCGACTCTGATATGTTTGTAAGGGTGAGACGCCAATATATGGATTTAACAAAATAACTAAATGCTCGCACAAAAGAAGACACATGCACATATACATAAACATCTCAATTATAGCATACAGTTTATCAGTGGGTTTCACACCCCAAACATCAACATTGGAAAACTATGCATGAACTCTTCTATACAACATCTAAACATTCACACCTAATCTCATGAGATATCCCAACAAGTAATGAGTTGATCAGACTCCCAGGCACGCAGCCAGAACACTAGGCACGCAGCAAGAACAGAATACCAGGCACGCAGCCAGAACAGAACACCAGGCACGCAGCCAGAACACAGGCACGTCTGCCAATGCATGCAAAACACTTTTGTTTCATTCTTTTCTTTGTGTTCAATCTTTCTTTGCCAAAGCTCAAAATGGCTTACGACCCACATAGTTTTAAAACACCCTTAAAACTTTTATTACAACACAGGACCTCACAGTCCGAGTGCTCAATCACGACACCTCTCGATCGATGCACCAGTCTTAGGTTCGTGGTACTACAAAACATCTTCAATGTTTCAATACGGTATACCTCACGTATACGGTATAGGCCCTCAAGTCCAAATGACCTCGAGTCCATCACAACACAGAACCTTAGTACCCCGACGTCTCGGTTACTAAGTCCAACTGTACTTTCAACAAGGTTGAATCAACTTTCGACTTTCAGAAATTCTTTTTCCAAGGTAGAAATTCATTATAAAATCCTTAAATTATAAAACTTAGTTTTTCACAAACCAATGAGTCACTTGAGGTTTATTCTCCTCAAAATATGCACTTTTGGTTTCAAAAATACTTCTTTGTCTACACTTTTCCAAATTTGCCGTCAAATATTATTTTTAAGGCTTTTTAAGCCAAAACTTAACTTTTTCCACTTAATTAATTTTCTAAAATCATGATTAACTTATTTTCACCAATTAATTTCATAAAAGAATATTTTATAATATTCTGGAATTTCTTACGTAAAAATTAGCAGTGCAAAAATATTTTCACGGTTTCGCTCTCATTGTGACTCATAAATTACTTTTACACTGACAAATCGTTAAAATAATAATATTTCTCAAAACTCATTATTTTTCCAAAATAATATTTTCCACTACTATTATATTCCAACATTTCCCATAAAACGTTGAATATAATTTTCACAGCTTATTAAAGTTTTTATCTGATTAATCGGTTGTGCACTGACCACTGTCAGGCTTCTCAAACAACACTCACAAACAACATTCCAAAAAAATTATAATAATTATATCACCAGGCAGATCATGCATCATAGCACTATAATATACAACTGCAGATAATTAAATAAATTAAAAGCAGATCAATCACCGATAAATAGATAAACCACACCACGTAAACAACAAAACCAATAACCACAACCACATATAAATCATATAAACCACACCACAAGCAAATAGTTATTGAGAAAAATCCCTCAGGTAAACTCTCCTTACCTCTCGAAGAACTTAGCTTCCGATTTAAAACTTTGTCATGAATCTGGGAACCGTCAACGCACGTACACGATAATCTAGTTTATCCTTCATTAAACATAACACTCAATCAACAAACAAACAAATAAATCAAGCCTAAAATCCTACATGTTGGTTTCGGCCAAGGGCTGACTTTGGGGTTAGAAATCTCTAAAATTTCTAAACTCTTGGATTAATGATTCCTAGTTACTTAAAACCCTAAATCAATGATCATTGTACAAAGATTGAAATCAAATCTTCCAATCCTCAAACAATTAAATTTCAGACATGAAAACTAAATTAGCTTAGAGACCTTGATTCATTTCAAACAACATAGATCCAGTACCTACATAACTTATAAGATTGGATCATGTAAAGAAAATGAACAAAATCCTTCCCCCACCAAGACATAGGTTCGGCCTCTTTAGGTTAACTAGGCACGAAAATTTATTTTTATGCACACTCTTGGATCTTGAATATATAGAGGATAATAGGATCATAGAAATTGGTTTCACATTTTTAGGATTTTTCTATGATTTACTATGATTTTTCAAAGTTCTAGATCTAGAAACTTAAAAGTGATGAACATAGATGAAATAGACTTTGAATCATGAAAATTATTGAAGAACATAGACATGATTAGGGAAGGAGAATAGGATTCACCTCTTGAAGATCAAAAACAAGTGAAGATCCAAGGACTTGCTTCACAAAATCAAGCTATGTAACTTAGGAGTTTTAATGGAAAATGGCAAAGTTGATGAAGAAGATGAAGTGCTCCTTAAATAGGTGTGAAGTTGGGCCTCTTGGCAGCCTTGAGGACGTGGGTTTCAAGGGCAAAAGGGTCAATATGCCAAAAATCCAAGGACAAAGGTGTAATCTTGCTTTAGGTTAATTTGTAATTAAAATCAACCATAAGGGCATAATGGTCATTTCCCCTAAAAAGTAATCATGACCATGAGGAGTCATCCCATGACTCACCCCTTGTGACTCATCATGATTTGACATCCTATTTATCCGTTAGCGGGTCCCGAAAATCCGTTTTGACTCCCAAATCGTTTACCCGATTTCGTATAACGCCCGCATAATATATTTTAATTCACTTTTTAAGTGAAAAATTTTTAAAATATCCAAAGAAGTTGGAAACTTCATAAAAATCTTAATCGTTTCGTTCACGAGTCAAAATTAGGTCATTTGAGCAGTAAAATCTTCATCACAATAAATCGCATGACAGGTTTCATCTGAATTTTTGACCCAAAATTTCACCGTATACTTATAAAAATAAGTATGATATGAATATGACTTTGGTTTTCCAAAAATCATTTTCTAAGTTTCAGATAAAAATATAAAAATTTATTTATATTTATACCGATCTTAGAAAGCGGAAAAATCGGGGTGTTACAATCGTGGTTTAGTATGTTATTGCATATTAATAATTGAAATAGTGAGTTGGTGATAATATAAAATTTTGAATTGATTTATAATCTCGAAGCATTTAAGCAACTAAAATCATACTTTTTTTTATTAAAAACAAAAATGCAAACCATGTCAGGTTGTAAGTTTATGTCACATGGAACTTAAAATTGCAATTTCATTCATCATGTTATGCCTATGCACCAAAATTAGTTTGTACATTTTTTTTACGCTTCATCTGGTCAAGTTCAAAAGTAAATTTATGGATGTGCACTTTGAGTAATGTGCAATATGCCCCATGACAAGTTTTAGTTGTATCTGTATGTTCAGGTTTCCCTTGGCATGGTTCCTTCCATTTTGACTCAAGAACTGATTCAGCATCAAGAGATTCTGAGTCTCAATTAAGTATGCCCTGTGATAAGGATAATGGATTTGCCATTGGCATTCCTAGTGACTGGTTTTCTGCTCGTTGGTCATGCAAAGGTGGGGACTGGAAGAGGAATGATGATGCCCAAGACAGAAATTCTAGGAAGAAACTTGTCCTAAATGATGGTTTTCCATTAGATCCTCGCTGGCATGGCATCACAAAGATGACTTGTATTTTCCTTCTCAAAGCAGGAGGCTTGATCTCCCTTTGTGGGCTTTTGTCTTGATGAACGAGTTGATTGCGGTCTTTGTGGCAGACCGAGTTCAAAGTAAGCCTGCCTCCGTTAGAGGAGTGAAAGGAAATGTTCTTTCGGTGGTCAGGATAAATGCATGTGTAGTAAGGGACAAGGGATCGTTGGCCTCTGAGTCATGCCAAAAGATCCGAAGCAAGGATAGATGCCATTCCAGGTCAACTAGGCCTTTTTCTTCAACCACTGATGGCAAGAGGTCATCGACTGAAGATTCTCAGTCAAAAGCCATTAATGATCAAGGTTCTTACCGGAGCATGGAATTCATTAATGTCCCTAAAGATCGTCTCTGTATTGTTTCTGACTTGCAGTTGCATTTTGGTGACTAGTATTATCTTGATGGTTCTAGGCGTGAAAGAGGGCCTTCATCAATTTCAGAGATACAATATTTAGTTGATGATGGGATTATAAAAAAACATAGCAGTGTTCAGGAAAAGTGATAAACTCTGGATTCCTGCTACCGTCCCCGCCCCACCACTCAGGCATCTAAGGCTCCGTCATCCAACAATAACAACCACCACGTTCTACATCCTGCCGCCACCAATAATCAGCCTCTTAAGCGTGGCAGATGTCATTGGCGGCCGATGCTTTCTAGCATCATGGAGGATCACATAGTAGCTGAGGACTATGACAAGAATGTTGATAGGAAACAACATTTGAAATCATCCGACACATGGGTCTATCAAGAAGATGGCTACTTTGTGTGAGTTATTTTGCAACTAATGTTTGTTTTTATATTTTCATTAATTATATTATTATTCATTTATTTGTGTCAACTGTTCGGTCTCTAATTTATTTTCAGGGGCAAGAAAAGAAAGTTCATGTTGATCACAACGTTGCCACCATTCTCTATGTTTTGAGCTTTGCTTCTTCTTTTTCACTGTTGATATTTCATAGTTCATACTTCATACCGTGGATCTTGAAATTGTATATAATGGATCAACTCATTGTACATAAATGTCTTTTTGTTTGGTAGTGAACTCATTGTACATGTTCAATTTTTCGTTACAATGATTTAGATGATGTTGGCTAGCGTTTTTGCTTGGTTCATGATTATGAGGAGTGTGATGAAGTTACAGGTCGATGGTTGAGACTTGAGAATTTTGTGTATTTTATGGGTTGTGGAATCAATTGCACGATATCATGTAAAAATGAATCAGCTTGATAGCTTGGTTAAAAATGTGATTATATAGATTTAATCTGTATAAATTTAATCTTAGTTTTATTTAAATATGTAATTATCTTTAAAGATATAAAGTTTGATTTAATGAAGATAGAAGCTGATTAGCTGTAATCAAGGGAAGTTTATGAGTTGACCAAGTCAAAAACATGCATGAACATCCACTCCTTTAAAAATAGGGATATGAAAGGCATGGCCAACTGATAGGGCAATTAGCTGAGAAAGTGGGATTTGCTCCATAACTTAGCTGACTGGGCAGTTATTGGCATTTCATGAGTTGGCCAAGAAAAGGACATGATTCAGGACCTATTACCAAAAAATAGGGAGGTGGAGAACATGGTCAGTTGATGGGGCAATTAGCTAAGGTAGCGGATTTTGGCTCATAACTTAGCTGATCAGCTGAAACCCAAGGCATTTCGTGAGTTGATTATGTCAAGGAGTATCTTTGAAGACCCATTCTCTTAAAAATAGGTTGTGGAGGACATAGTCAGCTGATGAAGTTTTAGTCAATTAGCTGAGGAATGAAGTTTTGGTCTATACCTTTGCTGACAAAGCAGCTACCTATATTATTGTTAGCCATGATTTTTTTTATGATGTAAAATGCGGGTAAAAATGTGGTAGTCAAGGGTAATGTAGGTTAACGAGGTAATTTAAGATTATAAATACCAATTGTACAGTCACTTTTTACAACATAATTAAACACAAGCCTTTATATTTATCTTTACTTTCCTTTATCGCTTTCATGAAACTTTAGTTTCCTAGTTCAACTTTCTACACTAT